>JANFAF010000047.1:0-527473 GCA_024663475.1 Pisolithus thermaeus
GTTGACAATGATACTTACCCCGACGCTCAGTGTTTGTGATATGGATTTCACCTCGCACCGCGCCTGATACCTCGCAACAAGATATTGACGAAAGTCAGCTAGTGGACTAAAAGTTCTGCATTTCTCGACCAAGGGAGGCGCCGCTTTCCCAATGCGTGGGTCCTGCCCTATCCTGGATTTGAAAGGAATCCCCGACGACGCGGCTGGGCGTGCTGACAGACCATCTCCTGAAACAGCAACGCTCCCCATCGAGCGGAACTCTTTGAAGAACGTTATCTCGCCGACCTGAATTCTAAGAGTGAGAACAGGTAGAAGTATCGAGAGAATCGATAAATACATAATTTTTCAGAATCTCCAAACCAAATATTTCCGAGAGGAACTTAATTGCTCCGCGCTTCATCCGTCTATTCTGTTGCCATCATAAGTATGTTCTTATGGATCCAGTGCAGTTATGTGCAATTGTCCAACCCACCTCGAAGTTATTACCAACTTCGACCCCTGGAGGTCGATGCTGCGGATGGCATGAATCAGAAAAACCCAGCACTGGTTGATTGGAATAGATACCAGGTTGGCTAAGATGTAAAAGTGTTTCCTACATTCCGAAATTTAGCATGAGTGGAATCACGATAGTCTCCAATGGCCTCACCGAATAGTTTTGAACCTTTCCCTTCTCCGTGTGCAGACCGGTTCTCTTCGCCAAACTTGTGGATTCGCAATGGTGCACAAAGGAACGAAGACGCCTGACTCTGTGGAGTGACCACCAGTTGTGGATACCAAATCTGATGTCTAAGGTCAAACAGGGGTAAGATACTGTCCGTGAAGACTATTTACCACTTTCCGCTTCCCTCCGCCTCCCCTCTCTATTAATTTCGTTGACGTTTGAATATTGTATGGTTGCCATCACGAGATGTTTGTCGGAAAGACGTACAGACAAGGCTTTCAGTAGTAGCACGAGTTGTTGATTGTTCGGAAGTGAGAAGCTCTGCGGTGGATGAAGTGTTGCTTGTTCGCCTTGCGGGCGAAATTTCATTGCAACGCCGAGGCGATCCCGCGCGTGTTGTAATATATGCGCATCGCTAGATACGCGGGAGATCACCGGACGATAAGCTGGGTCCGCGGGGTCGATGCCAAATGCGTGCATATCCTCGAATATGTTACCGTCAAGTTTGAAACTGCCGTTAAAATACATGCCATAGTCACCCAACTGGTTGAATCAGGGTCATTGCAAGCATGAACACCTGTATTATGACTTACTGTAATTTTTTGGCCAGAACATTCGCAAAGCCATACATCCTTCCCATCTAACTTCAACCCACGATTGTGCACTGTCCACATGAACCCCGGCGTATCGAGATTGTTTCGATCATTCTACAATGATATAAAATGATTAGGTCTATAGGCACACGGAGCAGAGTACTGACAGACACAATTGTGCACTCGCGTGGCCCAATGCAACAACCGGGGCAATGTTCCACGTCAACCATCACGTCGGTCTGCATAATCCTAGTGTCCCAGACAACCCTCGCATCCCAGATAGATCGCGGAAGGTGAGCGCACTTAACTCCACTATCTACGCGGCTCTCGACAGGCGCAACCCAAAGCAGATCATATGCCTTCTTGGCGAAAGCTGCCCATGAAACCTCTTGATGTACAGAGCATTGGTCATCCACCACGTGCACGCTTGCTTGGCCAAGGTAGTATGTGAGAGCGACTGCGAAGCGAGATCTGCTATCGTCGTTCTCGTAGACTACGATGACGAGGTAGTTCGTGACAGATGAGAATGTGACAGTATCGCCTGTGAGCTCGCGCGGGAAGGTACCGCGACGGGTGAAACCGTAGTATGTGGTATGTCGATCGTCAAGTTTAAAATGGTGCTGCTCTTCGTCGGAGTAGGGAGCTGGGTAAGCGAGATTAAGGATCCTGAGTTCTGGATGCGAGTCTCGAAGGCACTGAGCAGCATGAATCCTGTAAGAGCTAGGACCAAGAGTTTTGAAGTCGATGGTGATCAGGCTTCCATAGTAGTCTCGGCAGGCCAACATGGCTCTGAAGACCGACTCAGAGTCGCGATGGGATATCACAGGCAAGCAAATTCGAATGCCCACATTGGTAACAAGGAGTACAGCAAGCTGCGAGCGAAGAGCACGGTCTCGAGACCTCAGACATGCGAATTTGCTGCTGCTTGGCCTCCTGGCGATACCGAATCTGCTCCGGTGTCGGGCCTTAGGATAGATTGTCACTCGTTGATTAGTAATCATTAAGTTTTTCTTCTCGTGCTATCATCTACGGGCACGACAACTGGTAGCAACAAGTCGTTCGCTCTTTTTTTCTTCTGGTTAATCTAGTCGCTCATTAATCAAACTGCCTGTCCTTACTCGTAGACAAGCCGCAGCAGCTAATCTCTCTCGCGAACCTCCTGTTCACGATTCAGCTGCCTCCCCAAGTCCCTCTGGTGAAATGGTTCAACCTGACGCTACAGGCTCCGAAGAGAAGCCCACGAATCCCACCCCCCAACCACCCTCTTCTTTTTCCCGCGATGACCTTTTTCAGGTACTCAAGGGTTTGCCTTCAGATGCCCTAGCAGCTCTGGTGGCATTCGGTGTCTCCCCAACTCCGGGTTCTTCCGGAATCCCGCCTATGGGCTTCGCAGCCCCCCCTACCTCTCTACCCTCCGTCGCTGCCCAACCCCTGCCCTCGTACAACCTTGGTAAGGCAGTCTCTGAGTTTAAGGGACCCACCTTCCATGGGAACCTGGACGAAGTCCTGAGCCGTTGGGTTGAGGCGATCGAGGAAGGCTTCCGCTTATGGTCTGTACCTGAGAAGCACAAGGTAGACTTCGCTGCGGCATTCCTCAAGGACTCAGCTAAGGAGTGGTACCGGGAGATGGACCGTAACCTTCGTGCCGCTGCCCTGGATGACGAGGAGGATGAAGATATCTTTCGTGATGGGGTTCCCGGATTTTCGTCTTGGGAGGAACTCAGAGCAGCTCTGGTAGACAGATTTACTAGAGACGAGTTAGCTCATGAAGCATTGGCAGACCTTTTTGCGCTTCGTATGTCTGGGTCGCTTTTGGATTATTACCAACAGTTCGAAGCTATCCGAGGCCGTATTCCAAGCTCTCTTCTCCCGGAAGGAGTTAAGATTGCAGCTTTTAAGGCTGGTCTACGGACTGCCACGGCCCGCGCACTGAAAGCTGGTGACCCCCCGAAAACGTACCTCGACCTCGTCGCCCGCTGCCAGCAGCTCGACGCAACATTCACTCGTCGCACTATTGAGTCTCACTCAACCTCAGACAAGGTCGCTGCTTTCAGTAATTCACAAAACTCGGGGAAGTCGAAGCGTAAGGACAAGAAGAAACCTAAAGGCGAGTCCTCTGATCCGAAGAAGGACTCGAAGGACAAGCAGTCGGGAAAAGTCCCAGGGAGCCAGGCCTGAGGCCTGCTCTGGCTCCCATTGATGATGGCCTGCATGTTTCGAGTCCCCAGTGCGCACCGGCTTTGAAGGTAGGTGGCGCACGACACCCTTTGCCTTTGTCTCACCACAAGGCAAATAGCCAACCACCAAGTCCATTTGTGATTAAGGAGGAGGTGGCAGGGTCTTCGGACTCTGAGAAGGCTGAGGGGATGAGGACTGCAGGTCGGGGGGAGAATTCTTATACAGTCGTTCGGAATGTAACATCTGATCCTTTGCAATCTCTACCGTTTACACTACCTGATCGACCATCCCTTGTGGAGGAACCCCCCTTGGCTGCTGTTCACCCAAATGACGACAAGAATCGCTGGGGCTCGAGCATTGCTCTGACACTTCCAGTCCTGGGTAGACCTTGTCGGGTCTTACTGGACACTGGTGGTGGGCAGAGCTCTTATCTCTCTGAGACATGGGCTAAGGCCCATGGCAAAGTCAAATCCCGCCACAGCGAGCCATATACCTTACAGGGTGTCTTGGGTGAGACAATCACCCGAGCACAACGAGCAGACCTTACACTACATTTTGGGAAATTTAAGGGTAACCTCGAGGGCGTAAAGCTAGCACCCCTCCGAGGGTATGACCTGATCCTTGGTCTCGATTTCTTCGATCGCTATGTCGAATCTATCGCACCGGATTTACTTCGGTTTCGAGACCAAAAGGGAAAACTTCACAACTTTCACCCATCGAAGATACCACCTACCAAGCCTTCACTGCCCCACTTGGCTGCTATGTCCGACTCGGAGTCCGAGGCTAGTTCAATTTTATTGACTCGCCATGCTTTCCGGCGTGCAATGCGGAAGCAAGGTACGGAATGTTTCGTGGCTATGCTATCAGGGGAGGGGGACACTATAGGGGGATTAGTAGATGGAAGGAGCGGGTCTGGTGCAGAGGAGGGGGGTCCCAGAGTTGATCCCGCGCCAGGTTCCGAGGAGGCAGCTGTCTTGGGGACGCCTAAGATCAGTCCGGACCTGAAGGAGTCCGAATTCAAGTCGAAACTATCGTCTACCCTCTCTCGGTATCGCTCAAGGTTTCTGCAGGGTGTACCACACATCCCCGCAGTCTCGCAAGACTTAAACATGCTTATCGATACCGGTGATGCGAAACCAATTGCTCAGAAGGGTCGCCCAATGTCACCACGGATGCTGGAAGAGCTACAGAAGCAACTTAAAAATCTCCTCGACAAAGGATTTATCCAGCGTTCGAGCTCACCGTGGTCATCACCCGTACTCTTCGTCCGGAAGGCAGATGGCTCTCTGCGGATGTGTATTGACTACCGGGCAGTCAATGAAGTCACCCGCAAGGACAAATATCCACTTCCCCGCATTACCGAATGCCTCGACCAGCTAGGTGGAGCAAGGGTCTTTTCGAAGATTGACCTCTCGCAAGGATACCACCAAATGCGTCTCGCCGTGGCACACATACCCAAGACAGCCTTCAGCTGTCACTACGGCCATTTCGAATGGCTTGTCATGCCTTTCGGCCTTACCAATGCGCCATCGGCTTTTCAGTGAGTCATGAATAAAATTCTCGAGCCATTTCTTGACAAGTTCATTTTAGTTTACCTCGATGACATACTCATCTACTTGAAGTCAGAGGGGGAACACTTGGACCACGTCTGTCAGGTCCTTGAGGCTCTTGAGAAAAACGACTTGTTCTGTCATCCAGAGAAATCAGTCTTCGGTTGCCATACCATCAAGTTTGTTGGACACATCCTGTCTGACAAAGGCATAGCAATGGATGATGAAAAGCTTACCTCGATCCGTAATTGGCCTCGCCCGACCAATGTGTCCGAAGTATGCTCTTTCCTCGGTCTCGCCTCATACTACCGTCGCTTTATTCGGAACTTTGCCCACATTGCTGCACCACTTCATGCCCTCACGGCTGGTGGAGTTAAGAAACGAGAACCTGTTGTCTGGTCAGCAAAATGCGAAGCGGCCTTCGAGGAACTGAAAGCGCGACTAACAGAAACTCCAGTCTTACAACCATGGATAGAGGACCGGCCTACACGGCTAAACACGGATGCTTCAGATTTTGCGCTGGGGGGAGAGGTCGAACAATTGGCCGAAGACGGCCTATGGCACCCTGTGGCTTTCGAGTCACGATCCTTGTCGTCAGCAGAACGGAATTACCCAACCCAGGAGCGCGAGTTACTTGCGATCTTACACTGCTGGAGGAAGTTCAGTCACTGGTTAGATGGTGCTAGCGGCGGTGTGGTCATACGCACCGACCATGCTTCACTACAGTACCTCCGGAAGCAAAGAGAGCCAACGAAGCGACTCACTCGCTGGCTAGACGAGTTCGCTGCTATCGACGCCCCAATCATTTATAAATGCGGCTCCGAGATGGTTGTCCCAGATGCACTTTCACGACGGGCAGACTATTCTACACTAGCTGCATTTACCCCAGCCCCACCTCCAGCTGATGCCCTAGACCCTACAGACTGGCCCCTTTTAGTCCCAGCAATCATGCAAGGAGATGATGTTTCTGCTTACCCAAAAGAGGCTGTCCGCGAAGCCCGCATTCGACTCCATCTCTTCGAGTGGGACCCGGAGGACGAGGTCCTCACCTTTGTGGGTCCGGACCGATCAGAACGCTCGCCAGTCATCCCGAAAACCCATTGTGCAGACCTGCTCGATATCCTCCATAATGAATATGGGCACCAAGGTCCTAAAGGCCTTCGTCAACTCCTGAAGGGGCGGGGATGGTGGCCTCGGCATCATGCCGACTCTGAAACTTACTGTGCCTCATGCCCTCAGTGCCAGATCTTCTCATCTAATCGGAAGGGTCAAGAGCTGGAGGAAATGCACCCACTCCTGCCATGCGAACCATTTGAGCGCTGGGGTATGGATTTTATTGAGATGCCCGTCTCAAAACACGGTAATAAATGGATCCTCACCCTTGTTGATCATGCAACTGGCTGGCCCGTAGCAATCCCATTGCCTGTCGCAACTTCACAGCGCGTCGTAGATGCAATCTGGGACCATATAATCCTACACTATGGGTTCCCTAGCGAAATCCTATCCGACCGCGGCAAGAACTTCCTGGCACCAATCGTCTCAGCCTTCCTTCGTAAGGCCAACATAAAACGACTTACCACTTCGGCATATCACCCACGCACGAATGGCAAGGTGGAACGTTTCAACAGCATACTCGAGAGCTACCTTTTCCGTATGAACACGACTGGTGACAAATCATGCTGGGATGAGTTCTTAGATGCAGCCCTGTTTGCATCTCGCATCCGCCACCGGGAAGGGTCAAAATGGTCACCTTTCGAGCTCCTGTATGGCCGGAAACCGCGCCTCGCCCGCGACGAGCCTGTTCTGCGAGCGCCTGAAATGCCCCCACCATCAGATGACCAGCATAAACAACGAGTCTCAGACTTACATGCCAAACATCAGGAGGCAATGGCTCGGGAAACAGCTCGGGCAGAACGTGATAAACGTGCTTTCGATGCACGTGTGCCCGGTGGGGAGGATGAACCTACAGAGGGGGAGAGGGCTAAACCAAAGCGCTGAAGGAGAAAGCGGGTGACTTACCAGGTTGGAGATCATGTCCTAGTCCGCAATAACCAGTCCCAGAAGGCAGAGCCTAACTGGACGGGCCCTTGGATCGTCCACGATGTTCGAGATAAGGGTACCATACAGCTCAAAGACCTTCGTGGTCGTACTCGCCCGGACCTGGTGCACATCAACCAAACCCGACCTGCAACACTTCGCTCTGACAACAATAAAACGGCATGGTACCTACCCAAATCCCTCCGCAAGGCATGGGCCCGTGAGGATGCAGCGCAGGCAGCAAGAGCTGACGAGGCTGTGGAGAAGCGACTGCCATCGATTAGGATCGTGGGACGTTTTGCACAGCCTGACCCACAGCCACTGCCTGGCGAAAAAGTACGATAACTTTTTTTTCCTTTTCTATCTACGCACGACACTCCTTCTTTTCACTACGGTATACATTTCGGATGGCCCGTTGATTACTTACTCTACTTACACACTCGAGGGCGAGTTTCGTCTAAAGGGGGGATGGTGTCGGGCCTTAGGATAGATTGTCACTCGTTGATTAGTAATCATTAAGTTTTTCTTCTCGTGCTATCATCTACGGGCACGACACCGGCAATAATTCATCGTTTCATCTACGAACTGGTCATAATCCACTTTTTCGACGTCGGAGCAGCCCCGAAAGTAACTTGGACTACTTGCCAAGAGACTACCAAAGCTGGTGAAATTGTCCCTTGGGATTCCATGCAAATATACTGAGGTTGCCAGATACCCGGATGATTTCTACCTGTAGCCGCTGAAATGCTTTCTCGCCTTCCCCGTACAGTATCGGCATATTCACGCCGAATAAGCCCAACAGCGAATATGCACGGTCTTCCACTCGCGTTGTCATCCGGTCCGCTGCCCAAGACATGATTTCAGCAGTGCAGAGACGCCTGGGAATGTGGCCCTCCTTTAAAACGTCAAAAGGAATCCGTGTGATTTTCTCTAGCATCATTGCAAGACCTTCCTTGTCACCAATGAAAACCCAGTTCTTGTTGAAGAACTTGATTTGTTTCGGAGCAATGAGTTCTTGGAGCGTCCAGCCATGCGAGAACCACTCTGGCCAACCGCTAGCATTGTCAAACCTGTGAAAGTCTTGCCGTGTAGGGAAGACAGTGTCCTCAACATCGTGGAGGTACACATAGCACGTCTGCGATTTACGGTACCAGCGATACATGGAATTGATGGCTTCCGACAGTTCAGAGCTGCTCCGCCTGTCAATGCAGCACGTATCGATCCAAATACACCTGTGTCCGTCCTGCACGGCTTGTTTGCAACTTTTGATGATCTTCTTGTAGCCAGTGCGCTGCCTGACCTCGTTCCCGTAGTATTCGTTTGTCTTGATGAGCCCAGTCATCTCATCATAGTTGACCTCATCTTCCCAGCGGTGTGACAGTATCGCATATGTAGCAGTCTTGTCATCAAAATCCTCGAAAACATTGGTGGGAAGTCCATGGTGCAGCATCCCGTTCTCCCAGTCGAGAACGACTTGTACATTCAATAGCCGCATCTTTTTGAGAGGTGAGTGGAGACCTCAAGACTATATCGACATTTTATAGGTCCTCACATTTACTGCCTAGGTATTAGTCGATAAGGGAAGAGAACCATCAATCCATGCGAAAGACCACCGGGTCTTGCCAAGGTGCATGTGCTTGAACAGGCCGTGAGACTGGGAATTCGTAATCAGCACCGTTTTCCTGACACATTTGGAAGTGATTGTACTAGTAGGGCCCATCTGCAAACTGGATGAATTACAGCATCCGCTTCCTACAGTTTTTGAATAGTTTAAGTGCTCGGCAAGTACTGTTGTGGCACGTCGTTGCCAACACGTGTCCGTTACTTACGGTCAGTAATGGCTCGGGTAGGTTTGCAGATACAGTCGACTCCCTTGTAACCGATACCCTATATACCCGATACTCCCTGAAATCCGATAGCTTTTTGGATCTCCCGACTCGGTTTGCAGTAAATTTGTAACGATACCCGATACCCCATAACCCATGCCAATTTTGAGGGGAAAATCCGATAAGTATTACCATATTTGGAAATTATTTTTATATAATCAGTAGCCGTGGAGCCACCAAAAGCACCAGAACTTCAGTTTGTCCGATTATGAAGTCCACCATGGGATCCAGTTGAGTGCGTAAAGATGCTCCTTGGGCAGTATTATCGTTGTGGAAATATGCAAAGGGTCTTGATGACCCTTGCACTTCTAAGGTAGAGTTCGTGTTGGTCACATTTGGGCAGATATGGCACACAATGACTTTGCAAAGCACGAAAGAGAGTAAAATTACATGTTACTTTACTCGTAAACTATGGTGAGACTCATCCTAACTACAGCATTGGTGCTAGACAACAAAATATGGATTTCAATGATTTTGGCCTATTTCTCGGTCTCCATGAGACCCGATACTCCCTGAAACCCGATACCTTTTGGGTGGAATGGAGGGCTATCGGTTATGAGGGAGTTGACTGTAGTACCAGCGTACACGTGACGTTTTCCATAAACTGACTTAGCACCTGTACTCCTGAATTGCCACTGATCGAGATCGGTCCGGATGCTGTAATTCGTCCAGTTTGTATACCGTACTAATACGTAGCGGGCCATCCGGGATTCCGCATTCTGAGGGGGGTAAGCTATTCCCGTAACATACCACGTAAGTGCGCAGAAGACCGACAGAAGCAACTACGCGTTGTCCATGGTTCTGCTAGGAATGCTTATGCTCTGGGCGACAAGTCGGTGGTGTGGGCACAATGTGAAGCGGTGATGAGCCACCCTGCACCACGTTCGATTGGATCCTGTCCTGAGACCCATCATAGTATACATGCTGATCAGCGTCAGAATGGCCAGACTTCTTCCCCATATAGTATGGTTTAGCAGTCGCCAAGCACTCAAATACTATCATTCGACACCAGATGCAAAACTTTTGCGAGATCTTGAATAACTTCACAACAACTCAACAGCTATATTTCATACTTCATATATAGGTAGAATAAGGTCTCAGCTACATTCCTCCTAGATTTTATAGTCAACGGTGATGAATTGAGTGGAGCCGAAGCAATGCAAACCGAAGGGGTCCAAATTCACACCAGATGCAAGATTTTGTCACGGATTGTCACACACGGCATGCCGGCCATATTCAGAGTCCGCATAGTCCGACTGGTGTTGGCTAGGTGGACACTCGTACGCAGAACATGAAAAATCAATTCAAGACGAGTGATGTACAAAATGATAACTACGGGAACCATGGTCCCAGTGTCCCCCAACTACTGGCCCTCTAAAATCCCAAGTTGCTGGAGAATCTTGTCCGGTGCCAACAGGTGAGTGATGGCAGTCTAAGTAGGCAGGATTTTGCACCGGAACGGGTGCGGATTGAACAGTCGAACATTGAGGAGTAGAAGTCAGTGTAGTGGGAGCCTGACGGGATGGTCCAGCGACGGCATTGGCATTGGATTGGCGAGAACGTGAAGGGTAAAGGCCAGAGAACCGTGCGTCATCCTCAAGCACCGGATTATCTTCGAGATGCTTCGTGATCCTGCTGATAAGGTCATTCTTCGTCGTTTTCAAGTCGTCCGCTGTGAAACCGAGTGCGAGCGCAATATTTTCAAGTTCAGTCTTGTTCTTCGAGGTCAAACGTCCCTTGTACACCTCTGTGCCATCCATTGCATTGCGCTGAGCCTGCACAACTGCTGCCTTTTCTTGCCTGTGCTGCTTTCCTGCCTCGACCTTCCTTCTCTTTGCTGCCCTTTTTTCTTCCTCTTCAGCAATCCTCTTTCACTGCAAGCATTTCACAATTATTCTTCAGAAAACATGCTGAAAAAATTGAAGAAAGTGATACTCTTTTTTGACAGCTGTTTTCAAAGAGAAAAGGCAAAAATAATATTTTCTTTTCTTTGCATGACTTTCCACAAAACATTGATTGATGGTAATACCCATTAGCATAGAAGCTAATCAGCACTACCATCAATTCATTTTTTTGCACAGAAAAGACAAAGAAAACAAAATATTATATTTGCATTTTTTATGTGAACACAGCCCAAATAAAAGAGTATCTCTTCTTTCCATTTTTTCAACATATTTTGGCAAGAAAAATTGTGAAATGCTTGCAGTGTTTCGAGATTCGGCGCTTGTCATGAGACCATGTTGCCGTACTCCTCTCGTTTTACGACTAGCTTGTGCAGCTTTCGTGTTTAACTGCTCTTTCAGTAGATTGTAGTCACGTCGTAACATGACAGCATGGCTCTGTGCAGTATCATGCTGCCACTGCATCTCTTCATTTTCAGCACAAAGATGTGCAATCTCCTCCTGGTACTCAGCTTCCTTGGCTGAGCTCAGCCGTGAATGGGATGATGTAGCACCACTGAGAGGAGTTGCTGAGCGGGAAATGGAAACTGAACGGATAGACGCAGTACGAGAAACCGCAGTAGGGTGAGATGATGTCATGGAGCGAGTACAATGTGGGGACTTCACTGTGGGTGCAGCGGATGGACCTAGATCATCCAACTGAGACAATGAGATGGGACCAACAGACGAGACAAGTTTTCTTACTCCTGTGCCACTGCAGTTGTCTTCCTGGCAAATCTCTGAGCTGCTTGACGTGCTGTTAAAACCTTCACTGCTATCAGAGTCCGAAGTATCTGACTCTCGAGCCAGGGGTTTTGCAGATGAAGTTGGGTCGTAGTCAGGATCATCGGACTCGGAAGATGATGTACACCTGTCCGAAGGGAAATCTGCTGGGTACGAGGTTGGTAGTTGATCCGATGTTGAGGACACGTTGCTTGGTGCATAGTCAGCAGCAGAAAAGATGTCAGGGTTGAACGGGCGGATTCCTGTCCTCCGCCAGGCCTCCAGGATATTTGCCTGGGCGAACGCCTTCTCCCGAGCTTGCATGTACTCTTGGACAACGTGCTGCCACTGTATGCCTTCCCCTGTTCGCCGACAATAATCCTCGCACTGCTTCAACCATGATCTCTGCAGCGGACCAAATACACCCACATCAAGGGGCTGGAGTTTGTGTGTAGTGTGTGGCGGCAGTGCAAAGAGGTGAATGTTGTTTGCGACTGCCACATCCAACATATTCTGTGTCACATGTGACCCATGTCCATCATAGAGGAGGACAATTGGTTTTCCTGATGTATTCTGGCTGGCCACCTGGGGGATAAACGATTTCTTGAACCACTCCAAGCATAGGAAATCACTGGTCCAGCCGTTTTCTGAGGTTGCGAGGCTATGTGGTACCACAAATTTATCAACATGGATCCTGACTCTGGTAAGGCTACGCATTACTCACCAGATGTTTGGATCAACTTCAGTCGACTCCTTATCAATGACCATCCCAGCAAATATGAATCCTGGCATCAAGTTCCCGCCATCTGCAGAAACACATTCTATTACAGTGACCAGTTCCAAACTTCCACCTTTGATTTGGTACTTCTGACGATCATCACGAGAGAAGAAGAATTTTCTGCCATTCGATTTTCGCCCCCCTCCCAGCTGAATTCCCTTTTCGTCCATGTTGTAAATATTCTCCCAGGGGATGTCGTGTGTCTTGATGAGTGCCAAAAGGTTCATGAAATGCTCCTTGACTACTGTGTAGTTGAACATTTGAGCCTGCTTTGGATCGATACCACTGGGGCGTCGTAATTTGACCTCAGGATGGCGTTTCAGGAATTGATATATCCAATTCTCTGATGGATAGCACCCACAAAGGTCATAAACATATGGCCGGACGGTATCCTTTGCAATGGGGCGCCCAATTGTGCCGAGGAAGTGCATCCAATCGACGAGTACCTTTTCCTGGGCATCAGTGAGTAACCTCTGTTTCTTATGAGCATCTTCAAGTGATTTTGTGAGTCCATAGGCTCATCTGTGCACTGTATGGTACTTGTGCTCGATACCCTCCTGCTTTGCAGCATGGAGGAGGCTACGAACTTCTTGATTTCGCCATGACTGGATGGCGCAGCTAATTCGGAGATCCAGTTCATCCTTTGATAGTACTGGGATGGTATGGGGTGAGGGACGATTGCGAAGGACCTTTGCTGACTTTGCCATCAAGCACCGAGAATCATTGACCTAGTTGACTAGGTTGCCCACTTGCCTAGTGCGTGCCGAGTGCTGCCGAATTAGAGTGTGAATGCTGGCCCCAGCGTGATGCCCCTGTCCAGCCTTTTGTCACGCTTGAAGAATGTTTCTTGAATAGTACACCCCTCTTGGTCTGATTCGTGAAAATGAATACTGGTGCACCTTCAGGCAGACTCAGTGCACCTTCCCAGAAAAAACCGTGTAATTTACTGCAACAGATCAGACTAGATCTTGGCTTCAAGTACCCAAAATTGCATGTTCTGCTCTGATGTCCAGCAATGTTCAATGTTTTGCAGCTTCCACAACACCTTTTTCTTAAAAAAAAGTGTCTATTCTGCATAAATACACCCTCCTTTAGATGACTGAAGTATTAGATTTTAAA
This sequence comes from Pisolithus thermaeus, assembly GCA_024663475.1. Classification (NCBI taxonomy): domain Eukaryota; kingdom Fungi; phylum Basidiomycota; class Agaricomycetes; order Boletales; family Pisolithaceae; genus Pisolithus; species Pisolithus thermaeus. The sequence continues at coordinate 13,466 of JANFAF010000047.1, forward strand.
AATCTGTAGTATTGCTGACTGCACAAGATGTTTTGCATGTGCTGTCTGTTTTGCATCTGGTGGCAAGCGATAGTAATTCAAGAACTGTAGGAAGCGGATGCTGTAATTCGTCCAGTCTGCTACTAGATGAGCCTCAGTGCCTCGGCCGCATCCGGGATTCCGCATTCTGAGCGGGTAAGCCGTATCCCCGTAACCATAACAGGTGACTGCGGAGAAGACGGACAGAAGCGACTACGCGTTGTCCGTGGTTCTGCTAGGATTGCTTACACTCTGGGCGACAAGTCGGTGGTGGCAACTGCAGGAATATTGTTGTTAGCAGCCATTGTATATCGCAGAGTGAAAAGAAAAAACAACCAGTGACGAGTCGGATATACTAGTTTCGTATACACAAGTAAATGGGGTTAACAGGCAGCGTGTGGCCCACTCGACGTAGTAACAAATATATATAAATTTGGGCATGGATGCCAAAGATCTCGGCGGACATATTTCTTCATGTTTATAAATAAGGCAAGTGTTTTCTTAAGAATGTTCGCTGGCGGACGGCCCTCAGTGATGCCAGTTTCACCTAGTTACAAATATGGGGCAAGCTACCAGCATGGATCACCAGATCCCATCGCAGCTTGATCGATAGCAATCTCCTCATTTCCCACGGAGTGCCCTTGGACCGCATTTCAATATGGTGGCAACCAATTCACACGCCCTACCTTCAAATTGCATGCGGGCACTCCCGGGCGTCTCACCAGACCTCCAAGCCCTAGTGGAGGGCCCGTTTTGGTGCAGTCTCCCGAATTCGCGGTTGTTGTCACGCTGACCCTCACCGGTCATCCTTGTGGGATGCGTTGTCCTGGCATTTCTACGAAATGCATTTGTATCCCCTTGTATCTGATGCGTGGCAGGCTGAACTTTGCCAACAGTGTTGTGTCGGTCACCGGGCTTGCCCCGGCCATGCAATTTGTGTGTATTTGTTCTTCGTATACATTCAGTGATGGCCACTGACACGCAAAACAGTAGGACGTCCATTCAATGGGTAGTCTAGTCGCGTGCTGCGAGCGAGGAGCTGTGAATGATTACAAGTCAACCTTCACTCCCCTGTGTGCAATTAATTATTTGGTTGACTGCCTCCTCCGCCGAGTCTTTCGTGCCAATGAAGGACAAGATCTTAACTCTCTGACACGGCTCCTTCGACCACACACTTCTTTTGATCTCATCGAACCTCAACAGAGACTTACCAGCCACAACCAGTACCACAGGTGAATGGGGGGGGCTAGCCCCTCGCAAATTTCAACGAAGGAATTGATATTGAGCCGCGCGGCGTGTATACGGTCCGTGTCGTGGAAATACAAGACGCCCGCAAGGTAAGCATTTCTTCTGTAACAAATTGAGACAAGAACAGATTACTATATTATCATCCTCACCCCAAGTTTCGGATATAGTTTTCTAACATATCGAGAACATTGCCCCCAACCGCTTCTTGGCAGTTCTCCGCTCCAATATCTGGAGCGACCAGAAGGGTAACTTTCCTTCCTGCTACAATCACTTGGATGGCCGTAACACAAGCCGTTGGGCCCCTCAGAGGATAAAATTGGCTTGCGATGCTGCGTAGGAACTACCCAGTAGTTAGCCCGGATCACTCTGCTGGAGCTTATCACGTCTCACGGAAGCTTCTCCGGAGTTCGATGGCCCGATCATCCTTCGAGAAGCATTGTGTGATTTAGTTTGCAGTATACGGAGATGTCCCACTCACCCAATGATGATCTGATCTTCTGGATGCATCGCGGATCTGGATATGTGCGGAGAGATAATACGACGTAGGCGTTGAAAGATGGAGTTACGGGACATAGAACTAGTGTTGGACTGGTATGACTTCAACGTATTAATAAGTAAAAGCAGGTGAAACTTCACTCGAACGAACTGACCATGTTGTTGGACCCCGGTGCTCGTAAGTAATGCCGGGGGGATCTTGAGGGCATCTGAGAACGACTTCAAGGGCGCATCGGTATTTACACATGTTTGTACCTAATCGTCGGCCTCGCTGTTGCGATGATATCACCGCGCGATAGGCTGCTTTCATTCCGACCTCCTCTCATGCTCGGCGTCGTCATGACACCTTACCCCGTGGACTGCAGTTGACAACGTAGAGCTGTTCGAGAACGTCGGACCGTGCACTCCCTGCCATGGCTGGCCCGTCGCGTGATACTGCAGGCTTGGTTAGCATTTCGATGCGGACAGCAACTGTACGGATGACACCTTGTATAGGCTTCCAAGGCCATCGCGACGATCTAGCGTCACTGAATTGGAATATAAACCTCTGGAGGTCCAAACATCAGATCTTGCAAAGGTAGGTATCAATGACTATCCTCTATTGTTTGCATTTCTCAAGCGGGCCTTGCAGATGCAGTAACCTGAGCTGTTCGCGATCCTAGAATGTCAGGGAGCGCATCATCGCCCTTTTTGATGCCACCCGTAGTAGCAGGCATCGGTACACCCTTGCTCCTTGCCACTTCTGGGTCAGCATTGACGATGCGGTGCACAATAATCACGAACCTAATCCATGCGGTCTTTGAAGCCGATAACCAAATCACCATCCCAGCAACATACGAAGAAACTTTGGAAGAGTGTGCAGGGAGAGATACGGGTCTGCTCGACTAATGGATTGTAGGAATTTTTTTTCGATTTGACGTATTTTTCCCTTGTTAATACTCTTCATGATATCGATAATTGATTAGAACAACCGCACCGGGCGAGTCTGTAAGAGCAAGCGGGTTACGTAGGCGATCTGTTGCCTCACGAGGCTCCTTATTCGCGACCACAAAGGAGCACACTCGGTTGCGAGTACTTCGGATGGACCATTGGGTCATGAGTACACGTCCTTGAAATCCACAACTTTCCCAGTGGCCGGCCCCATCAGCAAAACAGTAGAATTGCGTTCACATTTGTATTGAAGTCCATGGCGAATGGTACCCTCTGATTGGTGGTCATGCGCTCAAGCGGAGGCTAACCGAGCACTTGCCAAACAGGTCGCCTCTGCCAGGTCCTTAATGGCTCGCTTAGAACTGCTGAGAGTGACATGTGTTTCATCACGACATATTTATTCGAGTTAACCAGTTGACTGTGACTTGGATGATGCTGGTTACAATTAGTGCAATAGAGTATCGTTGTGCTATGAAAAATCGTGCAGGTTGATGGATAAGATGGTGTGGAGTGACAAGCAAGGATGACTACAAAGCAACGACGGAGGTGGTACGGTGCGTAAACCAGAACGAAGAGTAGCGAGATCCAAAAGTTGATTCTACGAGAAGAAGTATAATGACTTCTTGATCGTCTCCACCTGGAAATCGCCTTTCTTAGGAAGTGGGGGTATGAGAGCAGGCAAACTAATAAATTTGTCCGCCAAGAGGGTGTCCGCATCGATATTTTCTTCTTCTTCCGCCTCAGACTCTTCGTTCTCCGCGACACCAGGTGTCTTTGAAGACGCGCGTCTCCTTGTTCGCCGTTTCTTGGGTGTGTTATCGACATTCGAGTCAGACGATGGCGTAAGTAGTTTGGAGTCGGAGGTGGATGGACATGAGGGGGAAGTAATGGAACTCGTCGCGGTTTCAGAAACGTCTATCAGCGGGTCAAAGGTCGAAGTATGGATGCTCTTAATAGCGGCGGCCTCTTCCGGGGAAGCGACGATCCGAACACCAGCCGTCTTCAATTTCTTAAGGAAAGTTCCAACGCGTAGTGATGCGAGGGGGACCTTGTAGTCGGCATAGCGAGCCTTGAATTCAGCCTCAAGTTTACCCAAGATGTCCGAAGAGTGCAGAGCGATGAACGTATCCCGGATGATCGCCGACATCTGATCGATGCTGCAGGCGTGCGTCCAGTACGAGTCATGAACGGAAGCAAAAACGATCCCCCGCGTCTGAGAGCGGCGTGATTAGACCGAGGTGTACACAACAAGCAAGAGACTTAAGTGCTTACCCTACATTCCAGGGCCGTCAGCATCATGTGAGTAGCGTCGAGGGAATGGATGAAATTGGGAGGGAAAGCAGATGCTTGCTTCACGCCGTTGACTTCAGCAGGTGAATTGGGATCCGAGATGTAAACGGTCTGCAGGGCAGTCATTATTTGCTTGCGCTTCGTCTTGCGATACGGTTGAACGATCGGCAGCCCAAGCGGCGTGGTCCACACCACAGCCGCCATTTGCTCCTTCCGAATGCGGCTCAAAATGTTCACAGGGGAACCTTCCTTTCGTTGTTCACGTTGAATTGCCTCCTCCAACCGATCCCCAGGAATAGATTTTGAGATCAGTCTGGCACAGAGATTGAGCCACGTTTGGATAGCTTTTGCTCCAGCAAAGAGATCCCCGATACAGTAGAGAACCTATCACACAAATGGGTTGAATGCATCGGCGGTAAACTTTGGCAGATGGGGACCTTACCTTCCTGGCAAGATATGAGGAAGTCGCCCAACATTCCTCCTCAGGAATATCTCCTCTGTCCTTGAGCTGCCTTTCAATCTGGTCACGAGCTCCGATATAGGTTACACCGTACACCGTGGTCATAACCTAAGAATCTACGTGAGCGGAAGGCACGAAAGTCGTTAAGTCATTCATAAGACCCACCGTTTGCTTAACAACCTTCCTCGATATCTTACCAACAAGCATCTGCGCCACTCTATCGCCTTCTGCCGCATCGTCCTCGACGACTTGGTTCACCATGTTCGCAACGTACGTGTACACGTCCGAGGGACGGTCCGTCGCGGCCAGGTTGACTTGCGCTGCACCTTCACGATCCCCTCCCAAGGCAGCATAATGTTGCAAGCCATTGCACGTCCCATCCTGATGGATGGGAAGGGTAGACATGTAGCCCTCTGGATTTCCAGACTCCAGAGCAGCACGGAGTTCCATACAGGTGGAGAGACACTGCCATGGATCGCCAGCTGTCGTCCACCAACGACGACCCTGCAGTCGAAGAAGTGAGTACGTATGAGTTCTACAGACGTTTATAGACCAACCTCCAAAGGCCTTTCGGCGCTGTCATAAATGTCGTCCAGGTGATTCATAACAAACGCCACACGTTCGTCAAAGCTACCTTTATCAAATCCATACAAGTTAGCAAGATGGATCTTGAGCCAGCGCAGACCACGCTCTCCGAGGGGCTTGGCTTCAGCAAACATAAGAAGTCCGCGACTAAGATCATCGCCGATGTGGTTCAAGTGAGGTGGGATAGGATAAGCACGGCCACGGAAATCGAGATTGTGCGGGAGGTAAAATACATCTCCCAGGAACTACAAGGAATCAGCGCACGGCTATGCTCGCATGGAAACAGAGAACCTACCGCACGCGCAATCTCGATCTTGTAATTCACGCTACAACGATCGGAGTGGTTGTTCGCTTTATCCTGTTGATACGCTCTTAACCTCTGGCTGTATACGCTTCTTGCCTTGATGTCCGTGTGGTAGTTCTCGGGCTTTTCAGGCTGTGGTTTGTCGAACGCAACTGGTGGGATTTTGCAAAGACGTTCACCGGAATTCCAAACCTCGAGCACGACGTCGAAAATCTGTCTGTTGATCTTCCACGGCGTGCTGCCAAGTACGTCCAGTCCGGCATACACCAGTTCAACGTTGCCTAAAGTCGTGGCGTGCTCCAAGTACGTCTGTTGCTCAGCGGAATCCTTAAATCGCATGACAGAAGCTACATCCAGGTCCCATGAGATTGAATGTCCACGGTCTATGAGTCAACGCAACGCACATTTGTTGTAAAAGTAGCCACCCTCGTCTGGACCAAGCCACGGCTTAGGCTTCACGAGCATGGGCAGATGACGTGGGTGTAGAGTTTCACGCAGATCGTCCTTGGCAAGGCGCTCCGTAACCACAGGGTTCAGCCGAATGACGCCTAGTTTTTGGCCACGGACGAACTCATATGAGTGACAGAATGCGCTTTGTTCTTCCTTCCTGCAGGACAAGTCAGTTTACGATTATGTACTGTTAATAAAACAAATATGAATTCTTACACTTCCTGTCCTGTATTCTTGTCGACTGCGACGCGTTCGACGGTGGCGACTTTCATCAAGGAATCAACCAGAACACTCCCCATCCGGACACGTAACACTTGCGTCCACTCCGACGTCCACTCTTCGCTATCCTCCATGTACTTGGCAGCTGTCACACGCCGTGCATGCAGATCCCTGTATCCAAGGCCTGAGAAATAACCATGATCTCCGCCGGCACGCGCATGGGCAGGGATTGCGATATTATTGCGCTTGCACATCTCAGCCTTGTATTCGTTCTCTACAGCGCGTCCAACGGCAAGCAAAGCACGAGCAGTTTTCATGCCATCGTTAACGCCACCACTGCCGTGTAAGCGCATAACCTCCAAAATGGTTATCAGCGACAGCTTCTCTGGCTTGATGAGCGCAAGGAAAGGGGCTAGTTGCTTTTCTGGACCTACACGGTCATAAATACTATGATGAACCATAGTACAAACACGGAAGCGACCTACACGGTTTACTCTGTTTTGATTCAGTAGCCACGATACTGGCAATTTCGGTCTCCAAATGCGCAGAAAGCTTCTGATACCAGTCCCACATCCACCTTTGTAGACCAGCACGTCGCAACGAAGGGTTACTCAACCCCAGCTCGTCAAATACTTCTGACTCGTGTTTCAACCTCTCGACAGCGACCTCGTATGCGGACTCCTCGAGAAGCTTCTGACGGGCAGCAACGTCTTCTGGTAAAACGCGCCGAGCGAGCGATACTTTTGCCAGATGTTTCCGCAAGTTATTCAAGTTGAAAGGAACTTCTCGCGCGAGTTCTTCGGGAACAGGGGTACCGTCTTCCGATATCACGTCCGGTAACGTCTAAGGAGTTATGTAAGTCGACTCGCGAAAATGTTGAAGTAGACTTACTTTCAATTTTGTAACGGGATTGACCTCCGGAACGTTTCCCAGAGGGTCGGGTAGTTGACAACCTATGGCTTCAGCCTGTCCCAACTCCGTAACTACCCGGGACAAATTCATGTCCACGGCTGATTTGGAAAGGAGCTGGATGATCTGTGATGCCTCAGAGGAGGAAGAAACTACGCGGTCAGTGATAACAGTCGTAGGTGATATACCGCGCGCGATGAGATTGCTCAGTAACTTGGAGGGATTTAGAGCAGAAGCAAGGTGCACAGGCTTTTCTGAGGCCGAATTAAATCTAAGCGAGATTGAGGAAGCTTGGATGAAAGGACGCCAGAATTCAAGCTTACCGGAGCCACGCAAGAAGCATTATTGCATAAGTTTGGGACGTCGGCTGAACCTTTTCTCCCCCATTTTCCATAACATGATATAGTTGCCATGCATCCTCTATCCACAGTGACCTGTCATTAGGTTCCTTCGTAGTGGCCACTTCGACATATGCCTCCAAGAACGAGTTGTATACCCGGGCTTCTAATATATGTTCCACAGAAGGAGATCTTCGCAACCGCTCGAATACCTGTTTTGCGCGAGGGACATCGTACAGACTGTGCAAACACGCGTGCATGACGGCGAGTTGATCTTGAGTTGGTGAGTCGGGAAACAGGAAGTTGTTCAGCGACGATGCCCTGTCATCTGGAAGTGGTGAGGGTAAAATAGTGTAAGGCGTTCCGCGATTCAAGAACCCCTGCATATCGTTGAGGGCGCTGCTCCCACTTCTACTTCCACCGGTGTCTCCGACCACGGGATCTCCGTACAAATAAGCAGGGAAACTCGGGCGGGGAACTTGCACCTGAGCAAACGCGGATGCGGGTGCATTAGTTTTCTTTGAGGGAGTCGAGTAGAGACGATGGGGCCTTGGAAGACGCTGCCTTGAGTACGACAGTAAAGTCGTCTCTAGCCTGCGAGTAGAAGTGCGAGGTATCATTCTCTATCGTCGTCGTCCCTCAGTCCGTTGGATGGTGTCGCACGAGCAAATGAAGAAAAAAAAGGGACTTGGTGCAAAAAGGTGTCCGTTCCCACGCGACGCTGTCACTGCACTAACAGGAGCAACCCAGTCGGTCACTCGGCTGCTCTCTGACCACAGCAGTCATGGAATCAGCCACACGCACATCTCGACTTCCGATGGATGACGCGCGAATTTTCACTCAACTCCTTGGCCCTCACGGCTATAACCTGTAGCCGCTACCTTACACATCGAGGCTCTATTGCTTCGAGGGAATGCTCCGGCGTGTCCTAATGGATGGGGAGCATTCCTGGACGCTCAGCTAAAGCAAAACAACAGTGTCTACAACATGGAAGGTTCATCGTCACGTTACTGACCCAAGATTACCACTGAAGAGAGTAGCATTATTGAATGGGGACCAGACGATCGAAACACTCAGTCTGTGGGCACCTTGGCGAATGACATCCTGTTATTATTTCCTGTTGATGTTATCGAATTTGTTTTGGTTCACTCGGGTTTCGTATGTCCTGCTAAGCTCACTGAATTCGGGATTAGAAGGGGGCATGTGGTCAAGGTACGCAGGTAAGCTTGGCGTGGCATTGGATGGCTGTTTGACCCCATACTTCTTCCACACATCTTCAAGCTACCATCACCAAACCGACACACCTCTGGTAGAGTTCTATGATGTAATATTCTTGGAAGGTAAGGAAATCGCCATGTTCAGACTAACATCATCAGACGTGTGTGCTAGAACCGCCCGAATGTCTCGCTCCCTACCATTCTATTTCCTATAATGACGGCGCGAATCTCCGATTCCTCAACGTCAAGGACTTCTTCACCGTGATCTCCCCTCGTTCTCGAGCTTCTCGTCCGCGTTTCCGGCCTGGAGATATTATTTGGTCTGCCTGGGAACATGTCTTCAGTGCTGGCCGTGCTGCAAGCGCCGCGCATCTTAAGCACTGGTCCCCTGGGTGCTACTTTAACCCAGACAAAATATTTTTTCCGGTCAGATCAATGTGACTGTGAGTAAGGATGATGCGTCTGGTGCGTAAGAACCATCTCTGACTCCCAAGACGAGTGTCGCAAGTCGGCATTATCTTATCTTATGGAAAGGCTCCGTGTCGGTCCCGGTGCAGTCTCACTTTCATGCATCATCGTATATCAACGAGACGGTACGGGAGAGAACAACGAAAAACGAAACGATATGGACCAACAAACTAAATGGCAACCCATCCATGTCCTTGCTTCCCTCGTACAGCTTGTCTCCTCAAAGTACTGGGCGAGGGAATTACCAGGCAGTGTATCGGGAAGCTAAGCACATATTCCAGTTTCAACCGATACATGTACTCTGAGACTTCACATACCAACGTTAGCGTTCCCACTATAGCTGCTTGGGTTCCCACCGGCAAAACTATTGCTGCTGCTAGCTGAGGCGGGAAGTCAGGCGAACTCTCACTCGTCTCGTGAACAAAGGTAGCATCTTACAGGTGTTTCCTGTGTTCGGGCTAGATGTGCCGGGGTTGCTCGTGGTTTGAGACTGGCTGCCAGGGGTACCGTAATGGGTCTGGACATTTGCAGCTTGATACGGCTGGTAAGACATGCTGGACGTAGAGAGGTCGGTACAGTTAAAAAAGGGACTGGGGGAAAGCAAAACCGCGACGCTGTAATATATAATCCCCTCATTGTGTTTATAACGGTGTACTACTGCACTGCTTGGTAGGCGTCAATCGGTGCATGATATGTGCATGTTTCTAGACAGGAAGTGGACTGCCTTCTCGACCCCGTGATCAACCTTCCAGTGTGTTGGATTCAGATAAAAGGGGCGCTCATCCGCACAGCGAAAGGCGAGGTTCACCTTCAAAAGACTGAAATTCTTGCTTGCGTCCCAGCGTCTACACATTGCTGAATAAAAAGGAATGGAAGGAGAGTCAAGGACCTTGTGAACTGCAGAAAAGATAAAAGACAAACCAAGAGAATAGAACCGCTTGATCAAACTTTACGCACTGGAACTGGTGTAAATTAGGTTTGACGCGAAGGTAAGACGTATTCAATAGCTTCCAATGGTACCTTGCCAAGGTACAATCCTGTGTCTGACAATCAAGAGGTAAGTCTGCCACCTGAAAAAGGCCACTCGCCGACGAGGTCACACTGCACAAGGATCAATGTTGTAAATGAAAGAAAAGGCTTGTTGGTGTGCACTAGTTGTGACGCATCACCAGCTTATCACCTTCATACTCACAAACCTTGTTTGGATTTTAAGATGTCCGACATTTGATAGCCGCCAAACAGCTTCCACCCTGGAGCATTCAGTTGCTAATAGTAGCACTTGCTGTATGGAGAATGATAACGAAAAATTGCAAGTTCCGAGTCGGAGCATAGTAATGGAATGGCACGATGGCAACCCCGAGGACTCCCGCAAGGTTGGAAAGACATGCGACACACACCGAAAGCCAAAGTAGGTTTTGAATTACTTCGAGTCGAAACGTGGTCCTTCTTTCGAGTTCCTCGTTCGCTCAGGGCTTCATAAGCCCCAACTTCCCAGCAAACTAGAAGTTTATTTCTTAGACATGCCAGGGGATCCATATATCCGATCCGCGTGGGCGACACGCAGAGAGAGCTTCGCCGGTGGGCGAAAACGTCCACCACCGACACTCATCAGGCGGGATCACCCGAACAACAGCTTCAGTGTTATTTCTTCTGAATCTTTTCAAACCGGACCACTGAGTAGCAGTGGGTGGTATTTCTACCGTCTTTACGGCATCAGCCACGTACTGACAACCAAAAGTCACAATCAGCGACAATCGCGAGACATGCTCAAAAATTCCAAAATCTCCGCACGTATTGGTCCCCTGAAAAATATGTGAGCAAGAATAAGTCCCGCGTGATCCGCCGGAACTTAGTTCGGACAGTGGTGCAAGCGAAATCATCGCGAGCTTTCAAATTAGGGTCGAGTCAAGTGGACAGGTCTGATTATCAGCCCCGCTTGTCAGATAGGCTGGAGTGGCAGCGGCTATCAAGTGCATCACTTGTGGCAGTGGAGGGTGGACTAAGTGGTATGGTGCGGATTAGAGGTTCAAATGGAGCCTTCTCAGCGGACTTCTTAAGTGACCTGCGTAGTTGTATCATCTCATCGGATCGATGCGAGCGAACTTCGGGATATACTATGACGTTCTTGGCAATCAATACCCCCACTGAGAGCGACCATCTCAAGACCTTCATTATGACCACAAGAAATATCAGTAGCATACTTGTACCCGTTGCACGGAAAACGCGCTCGTTGACGAGTGTTCCATCAACCGGTAAGTAATATCACGGTGGAAGAGTCGGTGGGGATAGAACATTGAAGTAATAGTTTCACGCTTACAATGGACAGGTGGTCGGTATACTATACGAACCCGGTATGTTGGGGGACAGGGGGGGTATAGTATAAGCAGAATACGATCCTGTCTGGTGAGTTCTACATCCGTGACTGACACAGGCTACCGTGTTAGAAATGGTTCATGGTAGGTCCTGGGCCCAACCGGCGCCCCTATCAACATCTTTAGGTCAGGGTCAGTGGCCATGATCTGATCTGGTGATCTACCAGATACAGGGTGATATCTGTCACTTTAAATCCCCGGCGAACAAAGGGAAGGAAGCGTGGGTGATCCTGGAACTTCAAACTTGATTCTGGACTCAGTCATACCGCAAAATCGCTGAAGTGCGAACCGTGCAAGTAGTGAGAGTCCGGCCTGCCCGCACGCCATGTAGCTCGTACTCTCGCGTTGTGGGATGTATCTTGTCTCTGGAGGAACGTACGTATGGCCGAGGAGATCTATCTGGTGGGGACTTCCGTGAGGCTGCCGGTGATGAGTAGGGCCAACAGGCGCATAGATAAACCACTGACCAAAAACCTCCATGCTCCGATGACATCGGAAAAAACTTTCTTCCCAGAATTATCAGGGGGCAAGTTTGCTGGAAGGACAGTACTTCTGTTAGTGTGTTAGTACTTTCGCGTATCATAGATTAATTAGATGGATCAATAATGCAATCTGATCGCGTGGAATATAGCGTGAATCTCGCTACGTCATTATGGGGTAATGTACGAGGAACTTAAGTCGCGAGTCGCGCATGGAGAGCAAGCAAAGGCAGAAGAATATACAAGCCACATATCGTAGAAAAGGTGTGTTGGGTGATCCCGTGGACCCACTAAATGAGGATGATCGAAGCTGAAGAAGATCGGAAGGGGAGCCGCTCTAATCCGATGATATGGATGTTTATTCGGGCCCATTAACTATTTCCGAACCCTAGACAATTCGAAGTGCGTATGCAGTGGGGGATTGTCGGGGAAGCTCTCCTCACCGCCGATAGCGACAAAGGCAAGCTAATGTTGGACTATATAAAACAATGATTTATCATGGGATTCGTAAGGCGTTGGGCGTACTATCATCTATTAGCTGGAGACCTTGTGCCGGTTATACTTGGCATAATCGGCGGACCCCTTGACGGCCAGTTAGTTTGAAAATGAACGCAGCACGACGCTCGGACGACACGTATGTATGCGCTATTGTCAACGTCAATCTCCCTGGCAGACCAAATCTAGAATGGCACGTATTCTGCTCGACACTGCCGACGCTCGGAAAACGACAAGACAGTCCAGTGGCAGGTCTGACACAGTCGTTAGACTTTGGCGTTGTGGCTTCCTTGGCGAATGTCCGACATCAATGATCCCGGTTAAATTACTCACCTGGAAGGTCAGTACTTCAGTCATGAAAGACTGGGCATTGCAATTGCGTAAACTGTCTGGTGCTTAGGAATTCAGATTTTGTTGAGTCGATAAAAAACGGATAGGCTCTGATCACGTCGTCATAGAATCGGGGGTCGGAGGAGGTGCCAAACGAGGCACAGTCAGAGTGGGTGAACTGGGTATGTGGAACCGGCATGAATGACACCGGTACCAGCGCTGTGCTTGAAAGGCACCGCAAAAAAGCAAGCCAGGGACCAAAGCCGTTGAACGGTAAATTGCGGACTACCGAGTTACACATCCAGCTAACTGGAAAACGACAGAATTGGGGGGAAAATTGGGCCAAAGCCGCGAATGTTCATTCCAGAGGGTGCCGCGGCTCCGAACGTACCCGAACACCACCAACTTTTCCTATATTTGCCCGTACCAGCGGAAAAAAAAAGGCGAGTATGTAGTCATAATTGGAGTTCCTTCACCGATCGACTTTGGTCGCATGACGTGCAGGCTGCAAGCTACTGGTGTACGCCCTGTACGGATCTAACCCCCACATCGTATGCCTCGCTTTTAGGCGCGTCGATCTTCGGGCCAGCCCGTCATGCCTGGGGGCCCATCATTATCACTCTTGAGTAATCCACCCGATGGACCGGTGGTGGAAGGCAGCGGAGAGCGGTCGTGTGACGTGTCACCTCGAGACGAGTCCTGACGGCCGACGGAACCCGTCAAGCGCCAGACTGGAAGGTGGCAGGTAATTTTCTGAGACATGTTGGCCCCGTACGTCTCGCAGTCCAGGTACGTTTAGCGCAGAACGATGACATCAAAACTTTGCGGCTGTTGGCGAGTGATACTACGGTTGTCAGTGTAGCAAGCATGGCAGATGCGGACTCCGGGAGGCAACTACGAGTTGTACTTATACAAATGCCTCGACGAACCAGCTCTATCTGACCCCTGCGCCACCGAGGCTTACGCCTGTCGAGTCATCTCACACGGAACAACAATCTCGCGGTGGCCCGTAGACGTGTAAATGCTGCGGAAGGAACTTTACAGCGCTCTCGATAACCTGGTGGTCCTAAGATGGCGTGCAGAGCGCTGCCGGTCCTACGGGGCTTTTACTGGCCTGTCACTTATAGGAAAAATGTGAGTTGCCACATCATGGGGATATTACCACCGAAAACTATTTCGACCATGTGTGCGGGGAAGGGGCATCTAGCGTTCGATCAGGAACAGTAAGGGAAAATGTGAGAAATAGGGAGGAAAGGAGGAGATTCGGGCACACAACAGATCAGGTCGCAACGGTAAAATATCACATTCCATGTGCTAACTTGGGACTTGTCAGGGCTCAGCTCCATTGATTGCAGGAACGTCAGGCGACCCAATAATATCGTTACGCGTTGGGGGAAGTGTCAGCGTGCGCCAATCCCAGTTATAAGAACATGACCAGCCCCCCGCCTGCTTCTTCCGTCGTCGTGGTATGGGACATTAAGGATTGCCTTCTTTTAGCCTCCAAGACATCTCCTTGCCCTCACGCACTTCCCGCCGTTCCTTAGCAGTTATCGAGGACATTTACTCGTCCCAATTCGATTGGCCCTGCTTGAAACCGAAGAATTCCGCGGCTGCAAAGAAAATCGCTCGCGCATTCTCAGTTCTTTTTCGTGCGTTCTTTCTGCCTTTCCTTTACTCTTTATTTCTTTGATCCTGATTATCTGCCAGTAGTACAGGCCATCATCATCAACTCTCGTCCTGACCATCACAATACCCAACTTGTTGGCTCGAGTCCGAAAACGGGAGACCGGTAGTTATGGTCACGATCATCGATGCCGTTCTGGGCGGTGATACCTCCAAAGCGGAAGGATATGTTCGCGTCGCCTCTATGGCCTTTGCATTTTATGAGTGAGTGCCAGCCCATGCTTTTGACAACATTATAGAGGTGGTGATGCTCATCTTCATCCGATTCGAATCACTTGCAGTTATATAATTACCCTACCGATCGAGTACCGTGTGTATCGCAGCCAGCGCGGTTTTTTTCACATGAGGTACAGTAACGTCTCCGCCCCTTATTAGCTCCCCATGGAAGTTGATCCTGTGCAGCCTTGCGTGTATTCTATTCATCCTGATTCGGTGGGTAATAAGTGACCCGTCATTTATCCGCGTTTTTGACGATCGTTATGGCGGGGCGCTCTGCCGCTCCAGGTATTCAAGTATTTTGGTCATGGTCACAAGCAACTATGGATTCTTCGCGACCACCTTTACAGACGAGTCTTGTCGGCGATATTACTATGTAGCCCCCATCTTCAAAGGTTTGCTTGCATTATGCCCTATCGACGCCGCTCTAGTCCTGATATGTTTCTCTAGATATACAGGCTACAGTTTCACAGGCGATCCTTGGAGTCAGGTGAATCTTTCTCTCGCGATTGCATTGTTATGGCCGTACTCAAGACGTCTACTTCACAGGACATTCAACATCGCTGGGAGGAACAAACACTTGGGCCTGTTCCTCCTTGTATACTTTTGTATTACAGTGACAGTAAGATTTCTGTGCTCCAGCCGTCCTTTGAATCCACTAATGACCGATGATAGCTGGAATGGTTCTTCGATTTATACCGTCGGACTTGTAAGGCTTACCTGCTTGAGACTGATACTCCATGATTTACTTATCTAAGATACGTCCTCAGCCCAGGTAGTTGACGTAGGTTTTCTCGTTACGTTGTATTCAAGTCTGATTTGTGAACTTTGTGGTTGGCACACAGGGAAAGTGGGTCCATCTCATTTTTTGTTCTCTGCTAGCACCCTAAACCTGCTTTTCACCTGGTAGCTGCGTGTCAGGGATCCCTGATTCGCATCCCACCACATGGTTGTTCTACCTTATCGCAATGATTTACGATATCATGGCGCTCGTGGTCTCGACCATCCACCTGATTCGATATAAAACGTATAGCGGAAAGTGGGTTGTTTTTGGTTTTCATGACCGCCTTTGATCGAGTAATGCTGAGCCGTGTTACATAGATTCTCGTTTTTGATCCGTGTGTAAGTGCTGTTCGCCTTGACCTTTGGGACAAGTTCAGAACTTTGCCGTGCATAGTATGATTTACGATGGGCTGATCTTCTTTGTTGTGCTTACGGGTACGTTACTGGCTGGCTACGAGGATACACATGCAGGGCATTAACTGTTGCACCACAGCTGTCAATATATTTAACTTGATCCTCTACCAACAACCCGACGTCGTAGCCCAGGTGAGCTTCTCTCCTAACTTTTTTTTTAGTGCGGAATTCACAACTCCCGTCGATTTGGCAGTCCACAGGGTGAGCAGGATGTTACGTTACCACATAAAGATCTGTCGCTGACTTCTACGAACCTTGTCAGAGCTTCGCTCGGATATGCTGTCGTCTGGATAATGAGTCAACGAATTCTCATCCACCTCCGGGGTGAGTACACCAACTTAGTTCCACCAGGTCATGTCTTGAATCGACCCATCTACTCGCAGAACTTGCAGGGGATCGCTCGACATCCGGCGTCTCACCGATATCCAACATCGTCGTACACCCCGGCCGCAGTTTCGGGATCGGTAGCCAGCAGCACCAGCGTACGCCACCAACTCCGCTCCGTGCTACGCACTCATCCGGGCTCTCTCCTCCTCTGGATCAGAAGAGCGCGCCGTTGCATGACATATCGAATATCGATGTTGATCTCGATTACAGCCGTCCACCCCCGTCGCCCGTCCATTTTCAGCATCACCACCCGTTCTCGTCCTCGACTGACATCGTAGCACCTGATGATCGTTATCGAGCGGCAGCTGGCAAGGACCAACCCAAATCATCTGGCCTCGGCGTCCAGATTCGATTCGAACAAACGGTCACCGTTGATCATCACCATTCTAGCACTGACGGAGACGCAGAGGATATCGAGGGAACGTCGGAGGTGAAGCATGCACTCGCGATACCCAGGGGGGACACTACGCAGATGTGGGCTTAGGCATTTATTTATACTTCGGAGGGTATATGAAATATATCTCGTCCAGGGGTCTAGTTAGGCCGCACTCAGGACTCTTAGTGAAGGGTTGTGAATTCCGTGGATTTTGTATTATTACTGTAAAGTGTGTATCTGTAGCCGTCATCTGAGGTAGCCGGGAATCCTGGTTCCATCCAAGAAAGTCTGTGCTCGCAGAATCACAAGAGAGAATGGAGAAGAACACAGTAAAACAAGTATCACACGTATGAAAAGAAAGCGAGCTTGAGCCCTATCATTCGTTTGTGAAGGCAATAAACTTGATGAGTGCATATATATCCATTGTGTGGGTAACATTTAATTCCGCCTGAACCTGCTGAAGAATCCCTCCTTGGGGCCGGGGGCTGTTGAGGTTGCATTGGCCATCCTTCTACGCCGGCGACCAAAGCAAACGGTACATGCACCGAGAACAAGGAGGATCATCGAGGTGAATGTCAACCAGAAACCTGTGTCAAAGTCGTCTTACAATTTGGATGGACCCGAGTATGAAAATGATATACTGACCGGGGCCCGTAATGGTATTTCCGCCATAACCAAGATTGTCCATTTGATTCTTGAGATAGGCAAAGAGAGCGATGTCAATGAGGAAGGCAATGAATGCGAGGAGAGCAGCGACGAATCCGACGAGGGACGCGAAAAGAGTGATGGTGATATGCTGCGAGAGGGCTAGCAACAACGCGATAAACGTCACTCCCGCCGCTAGATCACGTGGTATTATTTACGGTAAGCCAGGTCTATAGGAGGGCGGACAGGTGCATCCAGAAACATACCAACAGGATGAACAGCAAGGCCGCGGGTCCACGATGAACCAATAGTGACCGAATTGTTCTGAGTGCTGATAACGACGGAGTAGCCGTGACCTTGAAGTGGCAACAAGATAAGCAAGGGAACTGAAGGCCCAGCCGAATGAAAAGGAGGTCACCTGTAGTGCTACAAACCCTGTTCCCACTGCTGGAGAGATCGTAGCAGTATGCCCTGATTGATCGCGAAGATGAGCTTTTTGACTCAACAGCATCGGCAAATGGGGGAATGCATACCATATACCGAGCTGTCCCACGGGAACGACATGGCGTCATAAGGGTAAGTGAAGGGTGAAGCAAGGAGAGTACTCACTCTCAACTGGCTAACCGAGTCGCTTGCGACAGACACTGCAGTGCTTCCATCTATATGGACACGAGCGATATCCATAGCAGTCAGGTAGGGGAGAGAGATGGAGACGATGAACAGGAGGACGAAAGCCGCGAAGAAAAAGAACACTGCGGGAATACAAAATGCACGCCCCATCTTCGCCAGCGAGATCAACTGTATCTGCTACGGTAACAGTCAGTTGAGGAGTGTTCGTGGACGGGGGACGGGGGGGGACGGGAAAGGGAGCCAGGAGTGAAGGAGCGTTGCAAGGAAACTTCCTGACGCCACATTCCAAATACGCGTATTACGTCATACTCATTCCCTGGAAATTCCCAGCTGACTTGTGTTTTTTTTGGAGTTAAAGGCAGTTGGCGCCGAACACTTTGACAATGTCCAGCGGGCTGGCTTTCGAGTGCAGCAGCCTGTAAGTAGTAAAATGGTGTGTGCTTGTACTGAACACCATTGCTCAACACTAGTGTGGCATCGTCTTGAAGTCAAGACTTGTCCAAGGCTCGTCTATTGAAAAAAACAAACATAAATAGCATTGACAGTAGTACGTATCGCCATGATAGCGTAATTAAGGTGTCGGAGGGCGCCCGCCGATGCGGCAGATATGCCCTCGTTACTATTCAACGGACGTGCGTTGACGCGGCAGGAGTGCACTCGTGACCAAGACTGTTAGGCACAGTACTGCGGCGGGCATGATGCATGAACTTCGAGTCGCACATATAGCGTTAAGCAGTGCTTTAGGGTGTGGGGATCGGGCAACAGGTTGAACCCACGCTAAGGTTCCCCTGTCAGTCTGATCTACAACATATAAGCCTTAAACCCGGTAAGTCCCCCCTCCCCTCAGGACCACATTCTGTCGTTTTCTTTTGGGGAGTGATGTCGGAGGTGTACAATGGTTCTAGTTGGGGACCCGGTCTCAATGGCAAGTACCGTTGCTCTATCAAACCTTCGCTGACTGTTGGCGTGGTGCACAGGAATGGCGGTCGGGCTAGCGTGCGTTTGCTACATATCATTGCGGCTGGCTAAATGGTTACACGTTTTCTAGTCTGTACGGTGTATCAGTTATCCAATACCGATTCTACATCGTGGCGTTCCCGAAGGATAAGCATATTGTCAAAATCGCGGTACGCCGCCTTTGTCTATCCCTTCTGCCTGTCAGTTGACTCTTAGAAGGTCTTCCTTGTCTTGTATGTCGCACCATTTATTCGCTTTGTGCCTTCGACAGAGGTCTCGGTCCACAGCTTTCTGGACACTGTCAATACGCTCGCGTTTTTATGCCTCTACTATCGAATGTTGATAGTTTACCGATGGAGCGCGACCTATCCTTCCACGAGCCGGATGACCTGGTACGTCCGCCGTATTACTGGACTGCTCTTTCTTGTACCTGATGCAGCCCATTCAGTTTGACTGCAAGTAGCAATCCCTTAACTTTGTGACACCGGCAACGTCGCTGAACGCATCTTCGTTTTTAAAGGTTGCTTTCGCTTCCAATGTAAGGCTGGCCAATTACGTAATTCTCTCCAAGCTAAACAGAGTCCTCTACAGTCCTGGATCGCCTTCTTGGTGCAATGGTTCGATACCCGTCTTTCATATCTTGCACTACTCTCAATGTTACGTGATAGTTTCTATGCTCACAGGGTCTGGATAAGTAAGGTGTGATTTTTCTCGCAAGTAATTTTTGAGCGAACTTGGACTTCCCAGTTGGTGGTCGGAGTAAACTGTTGACGTGTGGAGTGGTATGTTGTTTCATTCGTCGCTCTCCAGATGCTGACATGGACATCTTTTCTCTGAATAGCTTGTCGCTGCGTTGATACAACTGGGTGAGCCGCTTCGTCAGGTTCGTTACTCATTCTTTTGTTATTAACCAGATCAGTGTTTGGTGGTCGTACGTACTCCACATACCTTCTCTCGGTGTCAACTCAGTGACATCCTTACCCTCGAACTTCCAAGTAACGTTGAAAGACGCGTAAGTCGGCAACTGTAAGCATTTCGTCAGCTTATAGTCGGGATTGGCAGTTATGACAGTAACAACATTGCCACTTACTTCAGCAATCCGGTGTGTAGTGGGTTCATTTGAAATATTGTTTTCGATAATTATACATGACATGGATATGCGAGACAGGATTCGGCAGCCAATGCCTTGGCGAGTGCACTATGCGATGCCATTATCACAGCAAGTATATATTTCTGTCTTCGTCGTTCACAAAATGGCCTCGGTCTTTGGTATGTATCCAAATGTCATTAATTCCCAATCCTTACGCATCCTTACCAGGCAGGAAAATTCTATTCAAAAACTCACTTTTGTCTTCGTCCAAATGGGTCTCATTACCTTGTAAGTGTTGCCTCCTGTTGTTTGACTTTCAACTGTTCACACGGCTCGTGCACATTTCTGTTTCGCATGCGGTCAGCACGAGTGCCCTTACAACGTCTGCTCTTGTGAGTTATCTTATGTATGTTCGTAACTCCACGACGTTGACTACCGCTGAACTGTATGGAGTACTATGAAAGTGATTTAGTTGGACGATACTTCACTGCTGCACCAGTTTCATTGTTGAGCAAAAGTTTGTATACTCCTTGTTCTCTTTGCAATTCATTCGCGGTTGACTTTTCCCACACTAACAGCGTACTCGAACTCTATGTTAGCTGTGTGAGTATACTATTTTGCTTCTCCAAATCGTGACCTCACGTCACCCCTTCTATTTTGCTCATTCATGTAACCACAAAAGGTTGAACGCAAGGAAATGTATCCGCGATCAGCGACAATTTGCTCAGGCGTCCCCGTCGGAGCTTCCTACCCTACCAACTCGACATTGACCTTTCAACATGCACCGTGCATACTCCCATCAGTCCTCCAGCCAATGAGAATTCTTCTTGAGCTCAAAATGCCACGGCACTTCTGGGGCTAGATTCGCGAGGTTTCAGACTTGTGTCTTTGGTAAAGTGGACTTCGTGTGTTTCACATGCTTTGCCAAAGAGAAACAAATTTGGCAGGCCTCCCTCGAGGGTTTTACGGACGAACGTAGGCCCTTCATTGCCAACTGGTCGGCTGTCGAGTTGCACGCAGATGACTGTCGTACCGAGGCTTACGTGGGTTTAGTTTCCGAGTTCTAGTTGAGGAGCATTTGCGTGCAGTACAGGCGATATTTATTGTGCATCATTTCCAACAGGACTGGTACTTTACGTGGCACTGTAAAGGCCATCTTGATGTCATACAGTCATAATAACGCCGTACGGCATTCAATGCAGAAGGCACCGCGATGGAGTACTTCTCCGCACGCGCGACTCAGATAATGAGAGGTATAACGGCGGAAAGCAGGTCGGACGGTTGGGATTCATGACCGTCCCCACTCGCCTTTTGCTTTGTGAGATGGATCCTACCAGAACACGAGCGCAGTTGGTGTTCAGAACGAGAGCGTGACACTCTACCTACCTGTTCCTGGCGGTGCTGGTGAGGACCCAGTGTGCTTTGCCTCTCCTCATTGATATTCTCTCGATTCGCAATCTTTGTTAGGTTTTGTGATCCTCGACGTGGCGAACGGCCACACGTACTATCGCTCCATTCTAGGTCCAGGACGGAAGATCCAGCGACCATGAGACCGAGTTTATTGAACTTGACAACATCGTTCCCCTGGGCCTTCGTCATTTCACTGGTGGGTTCTGTTGGTCCTGTGAGGAAAGCTGCAGGCAGCGGCGATAAGGGAGGCTGGTCCCAGATTTCGGACATGCATAACGATGGTATACTATGGCATGCTATCAGCTTCAAATGCACTGGAATGCTCAACTCGTAAAACTGAGTGTCGGATGAAAGTAGTAGTTGGCACTTCATATCTTGAACTCGGATCGAAGTAGTTCTCCTACGGGTGTCACCAACTTCAACGCTAATATGTGTAATACAGCCGCGTTCTCCTCTGATGTAGTGTGATCGCTGGACTAGGTCTGGATCGCGGTCGGGTCGAATGTGTATTCATACTTTTCACTGGAAAGCCCAATGTAACCATATCGTTTTTGGATGCTGTATCACGAAGACACTCCTTCAATGATCAAATTGGTATCCGCCCGTGATCCTATTCCAAAGCTCTCTGGCATCCACAACTGCATGGAGCCTCGTAGCTAGTAAGAATCCACCGCTGAGTTTGCTGTTTGGTTACGTGTCAATCTATGAAGAACTCTTCATCGTCGAGCGGCTCACCGATTGAGGCTATAGGTCTCGCGAGGCGGAGGGGTAAGGCGATATCTCAGCATAACAGGGATATTGGCTCGTATTCGGGCCGTAATGTCCGTCCATTGTGACCCAGGTCCGAAGGCAAAGGGCTGTGGAGTGGAATCCCTGAAAGGCGTTGCAAGCAGGATCATGGAGTTGACATGAGCATCGAGCATGGTCTGGGATCATAAAGAAATGAATCTTCCGACAAACTTGTGATAATTGAAAACGGACCTCGTTCTCCTGCCCCGTAAGATACCCAAGCTCAAGACTCCAATGCGCACAAGCTTCGCGGTCTTCTGCAGCTGCAGCTTGGAGCAGGTGAAGCCACTTGTCCATAAACTCCTTTGTATATTCACGCGTGGCACCAAAGTCAATGAGGGAAATCTGACAAAACGTCAATAAGTCCCGCTCATCCAACAGGAAAAAAGAGGAGAGCAGACCTGCTTCGCTTTAGGGTTCCACAAGAAATTCGTCCAGTTGGGATCAGTCTGCATCAGCCGAAACTCAAAAAGCTCTCTCAGGCAAAGCTCCATGACTCTCGAAGCAATCTGCAAAGGAATTAAAATCGGCTGTCAGTGCTGTGTAATTCACAGGCACGCACTTCATTCCGATCTGTCTGAGGCAAAGCTGAGATAGAAGCATCCCCCATAGTCACGCCATCGACGTGCTCCATGATGAGAACATGCTTAGTACTACCTTCCCACACCCAGGGTATCTTAAACCTTCTGTCGTTGCCGAGAAGTTCAGGAGAGCGATATCTCCGTAAAAAATCTGCCTCGCGGGCGTAGTCACACTCGTCAGCCAACTCCTCTTTCATGACCTGTAGACAACGTGGGAGGGTTGTTGAAGGTAGAACACGGCGAGTGGGCGATCATGTCTCTCACATGGATCGTCCGATCAAGGAAAAGTCCTTTTGGAAGGAGTTTTCCAGCAGTTAACAGCATCTTGACGTACCCGAGATCGGTAGCAATGGAATCTGCAATATTGGGAAATTGTACCTTGACAGCGACGCGTTCTTCGCGTCCCGCGGGTGAAGCAGAGGGGGCCAGCACGGCATGATGCACTTGTCCAATGGAGGCAGCAGCGAAAGGTACGCGTTCGAAGGAAGTAAAGTTGGTCGCCCACGATGGGCCAAGGGAAGACCTTAACACTCCCTACGATGCAGATGAGCTATTTCAGAGAAGGTATGGACGGTTGCAATCACCTCCATCTGCCAATCTGGCATGTAATGGGCACCATTTTGCACTCTGCGGAATATCTCATCCAGGTCAGGTGGAAGAACGTGCGTGTCTGTGAGTGGGATAAGATTAGCGTCTAGCTACGGACATTCTCAAACCTTGTATGCTCATGAATTGACCAAGCTTCAGGGCTGCCCCTCGCATTTGTGAAAGCTTCGAGACAAGTCGTTTGATGTTGGCTTCTGTCATGATCAGGGACGACTGTTGACTATCAGTGCCATCTGGAGATGTGGAGGAACGACGGAGGAACTCCGTGGCGGCACCATATCCTAAAGATGCTGCAAGACCTGTACAAGACATACAGAAGTTAATGTTGCACTGCTCTCCACATGTTCTCGACAGACCTCCATAATGAAAAATACGGCCAATGCGTGACGAAGGAACTTTTGACGACTGAAGAACTGGTGATACATGAGGCTGCGTAAAAGCCGACCCCATAGGCTCGGCCTCGTAGTCTGGGTGCTTGGACAGTCCATGTTAGTAGGCGTGCCAAGTCTGTACATTGCTCATATACACGACATGCAACCCATGGACACGCACCATGAAAACGAGTGCTTACTTGAACATGGGGCACGAAGTCTCGATCCGCCTCAGCATTTTCCAGAGCACGCTGCGTTACTGCTGCTGGCTCAAATTCGTTTCTTGGGGTGACAACAGCGCCATCCTTGAGTGACGGTTGAGGTATCACAACCGGCCCTTCTTGAACGTTGGAAGACAATGTTGCTCCCGGAAAAGTGATTGGAACGACAGTTTCCTGAACGCGCAACAGACTGGAAGGTGGAGATTCCGGCGGCCTATTGCTGGTTCTCTCTGATACATCCTGCGTCACATACGGCTTCGGCACGGTGGTCTTGAGCAACCCCTGACCGCTTCGGATTTGCGCTGCACGAAGTGCAATGTCCACGACAGAGTGCGCCACGCAAAGCCATCCGAAAACTGGCCCAGGTGGCATTCAATGGCGTTGTACGGGGTTCTGAACAGAGTATTAGTTTTGGTCGGGAGCGGTGAATTCGCGGGAACCGTTTCGTGGGGCACAGCCACCTCATTGGCCCATCAAGCAACGTCGACGCCGGAGGCAGCAAAGACAGGGAAGGCTTGCGGTTTGTCCGTTTCGACAATGCAGACGCAGCCTCACAATCCAAATCTGACGAGATATGTGATACGAAGGTCAGTATGCACGGTCTCACACCCTAGCGTCGCGATCGACCGCATCCGCGTTTGCCAGCTCTGATGTGATATCCGACTTGCGCATCAATGTCTTCGAGGAAAGTTCGGACAAGATCATCTGGTACAAGGTACGTTTCTTTCGAAATAACCATGTAGATTTCACCCCTCATGTCTGCAACAGGAAAGATTCCTCTCGGACGAGGAGATCGTAGAGCACTTGGTCGTGCGTAAAACGGCGTCGGTTTAAACTGTCAGCCGCATTTAACATTTCTGCCTGTAGCATAACCAAACCTCGACCATACTTTGGACCATCCATAAACCAAAGCGGGGGTGGTACATTCGTATTCGGTCACCCTCTTTTCCGCCAGGAGTGTTTATGCCTCTCCTTCCTGTGCCTCGTTCGTCGCCTGATTACGCGGATGCTGCCTTGTATTTCTCCTGTCGCACTAACAACCTCCCTCTGTCTCCTCCATCTACCTCTATTTCGCCTAAAAAGTCTGGAATATCCCGTGACAGTGTTGACTCTGACACCACAGTGGTGCATTCGTACCCTCCGACACCCCCTGTCGCCCCTATCGTCACGCCACCTTCTCCACGCTCACTGAGTACGAAACTTGACGAAATAGGACCTTCACCCGCAAATAGCGCGAGGACACAGGCCAAACCGATCCCCTCACGAATTGCTCAGTTTCTCCTTGCACCCCACTCCACCCCTCATATACCTATCCCACAACAGACGGATCAAACGTCATTTATCACACGTGCTGTTTCTTTGTTCAAGAATCATAAACCGTCCCATTCGTTGTCGTTTACACTTACTCCCGTGGACAACATTCGAAGGTTGAAAACTGCAGGGTCTTCTCAATCTCACCATCTGATTCCCCAATCACCGACACCGCTATTGGTGTTTCACGACACGACACCAGTGTTGACCTTCCGATCCATGACTGGACTGTTGGAAATAAACCGCGCTGAAGAGCACATGTTAGGCGTTGAGACGAGCTTTTGGATTGCTGTTTCTCTGAGTTACCTTGAATTTTTAGAGGACAGAGAGGTGAGTGGACTGTGTTCGCGTTGTTCTCCCTTGACACTTCTCCTTCAGAGTTATTTGGCTGCAATGACTGATTAAAGTTTTCTTGGAACGATACCCCGTGCATTTAAAAAGATGTCTTCTGAATTCTATATGTTTGGGCTTCACAATGGCATCTCTGCTTCGACTGACCAGTATTAGATGGCTTGCTCTGCGTTCCCTAACTCCCATTTTTGGAGCCCTAATACAGGGTTAGGGCTCTCCACGTGTTTGTTCTAATGTCACGTGATGTTCATGTCACCCAACTTCAAGCCACGCATTCTTTCCAACCATTACAAAACACCTTTTCTAACAAACTACACCGACTTATCACTTCAAAATGGTGCGCAGTCTGCAAAAACGACCTCAGTATCTCAGAAATTCACATCCGTTCTGCGTTGTAGTCTGTTGCACCTGCAACCATGCGCCGATTGATGCGAGAGCTTACTGAACTGAGGAATGACCCACCGGAAGGCATCCGAGTCGTGACTAACGAGGAAAACATGCTAGACGTTACCGGAATCATCGAAGGGCCAGGTATGTTTTTTTAATACTCATGGGTCTCTGCTCTGGGTTCACATTATGAGTGGCATAGAGGGTACACCTTATGCGGGAGGGTACTTCAGAGTAAAATTCGAGTTCACACCAGAGTTTCCGGCCGGCCCCCCGAAGTGTGCGCATCATTCAGCATTTGTCTTTGTGGATTTGGTTGACGTACTGTTTAGGCTGGTTCGCCACGAAAATATTTCATCCGAACGTGTCGTCCCAAGGAGAGATATGCGTCAACACGTTGAAGAAAGACTGGAAGTCGACGTACGGCATTGGTCACATCCTTGTGACTGTGAAATGTCTTTTGATTTTCCCCAATCCCGAGTCGGCGCTTGACGAGGAAGCGGGGAGGCTGCTGCTAGAAGATTATGAGAGCTATTGTTCACGGGCGAAACTCATAACAGGTGTGCATGCCACACCACGTACGAAGCCTCCACAATTCGAAACACCAGCACCGGCCAACCCTGAGGAGAGCAACTCGATTCCCGCTTCGACAGTGGCGGCGCCTTTGCCAGGAGATCCATTACCCCTTCCTATACCACCCAACGTGTCGCTGCATAAATCGATGTCTCCGGCACCCATCACACATCCACTACAACCATCGATGGCCAATACCATGACGAATTCTCTTGTAACGTCGACATCCAACAAAGATCGCGTCACTCCAATGCCTTTGTCCACTGCTAACTCGAATGTGTCTGGGACGTCAGATGTGACGACTGCCAAGGCAGGGAAGAGATCAGCGACTACAGGACATTCGGGAGTAGAGAAGAGGAAAAAGGCACTGAGACGACTATGACATTTAGCATTGTGTATGTACGCCATTGCAGTGTAGTAGTTACATTGTGTTTTTGCTTCATACTTGAGTCTACGACGAGATTCGTTGGATACGATGGACGGGCGCTTTTAGTTGTAATCGGTTCACGTGATCTTCAGTTGTGGGTTTTTTTTTTTTAAAAAAAAAAGGATAGTTATATAATCTTTCATTGTACCCGTGACAGCACGGCAGTTCACTCCGTTTCCACTCAAACTGGCCATGTTCTCAACGACACTCTTCTCTGCACGCAGCGCAGCGTTTGCGGTGTCGAGGATACGACTTTGTGCTCGCCCGTCACGAGTTATTCTTCACAATAACCTGGCACGCGGTCCTCAGGGGATTCAGGGGACATTGTCACATCCCAAACGGCCTTTTTCTCTTGCTCAAGTCGTTAGGCAGGAGTCCAAAAATGCAGATCTTGACGCGTCCGAAGGCAGCCTAAGACTTCCCTCAGGAAGCGTATACATTGCCAACGTACCTTTCTCGGTGACTGCTTCACAGCTTGAAGAAGCGTTTTCGCAATTTGGCAGAGTACGAGGGGTCATGCTTCGTAAGATTCATATACTTCGTGCTTCTAGTGTTTATACCTCTGACATCCTATTGGTAATTCAGTGAACACGGAGAAGGGAATTCCTCGCGGAAATGGATTTGTGGAGTTCGAGACGGCGGAGGAAGCTACCGCTTTCGTGGAGGCGGACCAGCAAGACCCCATCTTCCTCCTCGACAGAGACCTCTTCGTGACGCACGCAGACATAAAAATAAACCCAGCTAGACGTCCAAGTGACACCCTAGTTGCCCAGCATTTTAGTCCTGGGTCGGAGGACCTCATTCGACGAATATTCTCTGAATACGCTGACACACTGGTCAATGTGCGGATCCGTAAGTCCCTTTTCTTCGAACTCACTACGCGTCGACCCCCCCGCGGCTCACAACTCCGCTACATAGCTCAAAGGAGGGAGGTTAATGGCTGTGCTTTCATCCAGTTCAAAAGCATTAATGCAGCTACCGACGCCCTTCACGCTCTTAATGCACACATGATTCCCGAAACGGGTAGACTTCTAAGATTGCAATTCTCTTTAAATAGACAAACACGGTCTGAACCCGAACGCCGGAGCCTTGCGAGCAGATTGTCACAACGGGCGGGATCGCAAAGTGATGGGACAGGCTTTTAGGGATCTGGTGCCAAGCCGTCTGTCTCCACCCGTGCTAATCATACACTCCACTCAATAGATCAGTTCGTAGCTACATGATATCCCCTAATTCTTCGATGTGGGCGTTGGATGACAAAATGACTTCTCAACGAGAACCGGTGCATGTCTATAAAATCGGGGAAATCCATAGCGCGGTAGTATTCGTGAGCGACAGCAAGTATGACCAGGTTGTAAATCAACGCAGCAGTCGAACGCGTGCGTGTCGTGTTGTGTAGTCGAGCATCGGGGCTACACCAGTGGAGAACATCATGCACCAGTAGAACACGTAAATCGTCTCGCGGAGGCCCCATATAGTCATTTTACCTGAGACATGGTGTGGAATTTCATGGATAGTCTGTACTACGAGCATAACAGCATTCTGGGCTCAGGAAATATTTTCACATCATAGCTGGAGGCTGAATTGAGGTTAACGGATGGTGGCCAGCGCAGGGAATTCCGATGGAGGTACTAGACTAATTTGTTGCCGATTGTCGACAAGGTTCCTCGCATTCAGTCTTTCGTGACCACATGCATGAGCATTCCGTAAGGGAAGCAGAGGCCCACGCGTGAGATCATAGTTCAGCAGCGAAATGGTATGCTTACATAGCTAACATGGAGCTCGAATATGCTATCGCAGCGGGAAGGTTAACGAACGGATAATAAAGTGCAACAGATCGGAAACAGACCTTTGCTCAACATGAAACCTGGTGCTGCGGTAAAGTATTCCCCGGCCGGTTTATTTTGATAGCTCTTCATAGAGTCCATAAACGATCACCGAGGTGGTGGGGCCGTGAGTGCAAGGCGAGATAACTCACGAGTATAGTCATTGTGAGAGCACTCAGGCTAACGGCATGCAGGACCACAGCGTGCAGCCGGTCATTGTCATAATATCGGCAGCAGATCCCCAGCAGATTGAAATCAACGGCTGAAAGTCGAACAACAGAAACCAAGACTCACAAGGTAATCATACCCATCTGAATAAATATAATGTTGAGTTTTGTGACGCAATTTTCTTTTCTGGAATGGATGGGTAGGAGGCCGGAGTCAACGTAAAATATGAGATTCAATAAATGAAGAATACGAGTTATTGAGGCGAGACATACCGAAGTTGAAGACCACTACGCGAACGACGAAGAGAGAGATATATGCTGGTTGTGATGAGGCCGTCACATACTGCGCTTGCCATGGCATTGGCCGGCGAGTACTGTCCCGTATGCAGCGCCTTACAGGAACTCTCATATTTCAAACGAATCAGTACATACCGGGCTGGTGAAAAGGTTTCCGATGTCTCGAGTGTTATACCTGTCAATCCTGGGGATAAGTGGATGAAAAGTGTTCTCAACCATCAGCTTACATATCTTGTAGCATTACTTGGCAATCCAGGAGGGTTTGATCAAAGGATGTTGAAAGAAGGGCATGTAAAGCACATACACATCCCGAAGACTGATCTGATTAACGAAAGAGAATGAAGCTGACAACAAAACTCACTCAGTGCAGCCAACGCAGCAAGGAGCTATTTTTGTTTTAAAGACCTTCATATCCATGTCCGCAGTGCAAGGGTGGAGGAGCATACCACTATACCCGTCAACAGTTTACTCCGACCACAGACTGGAAAACCCAAGTCAGAAAATGGTTGCGAGAGGAAATGGACTGCCCTACTCATCCAAACTCTGTGAGCATAAAAGCTGTCATCCGGGTGGCGTCAAGAACACAAGGGGTGTGAGATATGTAACGAACCATTGCACGAGGAACGAGACGACAAACTGCAAAGAACTCCTTTCAGTCGTGAACGGAGAGAGCTAAGCTGATGGGATGCACTTACGCGAGAACCGAGGTTTGTCTTGAAAGACAAAGATACTTTCAGTGAGGCGACCGAAGCGAATTTCAAAGGGTCGTCACTTACACTCAAATCCCTAGAGGGTTTGCATGAATAGGGAACAAACTGCAAAAAGAGAGACGCACCAGGATAGTTGGAGCATGCAGGCGTAGGTTGTTGTCCATCGGCAAAGTACCAATGTTCGACAGCAGAAGCTGAGAGAGGTGACAGTATTGATGGTGTCAAGAACGCTGCATGGCAAGAGCTCGTGCCACGGGCATAATGCGAGCAAACGGCACTACATACAATACAAGAAGGACCTTTGAATGAGTTAACTGGCGAGCAACAGGAAAAGGGGGTAGGGGCGACATACCACACATTTAATAAGACGCCTGTCCCTCGGGAACGCCATGACGTAGAACAAGTATTGGCACACTGATACACCATACATACTGAAAAAGGCGTAACCATCCAGCCGGCAGTAATGATATGTGGCGAACGCACGCTAGCCCGATTGACATTCCTACAAACAATTCAGTGCGATCAGGAAAGCATGAGTGAAGCAAGGATACTTGCCAACGAAACCAGGCCCCCACTTCAAAGCAGTAGATACGTCCGTCATCACCCAGCAAAATGAAGGCGGATGGAAAGACGCTCGCGCCTTGGACATGCTCCGAAGCCTTATTATATTGGGTAGACGGAGCCAACGGTGGGGTTCCGGCGTGGGTGCGTGCTACGCTTATCTTTGATGGACATAGCTTTACCTGACCGTACAACGTACATACTTGGTCCGATCTAATACCTAAGCATTAAGTTGATGCCACGGTTAGGATCCAAGGCACAAGTTGGTTTTGTCATAAATATGCCCGAAGAAGGCTGCCAAACTGGCACACTGATGGCGTTCCTCGACCGATCGAAAAAGCTAATCTGGTGTAGCGTCCTATCCATTGGCGAAGCGGGAAGAACCGTCTCTCAGATAGGCTCAAGTGTGTAATAAGATTATTTTCCCAAGACATAGTTGAAGTCCTGGGTACCGGCCCAAGAAAACACGCAGCATTTGAAGTATAAATGTATGTATGTATATGCATTTGCAAGAGGAATATGCGAATGAAAAGTATACATAGCACTGGTTGGCAGATCAATGAATTCTTGATAGGGGAGGAAGCTGAAATGAAGAGGCTTGGACATTCTGCTGCCGATCATAGCCAAGTTGTCTTGCATTCAGCCTTTTGTGGCCGCACGAATGAGAGGAACATGGAGTGGTTAACGTGAGGGACATCATTTGATGGGGAGAGCAGCATCCTCTTACACAGCTAACATGGAGTTCGAGTATGCTATCCATATAACAAAGTTAACCAAAGGACAAATGCAACAAATCAGAAAGGCGGACCTTTGCACAGCATGAAACCCGGCGCAGCAGTAAGGTATTGTGCAGTTGGTTGATCTTGATAGTACTTAATAGGGTTTAGTGACGGTCGCCGAGGTAGTGTAATTATGAGCACTGAACGAGATAACTCACTAATATACCCATTGTGAGTGAACATAAGCTGATGACATGCAAAGCGACAGCGTGTATTCCGGTCATTGTCGCAGCATTCCAGGCCGACTGAATCAACAGCGAAGGAGAGAATGACAGAGGTGACACTCACGAGGTGATCACGCCCATTTGAACAAAGACTAAATTGAGTTTGCGGATGTAGATATCCTCCCTACCAAGTGGTGGTTAGTGAGCAGTCCTTGGTGTAATAGCAAACAACATATCATAATTTCCTGGTAGGTGAAGAACATAAGGCTATTAACAAGAGACGCACCGAAGGAGGCGAGGTCGCAAACGGTCAAGATAGAAGAACACGCTTGCCGTGATGATTACATCACATATTGCGCTTCCCATACCATTAATCGGAGCGTACTGTTCGACATATCCATGCTAACCAGAGACTTCACGTTTCAAACAGCCCATAACATACCGGAGTATTAAAGAGGGTGGTGATATTGTCAGTATACCGCCTGTCAATATCAGGTGTAAGCAGACGAAACGCTCGCGAATCCCAGCTTACGCTGCTCCGAGCAGCCCTTGGTGGTTCAGGGAAGAACCTGATTAACTGATTCTGAAGACATATAAAACACATACTGAACCCGAAAACTAATCCGGTCAATAAGAGAGCAATAAATCCGATCACGTGCCTTACCCGTTTGTACCAGCGCAGCAACAACCTATTTGGAGAAGGACAGTCTACATCCATATTTGCAAAGTGAAGAACAGACGAGCGTACCACTGAACCCGTCAATAATATGTTTCGGCCACTAACTGGAAAGCACGAATCAAATGATGCAGGAAAAGACAGGGACAATTGCCCTTACTTATCCAAACCCTGTGAGCATAGAAACTGTCATGCGGCATTGAGAATGGGGAAAAAAATATAAGACAAGTTTCAAACCATTGCACAGAGAAGGAGGCCAGAAACTGCGAAGAAGAGTCTCTTGTAGTCCGGAATGGGAAATTAGGAAGTCATATCGCACTTACAAGCGTGCTAAGGGCCGTCTTGAAAAGTAAGTGTGTTTTCAGGGAGATATTAACAACAGCGGACCTCCAGAAAGTTATTACTCACGCTTAAATCCCTGGGAGGTCCACATGAAGCACGGAACAAGTGGTAACAACGTAGACATACCAAGGCATCTCCAGGGTGCAAGCGTACGTTGTTTGCCATCGGCAGAATACCAACGTTCGATAGTAGAAGCTTAACAAGCCAATAGTATTGACGGTATCGAGAATACTGTGAAGGGAGAATTTATGCCACAGGCATAAGGCGACAAAGGATACAACATACAAGACAACGAAGACCTTTGAGGAGTTGACTGATGAGTAACAAGAACAGGTAAGGGGGACATACCACACTTTTGAGGAGACGTTTGTCATTTGGGAATGTGGAAATGTAGAATAGGTACTGGAAGATGGACACGCCGTACAAACTACAAGGGGGGTAACCGATTGTCCCACAGTGATGAGGAACAGACGTACGTTAGCCCAACTGTCGTTCCTGCGTACAATTCAGTTGGATGAAGCAAGGTTTGGTAAGGCAAAGATACTCGCCGATGAGACCGGGTCCCCACTTCGGACCGACGGATACCGCTGAATCCGCCATCATTCTTGTCCACAGCGAAAAAAAAGGAAGGAATGAACAAACGAACGACTGTTGTGGGCCGGGCAGGTCGCTTCCACTCGACCCACTAAATATATAAGTTAGTGCTAGCCCATGTACCTTCGCTGTCTCCAGAAAATTTTCGTTTTATATAGTTCCGAGCGGGCTGACAATATATTTGCACACACATTCTGTACCTGAGCGCTTGAGCGACTAAATAACGGAATCGGAGTATTACTGTAATAGTACAGACACAGAATATGCTGACGTAATACACAATGTGCCGTCTCCTCGCCAGCAGATCGGAGGATGGGATAGACTTAATTAGGGTCTTTACGGTACTAGCAAGCCGGGTTGTGGGGACGGATGGCAGTAAGGTGATAATCGGCTACTGGGCAGTCGGACCGTGTCAGTGCTATTCACCCGGCCACTCTGTTTGGCTGAGTACCTAATCTGTGGGCCTGGCTTTGATATTATCTTGCAGTAACTCGAGCATCATGTACCGAGACACTGAAAGATTTTACAAGAAATCCACCGAAAAGCCACGCGGGGTTGTTCTGTTATCTTGGTTGTTTGTGTACAGATGCAGCGTCATACCGTCATAGCGTTATACATCCTGGAAACTACCCGGCATTAAGTATAAGTGTATGCATGTCCATACACTTATACCTAGTGCTGGGTAGTTTTCACATCCGCAAGAGCATGAATAGAAAGTGTGTATAGTACAGGTTGGGACATTAATGAATACTTGATAGGGTAGGGAGCTCCAATGACAAGGCTTGCTGCTGATCGTAGATGAGTTTCCTTGCATTCAACCTTTCGTAGCCGCACGAATGAAAGAAAAACAGGGCAGCTGACGTGAGGACACAGTTTCGCGAGACAATGGTATTCTCTTACACGGCTAGCATAGAGTTCGAGTACGCTACCGATATAACAAATTTAATTCAGAAGACAAGTGCGATAAATCATAGAGGCAGACCTTTGCTCAACATGAAACCTGGTGCGGCAGTAAGGTATTGTGCAGTCGGTTGATCTTGAAAGTACTTGATAGAATTCAACAGTGGTAGTCAAGGTAACGTATTACGAGCACTAAACAAAATGACTCACCAATATAGCCAATGTGACTGCACTCGAGCTGATGGCGTGCAAAAGGACAGAGCGTATTCCGGTCATTGTCGCAGCATCCCAGACCGGCCGAATTAACAGTTGGGCAGCAAATGACAGAAGGTGACACTCACGAGGTGATCAGACCCATTTGAACAAAGACTAAATTGAGTTTGCGCATGTAGTTGACCCTCCTAGCAAATGATCGATAATGAGCAGTTGTCAGTATAACGAAGCGACACTCCATGAATTCTCGGTATATAAAGAACGTGCGACTGTTAACAAGAGACGTACCAAAGGAAGCGAGCTTGTGAACGACGAAAATAAAAGAACACGCTTGTCGTGATGATCATATCACATATTGCGCTTCCGAGGGCGTTGATCGGAGCATACTGTTCGGCATATTCATTCCATCCAGATATTTCATGTTTCGAACGGTCCATAACACACCTGACTGCTGAAGAGGGTAGCAATGTTGCCAGTTAGCCACCTATCAACACCACTTCAGAGATTGAAAACGCTTGCAAAGGCCAACTTACGCTGCTTCCAACAATGCTTGGTAGTTCAGAGCAGAAATTGGACAATCAATTCTGAAGGAATGTGAAGCACATACCGAACCCAAAGACTGATTTGATTAATAAAAGAAGAACTGATTTAACTACACAACCCACTCAGTTGTACCAGCGCAGCGGCAAGCTATACGGAAGAAGACATTTATATCCATGTCTGCAGAATGGAGTACAGACGAACGCACCACTGCACCCGTCAATAACATGTTCCGACCGCCAACTGGAAAGTAAAAATTAAACGATGGTTGCATAAGGAAGGGATAACCCTTACTTATCCAAACTCTGTGGGCATAAAAACTATTGGGGGGCATTGAGAGCACGGAAAGAAGTGTAAGAAATGTTCCAAACCATTGCACGGAGAACCAGACCAGAAACTGCAGAGTGGAGTCTCATGTAGTCTTGGACGGAGAATTAGGTAGTCACAACGCACTTACGCTGGTGACAATGACCGTCTTGAAAAGTATAGTTACTTTCAGGGATGTACTAATAACGTTGGACTTTCAAAAGGTTGTTACTTACACTCAAATCCCTAAGAAGGTCTGCATGAAGCATGAAAAAAATCGTAACAACGGAGACAAACCAAGGCATCTCCAGGGTGCAAGTGTAAGTCGTTTGCCATCGGCAGGATATCAACGTCCGATAATAGAAGCTTAACAAGCCAATAGTGTTGATGGTATCGAGAAGACTGTGAAGCGAGGCTTTATGCCACAGGCATAAGGTGGCAAAGGACAAAACATACAAGACGAAGAGGACCTTTGAAGAGTTAACTGACGAGCAACATGAACAGGCAACGATGCCATACCGCACATCTGAGGAAACGCTTGTCACTTGGGAACGTGGAGATATAAAATAGGTACTGGAAAATGGACACGCCATACAAACTAGAGGAGTGGTAATCGTTTGTCCGACGGCAGCAAGAGACAGACGTACGCTAACCCGACTATCGTTCCTGTGAACAACTCGGTGGGATCAGAAGTGGTTTGGTAGGGTAAAGGTACTTGCCGATGAGACCAGGTCCCCACTTCGGGCCAACAGGTACCTCTGAATCCGCCATCACTCTTGTCCAAAGCGACACAAGTGAATGGATGATTGTGGTGGGCTGTCGGCCCCCTGCTTAGCGCTTAGCGCTAGCGATCTCGACTAACGAAAGTGGCTTAGTACAGATAAGGAATGCTTTGCTGACGTAATATTATACGATGTCTCGCCGCTGTGGATGGAATCGACGAAGCTGGGCCATCTGCGTGGTCTTTACCGTAATACGATATTAGGCGAACGGTAAGGTGTGGCGGGTACATAACTGCGCTCATGACCGATGGAGATTTTTGCTAGTATGTAGCTTCGTAGCGCGAACATACTATGTATGTCGCCGAGGGCTCTCGGCCTGACGAACTTTGACTCCCAAGTTTGATGAGGGTCGGTCGATTCTGCTTCCGCTATCGATATCTTCCTTCGCGTGCTCATCTGCCTGTCATGACGCCAAACTACGATGCTTGGTCAAAGGAGGAGCTTATCGCTCGTCTCACAGATATCGAACAGCGCTTGAAACCAATTCCGAGTCGAAAGAAACCTGTTTCTTTGTCGACACCCGGTGGAAACCCGTTTCACTTTGACCGCCATCCCCGTCGTAAAATCGCAGTCAAGTTTTGCTACTCCGGTTGGGAGTACAATGGACTTGCATTCCAGAGCGACCCCACTCCGCTCCCTACGGTAGAAGAGGTCCTTTTCCGCGCGTTCGCAAAAGCGAGATTGGTCGATCCGGACGCTGGTCTTGACGGTTGTGGCTGGGAGCGGTGCGGGCGAACGGACGTCGGCGTAAGCGCAGCTGGCCAGGTCGTCTCTCTCTGGGTGAGGAGTGCTTTTCAAAGTCTAGACGTCGAAGCTCCACCACGTCCTGAACTAGCGGACGCCCCTGTTCAACTCACTCAAGTCCTTCCGGAGGCCGCAGGCGGGGAGAGTGCGCCAGTGACTTCGAACGTCGGCGAGACAGCTTTCGCATTCACCGAGTTGGACATGTCTCCTCCAGATTCCCCTTCAGAGCCTCCCCGGCCTCCTGAACGCGAACTGCAATACGTCTCCATCCTAAACCGCATACTTCCCCCGACTATCCGCGTTCTCGCGTGGTCCCCCGTCTCGCCTTCGTTCTCAGCCCGATTTAACTGTAAACACCGTCACTATAAATACTTCTTTACTACTCATGGGCTCGACCTCTCCCTCATGCAAGGTGCCGCGGACTACCTTGTCGGTGAACACGACTTCCGGAACCTCTCCAAACTCGACCCAGCCAAACAGATTACGGACTTCTGCCGTCGCATTCTTAGTGCACAAGTCAATCCTGTCGAGCCATCGCCAGACCTGTGCGGTATTACCAAGCGAACCGGACATGACGACCAGCTCTATGTACTCGACCTCGTCGGGAGCGCGTTCCTCTACCATCAGGTCCGACATATCATGGCCGTCCTCTTTCTTGTTGGTACAGGACTTGAGCCTCCATCGATTATCCTGACGCTCATGAATACAGACGGATCGGAGTCCACCAAGACGGGTCTCCAACTCCCTATCGTAGACAGAAAACCAGAGTACCAAATGGCGGACGCTCTCCCCCTTATGCTGTGGGATTGTGCTTTCTCAGGCTCGGACGTCCATTGGCAGAGCGATGGTGACGTTAAGACTAAAGTTGTTGGTGAAGAGTGTGAAAATGGCCTAGACTGCGAGACCGGCAGTCTTGGGACGGAAAAACACTCAGGGACGGGCTTAGTCCGTCAGATCCACTCAGTCTATCAACGTTCCCTTATTCACAGCGCTCTAGAGGGCCACTTCTTGTCAGCCGCCGTGCGATACCATCCAGTTCCCCCGCAATACTTCCCCTTCAGCCGGACAGGTCTATCTGTGGGCACTATTCCACGACTACCTAACAACTCCTTACCGATCATCGGAGTGCCCTTGGGAGGAGGGACATGTAGGAGAGGTGTCAAATACGTTCCATTACTTTCTCGGAAGCGGCTGGATCACGTAGACGTCGCCAATGCGCGGTGGAAGAACGGCAAGGGTAGTAGGCTTGAGAACCGGAAGGCACTAACTAGTACGGCAGAGGCAATCGGCGATGAGTAGGTGCTGTCCTTTCGCCGGTTTGTTGGAACCGTAGGGATGCGGCCAGCTTACACGCATACGGCATGAGGGGGCAAGACTTTTTATGTACACGATTCGATATCTAATCGTCCGTGCAAAATTTTACAACCTCTCTTTTGCTAAAAGTGAAACATTACAATGCATCTGTAATTGTATGGGAAGCAGTCAAAGCGTTCAAGGTGATCTATCCCTTCAGATCCAGATGCCCCACGCACTGGTCACCAATGCGTTGCCCAAGAGTCGGTTCACCCCGAATACCTCAGAGGCCTCCCCTCCAAGCCTCTCACATCGGGGCATATCTGCAGGGTATATGTCTATACATCGCAAGTGGGGATCAATGAATACTCGGTAAAGTGGGAATTTCGAGCGGCAGTTCTTGGGCTTGTTGACGATCGCGGATGCCTTTTCTTGCATTCAAACTTCCGTAACCACGTGCATGAGCATTGTGCAAAGAAAACGGGAGGGCTAATATGAGCCCATAGTCGGGTGAAATAATTGCTTTGCTCACACAGCTAGCATGGAATTCGCGTATGCTAGTAACGTGGCAAGATCAACCGAAAAAACGAGTGCGGTGGATTATAGAGAGCACTAACTCTTGCCCAGAATTGCACCAGGTGCAGTAGTAAGGTTGGTCCCAGACTTTTGATCATGATAATACTTCGTCACCGAATGGTAGTCACTATGTTAGTGAAATTAAAACTATACGCAAATTTGCTCACAAGGATAGCCATCGCTAGGGCACCCAGGCTGTCCCGCATACAAGACAGGGTATGCCGGTCAGGTGATGTTCACACTCCAACAATGAAAGACAACGCCTACCAGGTGAACATACCCATCCGAACAAAGACAAAATTGAGTTTTTGGATATAGTTTTCCTTCCTAGAAACGATGAGTGAAGAGCAAGGATCGATGTGAAAACCCGACGTCGTCGTAATTGACAGACACGAAACTAGTAACAAGGGGCTTACCAAAGAAGACCAGCTCGCGAAGAGCGAAGATAGAAGTATATACTTGTCGTAATTATCGCATCACATATCGCGCTTCCGAGAGCGTTGGCCGGTGAGAACTGTTCCGCATATCCGTCTATGCAGATTTGGTTCAAACAACCCATGACATACCGGACTGACAAAGAGACTGTTGATAAGGTCACTGTGACACCTGTCAATCCCAGCGTAAGCAAATCACTGTAAATAATCACAAAGCGCTAGCTCACACTTCCCCCAACAATACTTGGCGATCACGGGGATTAGTTAACTAATGCTGAAGGAACGTATATAAAGAACGTACCAATCCCAAATCCTGGTCTGATTGATAAAAAGATATGTGAGCCGACGACGCAACTCACCGAATTGTACTAGAGCCGTGATAAGCTATGCAAGGAAAAAGTCTATATTCATCTCTGGAGCGGGGAACAAACGAGCATACCACTGCACCCGTCAAAAACTTATTCCGATTGCCAACTAGAAAGCCCAAGTTAGACGATGTTCGCACAAAAAGAGGTCAACGTACTTATCCAAACCCTATGTGCATAGAAGCTATTGTCCGACAGTGAGACCAAGACGAGAGAGTAAGAGAACATAGTATGCCGAACCATTGCACGAAGAATGCGGTAGTGAACTTCAAAGAACTTGGTTTAGTCCTGAATGGGGAACCAAGTAGGGTCCCACTTACGCTAGTACCAATGGCGCTCTTGAAAGCAGAGGTGGGTTTCAGTAATGCTGCTAACAATGCTATATTTTGGAAGATTTTTACACTCAAATCCCTGCGAGGTCTTCATCAAGGACAGAGGCAAGCTGGAATAAGAGACACGTACCAGGGCATCTCGAGCGTGCAAGCGTACGACGTGTTCCATCGGCAGACTATCAACGATCGACAGTAGAAGCTTGTCAAAGTGATAGTATTGAGGGTGTCAAGAGCGCTGCGGGGCGTGCATTGATGCCACAGGCATAAAGCGACAGATGGAAACGTACAAGACAAGGAAGACCTTGGAAAAGTCAGCCGAAGAGCAGCAGCAGTGGATAGAACTGGCGTACTACACTTTTGAGAAGACGCTTATCATCCCGGAACGTTGGGAGGTACAGTAGGTACTGGCAAGCGGACACGCCGTAGAGACTGCAAGGAGGGTAATCGTTTGGCCAACACCGAAGACAAGAGACGGACGTACGCTAGTCCGACTGTCAGTCCTGCGAACAACTCGGTGGGATCAGAGTAAGTTCGATAGAGCAGCGATACTTGCCAATAAAACCGGCACCCCATCTCAGACCAGTGGGTATGGCCGACGACATCACTGTTCAAGTTTTCCCGCAAGCGAGATAAGCGAACAAAAGACACTGGGCTTATGAGTGGCCGCTGCTTGTGGGAACGTCTTGAAAGGGATGACTAGTGATCAGTGACCCTAGGTACAGCCTCTGTCATCCGATTACATGCAGCACATGGGTCAAGAACACTAAAATGATAAGGACTCCGTCCCACCCAACTTCCAAACTCCTTGAAAGAAGGCTGTAAGT
This sequence comes from Pisolithus thermaeus, assembly GCA_024663475.1. Taxonomy (NCBI): domain Eukaryota; kingdom Fungi; phylum Basidiomycota; class Agaricomycetes; order Boletales; family Pisolithaceae; genus Pisolithus; species Pisolithus thermaeus. Next base: position 53,706 of record JANFAF010000047.1, read on the forward strand.
CGGATGGTTATGCTCTCTGTTGAGCTGAAGGCTACTCCAGTGCACATTTTGCAAAGCACGGGAAACCCTCCAGAGAAGCACACTGGATCCATCCACCTGTGTTACGGAACCTCACGATCAATTTCCCATAGAATTCAAGTCCGGGTGTATTTGCATTTGCTAAACGGAGAGGATATACATCGAACAGAGGTTAGCGAAGAATTGGTAGAGTAGGAACATCGAGTGGTGAAGCCTGGGTTTGTTGCTGATCGCGGATAGATTTCCTCGCATTCAGCCTTATTTGCCGAGCACACAAATTGGCGTATGTGAAGACGTCATTTGTGGAAATAAATAGTACACCTACACAGCTAGCAGGGAGTTCGAGTATGCTATTAATAGGGCAAAGTCAACCCAAGAATAAGTGATGACCACAAAGGGCACCGACTTTTGCTCTTCATGGTACCCGGCGCGGTAGTAAGGTATTTCCCAACCATGTTATCTTGATGGTACTTCACATTGCCCAAAGGCAGTAGTCAGTACTTAAGGGAAACTACAGCCGCAGGCGAATCAGCTCACAAGTATAGCGATTGCGAGGGTATTCAGGCTGCGCCGCATCCAAGATAAATCAAGCAGTCCAATAATTTTCGCGATATCACAACCACTCAGGTTAACGGCCGAAAGTTGATCAATAAGGGGCGAAACTCACAAAGTGATCAGAACAAACACCATATTGAGTTTTTGAATATGGTTGTCCTTCCTAACAAGGGTCATTATAGAAACATGACCATTGTATATTCTTCGTAAACAAGAACACAGAACTATTAACCAGACACATACCGAAATAGGCCAGTTCGAGAAGTGCGAAGATAGTAGAATACACTGGCCGTGATGATGGCATCACATACTGCACTTCCTAAATAATTAACTGGGTTGTACTGTCCCGTATGCCCACGCTATGTAGGAGGTTCCTGCCCCAAACGACTCATGACATACGGGACTGTCGAAGAGGGTGGTGATGTTGTCAGCGTGCCGTCTGTCAATGCCAGGTGTAAGCGGACGACATGCTTGCGAAAGCCAACTTACGCTACTCCGAATAATGCTTGGTGGTTCAAGGCAGAGATTGATTAACCTAATCCTGATGATATGTAAAGTACACACCAAACCCGAAAACTGCTCTGATCAATAGGGGAGATATGGAAACTACACGACTCACCTAGTTGCACCAGTGCAGCAACAACCTTTCCAGAGAAAGATATCTATATCCATGTCTGCAGGGGAGGGACAGACTAGCGTACCACTGCACCCGTCAGTAGCTTGTTTTGATGACCAACTGGAAAGCACAAATCAGATGATGTCGGTAAAAGAAAGGGGCATCCCTTACTTATCCAAACCCTGTGGGCATAGATACTATTGTGTGGCATTGAGAACGCGAAAAGCAGAGTAAGACATGTCTCAAACCATTGCACGAAGAACGAAACCGGAAACTGCAGATAGGAGTTTCTTGTGGTCAGGAATGGGAAGTTAGATAGTCATGTCGCACTTACACTAGTACCAAAAGCCGTCTTGAGAAGTGAAGATACTTTCAGAGAGGTACTAACAACATGGACTTTCAGAAGGCTATCACTTACACTCAAATCCCTACAAGACTTGCATCGAGCGTGGGAACAATTAACAAGGGGACACCCCAAGGGTGCAAACGTACGTCGTTTGCCATCGACAGGTTATAAACGAACGACTGTAGAAGAAGGCGACAAATGGCACGACATACACGACAAGGAGGACCTTTCAAGAGTCAAATAGCGGCTAGTAGGAACGCACAAAGGCGGCGTACTGCGCTTCTGAGGAGATACTTGTCATTCGGGAACGTTGGGATGTAGAACAGGTACTGGCGAACCGCCACGCCATACAGACTACGAGGAGATAACCGTTTGGCCAACGGCAGCGATAAGAAGTGGACGTACGCTAATCCGACTGTCAATCCTGCGAACAGTGACTGTGGAATCAGATAAGGTTGCCAATAAGGCCGGTCCCAACTGGGGACCAGCAGATACCTCCTTCAACATCGCCAAGTAAAGCAGACAGATAGCCAGAATGCCTGTGCGCAGCGTTTTAATTCATGGGGTTTAAATATGGTGTACCACGCCGATAGCTAAAAGCAGGTCCCCGTTGGCGTGAGTACCAATTGACAAAGTTGGCGTCGAAATCTGTTTCCGCTACCGATGTCTTCCCCACAATCTCAACGGCCTGTCACGGAATTTCTCCGGTACCTGACCAAAGGAAGACCTTGTTGCTTGGCGTCTCATTCAATGGTATTCAAAGCCAATTCTGAGCCACAGAAAATCCATTTTTTGGGGGGCCGGATGCCCATTTTACTTCCCAGGAGCCCTTCCTTATTGCGATCCAGTTTCCTTTACTTCTCCAGTGGGGAATGCAATAGGTTTGTGTTTCAGGACACCGCCGGCGACCGTCCTCAGCATTGCACGCACTCCTATAAGTCGATCTGGAAAAAGGGACTTCTCCGCTAGAACTTTGTCTGTATTCAACCAACTCACGGAGGGGGCAGGGAGGAAATACTGTTCCTGAACCTTGTCCGAAAACCAGCTCTCTGCAGGTATGTCGCCTCCGAAACCGTCCGGGGCCCTGCCCTACTGGCCGACCGAGAACTGCGACATGTTTCCGCCATGGACCATGTCTTCACCTGCCTATCTTATCCTAGTCCAATAAATACAGTCACTTACACCACTCACGTATTCGGCATCTCATCTCCCTTCCAACATTCTGCCGACTGTCTTATCGGTGCTTACCAGACCTCTCCAAGCTCGACCCTGGCAAACAGGTCCCCGAATTCCGCCGTCGTATCTTCGGTGTTTGAGGTCAGTGCCGTCATTCTATCACTGGACCTCAATTGACATTCCTGCGTTGAATAGCCTTTGGTTCTAGACCGCGCTCCCTTACCCAGAAGTTCGACATATCATGGCCATCTACCATTGATATCTATATACTCACGAACGTGGACGGGTCTCGAGAACATAATTGGTTGCGCATTTAACGAGCCCTTCAATGACCAGACTCCCACGAGGTTGAGAGCCCTCGCCGGCCTACTGGAAGCACCGCATCTTTTCTAGCTGTGGTGCGTGGACGTGTGAGCAACGCACCCATCCGACTATGTGTATATCGTAGATGGTGCCCGATCGGAGGGTAAGGCTGGAGGTGTGTGAATTTTATATTGAGCTCCACAGATAAGTTTGATGTTCTGCAGATATCCCTCTCCGCTGCAACGAAACATTTCATCTACGAAAATGTACTCAATCCTCGAAGTTCGAGTCTGGTGTTGCAAGCGATTTTGGAGGTCGTTGTACGTCCAGGACAATAAAGTAACTTCAGTGTTGCAAGGTTGAATACATCACAGCTGCATCCAACCACCGCCTTTCCATTGACCACCTTTGTATATACGACACGGAATGGGATGTTGATCAGCCAAAAGCTACATGTTTCCATTCTGGGCATCTTTTAGTAATCAGCGACTTTGCCTACACATCGGCCACTAACTTTCGCAAGTGTGTGTATTCGCGACAACTCAAGTACGGGAAGAAATATGTCACAATTCTATCCAACGTCCATTATTATGCGATTTGTAAAACAGAAGGAGGAAAGGTGGAAGGGGAAGGCAAGTAATCAGCCCGCACCAGTGGGGACCGTATAGGACAGATGCACCTAGTCTTCAAGGGATATTTAACGGGCATATCTACCCATGGACCAGATTAACAGCACATCTAAGTATGAGGTCCGTTGTTCAAGTAATCATATCCGTCCTCCGTGGGTGGATTAACAGAGAACAACTTGCCAAGGCGCTCATCTGAAATGTAGATATCAGAAAGCTGACGAAGGATCAGTGGCGAAAGCTGATGAACTCACACGTTGGACAGCTTTCGATGTGCTTAAAGTGCTTGAGCTCCCATTTCGTTCCTGCTGAGAGCTCGTCCCGCCGTCTTTGCCTCTGCTCATTCTTGGATTGCAAATGTTAGCCGATCAGAGTTCCAAAGCACGAGTACTCTCTCACCTCAATCCTGCTCTTGTCTTTGGCTGCAGTATCGAAATCACCGTCCCTGATACCTTTCGCAACGACATTCCACAAACGCCTACTCTCCCACTCGCCTTGCTCTCCGATAGGCGCGACGGTGACTTCCTCTTTCGGGGTGGTTACGTCGTGGAAAATCGCGCCAGTGCGAATGTCCCGCGAGATTGAGTGCCACGTTCCTTCAATCACGTGTGGCTGGCGGTAGAGGTGGGCCGGCGGTGTTACAGTAGCTTTGAACGAATGGGACTTTCCAGAGAAGTAGCCCTTTCCCTTGTAGTCAATCTACATTTGCAGGTCGTCAGTCGAAGGGCATCCATGCACCGTAGAAAATCATACCTGAGACAACCAACCCGAAGAGCTCTGGATGTAGCTGGTATCGGTCAGTTCGATGTAGGGCGAGCCATACCATAACCCGTCGATGCGAAGGCGGGGAAGAGTGATCAAGTATTCCTCGGCGTCACCCGACGAAAGTCTAACAGTCAAAACAGCATGGCCGACTTGCTTGACAATAATACTGCCACCTGCAACACAGTGAAGGGCTCAGCGTCGCATGAGAAGAAGTATCAAGAGTAGGTACCGCTGAAACTGGTCTTCTGAGCATTATGCCCGGTGAGGACGACCCCCTTCTCTTCGTTGGCAATACGGTAAGCAGTGATGGGAGGGTGGTGGGAAACCTGCTCCACAACGAGGGTGGTTTTGCCACCACGCTCCGCAGTGGCGGGCCAGTACCCGTAGAATAATCTACATTGTGCGATGTAAGTGTGACTTGCATACAGGGAGTCGTGTGCGCTGACTTACTCGCCAAGAACGGGATTCAAGGGTCTTTCAAAATACCTGAGATAAATTGCGAAGGATAAGAATGATTCGGCTTACTTCTTTTCGGATCCCATGGACTCGTTGCGTGAGGTATATTGGCCTTTAAGGGTGCTCTGCAGGACATCGGCATCGACACAGATAACAGGAAGAAAGGTAATCACAATGAACCACCTAAGCACCGCCAATGCACGTTCTTCCTCGTTCTTGCCGTCCGCGATCTTTGCAAACAGCTCGGGGCGTTCACACCAGTAAGCTAACGACATGGATAAGAGATGGAGGATGGACGTTTTCACGGAAATTCTCGTACCCGGAAATTCAGTGAGCGAAGTGGGTGAAAGGATGAACGGTGGAGCCGTCATGGACGATAGGTCGCCAGTAAACCCCGCAAGCCTGCAGGATGCGAGAGATGGAGGGAGGAGAGAATACGTTCAGTCGTCTCCATACTGAAACTGGTAGCTCAAGGTAGTACGAACGATTTCAGAAACGACGCCCAGCTGCCTTTCTGGGCTGCGGGAACGGCCTGTGTAATGACGGAGAGCGATGGAGTGCGATCGGGGATTCGACATACATGCATGTTTGCGTTTACGTGGGTTACGAAGAGAATGAACAAGATGTTCTGATGAACTTGCCTCGCCAGGTTGCTCAGACATCGTGAATGAGTTCTTGGAAAATCTGTAAAACTGGCTGAAATGTTTTTGAGGTCGACGTACAAGGCGGTCCAAGATGTCAAAGGGGAGTCCCATCTCCACTCGCCATTTTGATCACGTGAGCAGTACTCCAAACTTGACAGACACTCGTAACCAACCCAGGAAACGTGCATGAATCAAGACTAGTACTGTGACAGATGGCAGATATACACTAATGTGATGTTGGAGTTGAAATGGCACAATTGGCACTGCAACAAAAAAATATGCTAATCCCACGCTGCCTCTGCAGACTGCCGGACCAGTCGACGCACTTTCTTCTTGTAACCTGTAACAGACGTCATTGATTATGGGATAATTTCAAAGAGAATATCAACTTACCGGCTAGATCAGTGCGGACCTCCTTGGCAGCATCGACGTTGGCAGGACTGTCAGTGTTGGGAGTGTCAGAAGACAAGAGAGAGATGACGCTGATGAGCTGCAATCGCATATGCGTCAACCGCAGAGATGTGCAGGAGAAATCGGACATACGATAGTCTCCACTGTATGAACGGGAAGCCATCTTTCACTAGCATCCTCATAACCATACTGGTCCTCCCCGGGAGCATGCTAACAAGGTGATCGAGAGTCATGGACCTCGCATACATGCCAGAAGTGTGATCTCAGGCTTACAAGAATTGAAATACAGACGTCACCGTTGGGGTAGACTGTCTCAAGTATATTAGAGCCTACATAACGCGACCAAGCGATTGACATACTGTTAGGGTGCCACATTGGTGTGACGAATCGCATCTTGGGAGGTTGCAAAGGGTACTCTGGGGGGAAAGAAAGTCGAGCCTTGAGGATACCACCCTCGCTGAAAGTATTCGTTGATTTGAGTTCGAAGACGGTGAATAGCAAAAATACAAACTAGAGGGTGTCGGGTGGACTAGCCGCAAGAAGTTATCAGCGATTATCGGCGGCGATCTGGACGGCACGTACCCGATGACCATGACTTCCCATTCGTAGAGATTGTCATCATCAACTAGCCCTTGGACGCCAATTCTGTCAGGATGCTGTTGAAGATCGATGCTATTAAGAAACGCTGACCATACCTGCAGAGAAGCCCTCTACTGGACGTTTGGTTAACTCTTGAAGTTGTCTACGAAGAAGTAGCGAATTGGAAAGTTGAGGGGTCGAGGACTTGGACATGGCTCACAACGAGAGCGTCGAGATCGCTGAGGGCTGGCAGGAAGACGGTCAAGACCTCCAAGCACTACTCGGAGGCAGCCATTTCAATTCCGCCTAACGTGATCGTGCGAAACGTCGACTTGCCCCTCGAAGAGTGCTCGCCACTAGTTAGACAAATACATACACGGATATGAAATAATTATACTCGCTACAGCTGGCAAAATTATGCACGCCTGTGTCTATGTAGTAGGATTCAGACTATCTGGTCGACTCACTATCGAGGCTAACATCGACCTGGCTCGTTAGCAGGATGCCCCCGTCAGTATGCTCAGTCCCCTTCGGTCTCGGCAGTTGTGCCATGTTCAGGATTAGACGGCTTCCCTACACCCTGTCATATAGCCGGGGCGAGAAAGAGCACATCGTCGCACTTACACAAGCCGAATGCATGGTTGCAGTCCAACTGTGTCACAGAGGATGATCATCACACTGAGCCGTACGAATAGGGGGTCAAATGCGTACAAGAACATAACAAGTGGCGGCCAACCCATCAAATTGACGATCCCGAAGGAACAACCAAGTAATGCTTTTATGCGGGTTGAGCAGTCTCTACGAGGAACTTCACGACGTACGTACGTACCTAGCATTAATAGGTACGCAAGACTCCCGTCTCGAGTGACCATCGTCACAACTGGGACTTTTGAAAATCCTGCCTTGACTATGGCATACCGCTTCAACAGAGTCATAATGATCAGGGTGCTTTCTGTAGCAAGTGAAAGCACCCTGGAAGGTTTCGTTGGTTTCACCGAGTATTCAATGGACAACGAGCTCACCCATGTACTTTGCTTATGGGTAAAACAGGAAACAGAATACACGCTGCATCCCAGCCCAGGAGGTAGCGCTTCCACAATGTGAGCAGAGCGCACGAAGCTTCCGCCGAAATCAGACAACCGAGTAAGAGCGTCACCCAAAGTTGCCGTCTGAACAGGGCGTAAACTGTGAACGATAGATGATAGGTTCAGAATGCCGCGCACCAAGTGACACGCTTACCTCTGAAGGCCAAGATAGATTCCATGGCGACACTAGTAAGCAGAACCAAACCTATCATGGACATCTGCCAGCTTTTGCATAGATCATATGCTGAAGTCCCAGATATCATGTGCGATATTATGTATTGGGTGGATCTGATGTGCTGTAAGCCTTGAAATACAAAACAATTCGAAGGATTGCATGACTCGCATTTGGGCAAACAAGGGTATGTACCGCAAGAACAGGTATAGCCACTTGAAGGTGTACCCTACCCTCATTCTGTGAGTGATGAGTTTTGGTATGAAAGACCAGTTCTGAGCTCGTGTCCTCACGGCCATATGTAACGGACTTCATCTTCCAAAGTCGACATACAATCCCATGACATTACAGACAATGCAGCGACTGTAACTCGTCAGTCAGATATCGTCAGATGTCAAGAAAATTTGGTGAAAAGAACACACCACTGTGGTAGTAAACGTCGCGAATGGCTCTGGCATAATTCGTTAACGGGTCCGGAGATCCCATTGGAGGGGGAACAACAGAAGGCAGCTGAGATGACATTCAAAGTCTCAAAATCGCAAATTTTCCACCCGCGATGTCCGTCTGGTATTCCCAGCGACGGATGTGACGTGTAATATATTATGGGACTCGGAGCAGATTGCCCGAGTCGGCTCTTTCGTATATCCGGTGCATCTATATATGGTACTCCGCGGACGACCATGATATCGGATGCATTGAAGTCCACCCCGTGCGAGGTGGCTTCCTCAAGTACAAACTATTCCTGTTGGGTCGTAGAAAATCACCATCAACATTGTCTGGCTGGACGATGACATTTGTAACCAGACTTCGTGCAAAATAACGTACGACAAAGACCTCTGAAGTGAGGCGGGACATTCAGTATGTACTGGGTCTTCACATGGAGGTATTTGCAGGGCCGTTACTGGGAGTCGGTGATACAGTGCCCGCTCAGCACAGGATGATAAGTATATATTTAAATGTACAGTATTCGAGTACATACATGCGTCGGGTGAATGCGGGACACGAAAAAGGGTGTGGGCTGTAGTCGCTTGCTCTATGTGAAGGTCGATTCGTGTGTTTTGATATCAATCCAAGTCCTCAGAAAGGCAAACATCAATATAGGTGGTGAGCAGAACGTTCTCGTCCTCCGGTAACGCTCCCATGTGGTCCTGTATGCGCGCCATACCCAATATCAGTCGACTTCCCTGTTACGCGCGGTACGTGAACATGATTTTTTTTTTTGCAATGAAAGAAACCTACGCAGATTGAATATACAGTCAGAGCCCAACTATATCCGACGCATTATGAATTGAGCTTCGGCACAACGTATGGCACGCACAAAAACAAATTAATTGGTTGCAAATCCCTCATAGCGGATGTAGCTAAAACCAGACCCATTAGACCTGGTCGCAACAAACTAAATCGCCCATACAGAGAGTCGTTAAAGACAACACTTACCTGTCACCATGAGATAAGTGACAGTTCCATCGCGTGTAAACTGTGATATAACGTTCCTTTCGATAACTCCCGCTCCAACAATAGATATACGCTTGGCTACTGTCAAGGAGGTGAGAGTACTATGCACGACAATTGTAAATGCCCTATATCGTCTCGTCAGTGTTTGTGGACATTCGAAATCAACGACCCCACGTTTGTATGTTAACGTCGGGGGACAACTGGTACAGAATGCCCGTTGCGAAACTCTTGAAACCCGAAAGTATAGCAGGCATACAACAACCGATCTCGGCTAGGATGAGACACCCAAGAAGGCGCGATACCCACGGGCGACGACCGAATAACGCAAAAACTAGATTATCAGGCACGAAGACGAGTTAAAATATATCTAGGACTGTGAAACCGAGACCTACCTCTGAACGCCAGTATAAACTCCAAAGCGAAATTAGCCCATTCTGCCAAAATCGTCATAACCAATAGTAGAACACGGCAATCGTGAGAAGTCGGCGAAGACATGGCGGGCAATAAGGGGAGAGCGATCTGGAACGCTCTGTTGCGCCATTAACATAGTGGTTTAGCAAAGTACTCTAGGACACGATCGCCCGACGCACATCTGAGTAGTCAGTAGGAAATAGCGATGGAATATGTACAACCATTTGAAAGTGTGTCTTTTTTTCATCCTGTAAGGATTGGGCGATGAGCTCTCTGCGAAAGTAAGAAGCATCTAATCCTGACGGCCAAATGTAATGGACTTCATCCCCGAACGTCATCAGAAAATCCCAGCATGAAAGTGCCAGTGCGGCAACTAGTAGACTTTTCAAAACCCGCAGTCAGAGTGAAGAATTCGGGGTCGTACGGCTGTGGTAATAGATACTTCGCATGGCAGCGACGGTAGTGCCTGTAGTGGTATCCACCATGGTAGCAGAAAGAAATTGTTACAGAAACGCCGGTGTGGGTGGATATAAGTATTCTGTTCCCAAAGGCGTGCACTATATCGTGATGTAGGGTCGGAGATACGTCCGTGGGTCCCTGGAATAGAGTTGACCTTCTTTGCTAAGCATGGATCGTAACACATTGTAATTGAATGGGAATCTCCTCACTTAACTAAGGTCAGGGATACTTTGCACATGGTCGATGATAATGATTTTACTCAGCAGTTGCGACGCAGGCCGAGTGCCGCAGGCACTGTCCAGGGTCTCGCCATCAAGTTACGCAACGTAGGCTAACAACTACAACATATCACTCGGGAAATGCCGCCGGTGCATTCATTTGTGAATGATCCCTATGGACCACGACACATTATTTTGTATTCTCAACGTAGTTAATACATTTGACGAGGCCAGAATCATACTATACGATGGTGTCGCGTACCGTATCTGCAGGGCCGTTACTGGGGGGGTCGGTTCGGATACAATGCCCACTCAGCACAGTATGGTAAGTGTATATTTACTGTGAGTTAACAGTAGTTGAGTACATACATACATGCGTAGGACGAATGCGGGACATGCAAAAAGGGTGAAGACTGTGATCGTTGGTGGTGGGTGTGAAGGTCGATCCGCGTTTTTGATATCAATCCAAGTCCTCGGTAGGGCAAACATCAATGTGGGTGGTAAGCAGAACGTTCTCGTCCTCCCGTGGCGCTCCCATGTGATCTTGTATGCACGCCATACCCAATATCAGTCGACTTCCCTATTCATGGAGTATGTGAACAAGATACACAAGAATCTCCTACAGTGAAAGAACTCACGCAGATCGAATACACAGTCAAAGCCCAACTGTACTCTACGAATTATGAATCGAGCTTTGGTATAACAAATAGCACGTACAAAAACAAAATAATTGGCTGTATATCCCCCCCAGTGAATGTAGCGAGAGCAAGACCGATTAGACCTGAATACAACAAAATGAATCACCCATACAGAGAGCCTTTGAAGACAACGCTTACCTGCCATCATGAAATAAGTAACTGTTCCATCGCGCATAAACTGTGTTATAGCGTCCCTTCCGATGCCTCTCGCTCCAGCGATAGAAGTACGCTTAGCCACTGTCAAGAAAACGAAAGCGCTATGCACGACAATTGTGAATACCCTATATTTCTTGGTCAGTTTCTGCAAGCGTTCAAATCAGCGACCCGACATTTGTATATTAGCGTCGGGGGACAACTGGAACAGAATGCCACCACCCCCAAGATTCTTGAAACCCAATAGCGTAATAGGCGTACAACAAATGATCTCCGCTAGGATAAGACATCCAAGAAGGCGCGATACCCACGGGCGGCCACCAAACAGCGCAAAAACTGGATTTCAGGCATGAGACGAGTTAAATTATTTTTAGGACTGTGAAACTGACACCTACCTCTGAATGCCAGTATAAACTCCAAAGTGAAATGGGCGCATTCTACCAGAACCGCCATGACGATTAATAAAGTACGGTAGTCGTAAGAAGCTGGCGGAGACACGACGGGTAATAAACGGAAAGCGATCTGGCACGTTCTGTTGCGCCATTGACATTAGTAGTGGTTTAGCAAAGTACTCTAGGACACGATCGCCTAACGTACATCTGAACAACCAGCAGGAAATGGCGAAGGAATATGTACAGCCATTTGAAGGCGTGCCTTTTTTTCATCCTGTAATGATTGGCTGATGAGCTCTCTTGGAAAGTAGGAGGCATCAAATCCTGACGGCCAAATGTAACGGACTTCTTCCTCGATCGTCACTAGAAAATCCCAGAATGAAAGTGCCAGTGTGGCAACTAGTGGACTCATCAAAACGCTGCAGTCAAAGTGAAGAAGTAGTCATACGGCTGTGATAATATCTACTTCGCATGGCAGCGACAGTAGTGCTTGTGATGGTGTCCATCACGGTGGCAGAGAGAAATGGCGACAGCAATGCTGGACTCCTGTGTACATATAAGTATTCTGTTCCCAAGGACGTGTACTGTATCGTGACTAGTAGGGTCGGGCGATACGCCTTGTGAATCCCTGGGAATAAGGTTGAAACGTTGACCTTATGAATCGTAACACATTGATTAAATGGGGATTTCCTCACCTAACTAGGTTAACATTTTCATGATCAAGGGCTGAGGTTTCCAGGGTTCGATGTACCCGAGGCCGAGCCAATAATTAGTGTGCTACGTATTTGTACCATACCATATTTGGCAATATCTTATCACTCACACATCAGGTTTTGGGAGATTCAAACATGGTTAGTGTGGCACGCCCAGCTGCTGACTCGGAGGGTGAATTGCTACACTACGAGACAAGTCGTCAAGTGACTCACTTCGTTGCGAAGTAACGGTGCAGTGCAAATGTTCTTTTTTTCAGAAAATAGAGTTGCTGTGCGTCTACCATATATTTGTGCGCATGCAATAGCATGAGGTTGTCATGATGGTGTTGTGGTGTGGTGTACTACGAGACCTCGCATTTACTGTCCCATTACTAGTGCAATGAGAGTAATTATAAGCTAGTTATCACTAGGGGGTTTCGGGGTCTACGATCTCGTGAAAATGAGGAACGAAGAATTTCCAAATACGGTATAGTGTTATTACGTAATATTCTAATTGTGGGGCGAACTTCGGGTACAGTGAACCCTGGCAACCTCGGTCCTTGTTAACCTGATCCCTCTCGCCCACCGTACAGGGGTACTTCGACACGGGGCGCATATGGTCGGTGATGATGATTTTACTCAGCAGCTGCGCTGTAGGCCGAGTGTCGCAGATACCCTCCAGGATCTCGTCATCTGGTTACGCAACATGGGCTAACAATCTACCAGCAGCGTGAGGTACTTTTGTCGGAAAAACCGAAAACCTATTGCAAGCTACCGATTGATGCGGACCCGAGCGCATCATGACGCGCTCCATGCGGCATGATGGAGGCATCCGAGTTATGACTTGACTCCATACATACAAATTTCAATTGTACGTCCGCACCATGTCGGGTCCGAGAAAATTGCAATTGGGCTCAGTTCACGCCATGACACAGGTTGCGGGTCCGATGCTTATTCATGCTAAATAGTCATCTATTATCAATTGGAAGGTCATTCACCGATATTCTGCTCTGGTTTGGCTCTGTAGCGGCTCTATGACGCTATGCATGGTGGTATCCACCTACCCTTAGGCCGTTGGATAATCTGAATGCTCGAGACAGATTGGACTATGGACAGAAAACTAGCATGCAAATCAAACATGGCGACGTCGTGGTTAGTGGATAGGCAGCTCCTCAGTGGCAACCTGGTGCCAGTGCACTACTTACTGACAAGTCTTCAGGCTCTGATGTTTGGATATCAATCCAAGTCCTCAGTAAGAAAAACATCAATGTGGGTGGTGAGCAGAACGTTCTCGTCCTCCCGTAACGTTCCCATGTGGTCCTGTATGCGTGCCATACCTAATATCAGTCGACTTCCCTGTTACGCGCAGTGTGAACCAGATCTATATGAATCTTTTACAGTGAAAGAAACCCACGCAGATCGAATGGCAAGTCAAAGCCCAACTATATCCGACGCATTATGAACCGAACTTTGGTACAACGCATGGACACTTACAAAAACAAAATAATCGGCTGCAAATCCTTCGCAGCGGATGTAGCGACACCGAGACCAATTAGACCTGGTCACGACAAGATGAATCACCCATACAGGGAATTGCTAAAGATAACGCTTACCCATCACCATGAGAAAAGTGGCAGTTCCATCGCGCGTAAACTGTGATACGATGTTACTTCCATTACCCCTCGTTCTACCGATAGAGATATGCCTGGCCACTGTCAGAGAGATGAGAGTGCTATGCACAACCATTGTAAATGCCCTGTATTGCTTTGTCAGTATTTACAAGTGTTAGAAACCAAAGGTCCCACATTTGTATATTAACGTCGGGGGACAACTGGAACAGAATGCCACCCGCGTAACTACTGAGACCTGAAAACGAAGTAGGCATACAACAAATGATCTCCCCTAGGATGAGACATCCAAGAAGGCGCGATACCCATGGGCGACGGCCGAATAGCGCAAAAACTAGATTATCGGACATGAGATGAGTTAAAACATCTCTAGGGCTGTGGAACCGAGACTTACCTCTGAACGCCAGTATAAACTCCAAAGTGAAATTGGCACATTCTACAAGAACCGTCATAACCGTTAATAAAGCACGGCAATTGTAAGAAGTTGGCGAGGACACGGCAGGCAACAAGGGGAAAGCGATCTGGGACGTTCTGTTGCGCCGTTGACATGGTGGTTTAGCAAAGCACTCCAGGACACGATCGCCTGACGTACATCTGAACAACCAATAGGAAATGGCGATGGAATATGTACAACCATTTGAAAGCGTGCCTTTTTTTCATCCTGTAAGGAATGGGTGATGAGCTCTCTGTGAAAGTAGGAAGTATCGAATTCTGACGGCCAAATGTAACAGACTTCATCTCCGAACGTCGTTAGAAAATCCCAGAACGAAAGTGCCAGTGTGGCAACTAGTGGACTTATCAAAAACCTGCAGCTAAAGCGAACAAGAGGACGTACAGCTGTGATAATAGATACTTCGCATGGCAGCGACGGTAGTGCCTGTAATCGTGTCCACCATAGTGACAGCGAGAAATGGCGACGGAAACGCAGCAGTTTGCACATATAAGTATTCCATTCGCAAGGACGTGCACTGTATCGTGATGTAGGGTCGGGGATACGCCCCGTGGGTCCCTGGAATAAGGTTGACCCTCTTTTCCAGACATGAATCGTAACACAAAGTTACGCTTGAATGGGAATCCCCTCACCATACTAGGGACAGGGGGACTTCAATAATGGTCGGGCATGGTCGGTGATGATGATTTTACTCAGCAGTTGCGAGGCAGGCCGAGTGTCGCAGATACCTTCCAGGGTCTCGCCATCAAGTTACGCAACGTGGGATATTACATAAACAACTGGCAGTACATAGCTCAGGGTGTAACCGTTACCGTTGCACCGCCACACTTACGGCTATTCAAACTTAGGGCTACCGTATGATGCGGGCTTACAACTTGACAGTATTCTTTGGATGTGTATAATATTCAATTGTACTTGCATACAACCGCACTATATCAGGTCCGAAAAAAAATCGCAATTGCCAAGGCTTAGTTCACGCAGTGACGCAGGTTGCGAGTCCAATGCTTCTCCGTGCCAAATATGTAGTCATCTGTCATCACTGAATTGCGAGGTTAGTCACCGGTATTCTTCTTTGGTTTAGCTCTGTGGCGGCCCTACGGTGCTATGCAAGGCAGTATCCACCTACCCCTAGGCTGTTGCATTTGATGCTTGGAAGTTTGGATGCGTCAGACGAATTGGACATGGAGCGAAAACTGGTGGCATGGCAATTCAAACGTGACAAACGTCGTGGTTAGTGGGTGGGCAGTTCCTCAGCGCAATCCGATGCCAGTGCACTACTTATTGACAAGTCTCCAGGCTGTTGATGCTTCACAGTATGCATCAGTTGATAATAGTAGCGGCGATAGTGGCATAAGATGTGATCGCAGTGCAACGCCCGGTGCTGATGAGCGCCGGTACGAATCTGCAACTAGTGAACTTCCTCGATGTCGTTCAACAGCCTTTAAACCCGCAGCACACTTATACCACCCAGTCTATTCTCCGGCGGACATAAAACGTTTAGTGCCTACCCCAAATGTCTCATAAGACTGAAGCGGTGGAATCCCTTATCAGAGGACCGCTAATCGGTACTCTGGTCGGGCTGGTGTGAGTTAGCCATCGAGCTCTCTCTTCACGCCCGATGATGCTGATAGGTGAACGTCTGCATTGTCTAGATTATATGGCGTTACATTCCTACAAGCATTTTTCTATTTCCAGACGTATGTAGATGATCGGATGGGCCTAAAATTGCTCGTATGTCTATCATCTTCCAGTGCCTGGATGATTGGCTGCGCGGGCTATTGACGTTCTTATTATATAGGTTGCGCTGGTGGTGTACGTTCTACTTTGTTGGATGGCACAACGTTCATCTCTCAGGACAGGATCCTTGAGACAGCTCACGCTGCGTTGTCCGTGTTTATAATGGATTACTACTTGATCGCGCACTATGGACAGGTGCAAGTATTACAGTCTGCAACTTGGTTTGTACGCTTGGACTTACAGTGAGTTCGTAAGCTTACTCCGACCTCATTACAAGGGTCAGCGCCGTAAGTCACTGCAGTGCAAATTGGACAATGCTAGTTTCACCGTGAACTCCTAGGTCATGTATCTCGTAGTCGTGAGTTTGATTTTTGTTGCGTCGGCTGTACGCTGATTCATTCCGGAGTTTCTGATTGATTTTATTGCTTGCCTGTGAGTTGATGTCCACGACATCAGTTACTAGTGCTCACTTACACAAGATACTTCACTTGGAGAATATGGGGATGTGAGTTCTCCCGAAGATGTAGCCGGGCCATGCATGATTGACGGGCTTCCTGCGCAGTTACCAAGAAAATGTGGATTGTCATCTTCATGGTGATGAATGTCCGATCTGGCTCTCCATCTGCTAAGACAACACTCGTCAGATATCCGTCGCTGTATCACGAACGAGTATGTGGATCGACTGTTCTACGATACTACAGTATGGTTGATAGGAGACCAGTCATCAGTATCGTTCCATCTTTCTGGAGGTAATGTGGCGATGCCAGTCCGCACGAGTACATTGGGAGCTCACGAGTCGATATCCACAGCGTCCTAAGTGCGACATGGGACTTGTACCTGAAGCGGTCGAATAGACTGTTACTGGCGGGGAGCGCACTTTTCCTCTTCGGAGACATTTTCTCCTCTAGCATGATGGCATACCATCTCGAGAAGAATCGCCACGGGCTTCGAAGGTGAAATGCCTATTTAGATGGGCCTAGAGTGGTAACCAGACCAGACAGCCACACAGCACCCACACACTAATCAATCGGATCTTGATTTTCGTCGTCGCAACAGGTGCAATCATAGTGTAAGTAGTGATGTCACAAATTTATGGTAAACTAATTGAAATGTCTCTTAGGCTTATGGATGTAGTCACTCTCATTTTGGTGAGTAGCACGCCGCCAAAATACTCTGCTTTTTCAAGAACTTGCCATTGGGGCAGATCTTAGCTCAGAGTGAGAGTCTGGCATTCACCAGTGCAATCTTCATCCAAACCCGGCGTGCGTGAATACTACATGTCAAATAGCCTGTCAGGTGATTTATGACACACTCCCAGTTTATTCAAACTCGCTTCTAGCATCGTGAGTGCATGCGTGACATATACCACGAATATGCTATATCGCTGACCTGAACAGGCTAAACGCAAGGAAGCCCCATAGGCGTGCACTTCACGGCCGCGTTGACCAGAGCAGCATTGTAGAGCTACCTCCATTTTCGATACGGTTTGCTCAACAATCTGACATTCGTGCAAGTGCGGCTCTGCAAGAAAGTGTAAGGTCTCATGTGTCCGCATGCCGTGCTAGCTACGCTAAGCTCATGATGGTCTGTTTCAGCAGCGTACCAGCAGCAACACGAAATCCGCCGAGTCATGGCACACAGCTCCTGAAGTTGCTACTTCTTGACAGAGCGAATGGTCGCTTAAGGTGATATTCTTCAAGTCGGTCGAACCCTACTACTGATCACGAAGTTCAAAAATAAACCCGGCATGACATCCACCCACACTGTGGGTGGATGCTGTCTGTGGGTCCCACAGACAGCTTTCCATATTTCACTCTCCGTTTCATAACAGTCCAGCTTATTTGTCGCGCTCTGCGTACCAAGCGAACCTTAGTATTGTTACTACTTAAATTATGGGAAGCCATGTCATGCGTGGCCCAAGTAGTTTACCGTGTCTTTCGGTTATGTACCTGGGTGTTTATGTGTGTTTGCAACTGAGCTAGTCACGTAGTTAAGTAATATGTACGTCCGTGCCAAACGCATCGTCCGATCGGATCACTCGGTCTCAGCAACCAAAGCTGACAGGAATGCTCTATATCAGATATTTATCATGAGCCATCAGACTACCTGCGTACCTTTTCACGTATCTCACAAGGCACTGTAATCATCGAGCAACGGGCTTGGAGGCTAAGCCCCATGCACTACCCTGTCCGATAGTGAGGCTGTCCTTAGATGTGGAGTCCGACTCCGCCCGCGCCTCTAGTTGATCCCCGGATTCTGACAGTAGATCCCCGTTTACCGGCGCATCTAGTAAGGAGACGACGAGACTCCAGCTTTTGCGGTCTGGGAATGTCTCCGCTGAATAGGGGTTGGTAAGTCGCTTATACTCCGACGGATGTAAGTAACATATTCAGTGCCCACCCGAACTGTCTTATGAGACTACCCTAATCGATGGGCACAACATTAATCTTTCGGGACAGCATCCTTGGGACGATCTATTCCGCATTGTCCGTGTCGGTAATAAATTGTTACTAGACTGCGCGCTATGACCAGGTGCGAGTATTGCAGTCCGCAACCTGGTTTCTACGCTTGGACTTCCAATGAGTTCGCGAGCTCCGCAAGTACCAATCTGACATCCGTGCAAGTACAGCTCTGCAAGAAGGTGTAACGTCTCTTGTGCCCCCATTCCGTGCTAGCTTATGATGGTCCGTTTCAGCAGCGTATAAGTAGTAACACGAAACCTACTGAGTCTTGGCACACAGCTCGCGAAGTTGCTACTCGACAGAGCGAATGGTCGCTTGAGGATTTCGACCTGGTCGAAACCTACTGATCACTGTTCAGCAATAAACCTGGTATCGCATCCATCCAAAAGGCGGCATTTCGATATATCTCTGTGTTTTAAAACAGTGCAGCTTATCTGTCTTGTGCTCTGCATGCCAAGCAAACATATTACTACTACTTAGTACTGACTTGCATAGATCATGGGAAGCCATGTCATGCGTTGCCCAAGTAGATTCACCGTGTCAACGCAATATTTATGTATATTTGCACCTGGACTACTTTGTAAGGTAATAGTCAACTGAATCACACCGACCCATCTTGTCGGACACGATGGTAGGCAAGCAATATTGACTGTCTGATACCCGATTATATCGCAGCGATGAACCCAGGACCGACAAACTCGCGTCCCTCAGACTCTGCATTTACTACTTAACGGTTTCTCTTTTTTGGTCCTGCGGCAAACCGTCATAAGTGGTCATGTCTTCACTAGTGGTTTTGCTCTTGAGAGGGCCCCTGATTGGTATATGCTTGGGTTCATGGTGAGCACTGGATACTTCCTCCCACGTTGAGAATGTTGTTTTCATGCCTTGTTTCGGTGTACCCTAGCCTGTATGGTATTACGTGCCTGCAGGCATTGTTTTACTTCCGGACATATGTCGACGACCGAAGGAGTCTGAAATTGACGGTAAGCACAATATTGTACAGATTCATCTATCCAACATACGCATCCAACCTACGGCAGGTCGCTCTATTGCTGTAAGTATACATTTGCATACTTTCATATCCCCGTCCATGTCCCGCGTTATAGAACGTTAGAAACTCTCCATGTTGTTCTCTCAATGTGGATAGTGGACTACTATCTCGTCGCCAACTACACAAACGAGCTTGCACTACAATCTGCTACGTGGTTTGTAACCATAACCGCGCCATCTTGGACTTGGACACTGATTATCGTTTCAGGTTTACTACGGTGATTGTTCTTCGTATATACTAGAAACCCAACGAGTGCTATTATTCGTGCTCTAGGTCACATATAGTATCGGAGTACGTCTGAGTCCCCTTCGTCGGTGATACCTGCCTGACGGACGATTCTAGTTCATGATCGATTTAGTCGTTTACTCGTGAGTACCATGACTTCTGTGACTGACAGGCTCCGTTGATATAAGCGTTCGACAGCTATTTCACATGGAGAGTATGGAAGTGTAAATCCACACCCTCGTACTATTGAACGGGAGTGTTAACGGTATTCCATTTCAGTTACGGAAAAATCATGGATCGTTTTCTTCATGGTAGAGTGTCCGAATGACTGCTATATTAGGGGCTGACTCGTACACGTTTGACAGCTCTTGATCATCCTAACACGAACTGGTGGGCCCACTCCATCTATACTTCTTTCCGCTAAAAGACGGCGCAGCGAGCAACATTGCCTCCAGTATACTGAGGTACGCGGCTCTATTTATTGTTTCCAGTTCTACTAACACCGAGTTCGTCTAGCGTGCTGAGTTCGACATGGTTCACCTACCTCGAACGCGACAGAGGCCTGATCCTTGCCGGGAATGTTCTCTTTGTGATCGGGGATGCTTTTTCAGCCTCTATCATGGCATGGCATCTTAACAAGAGTCGCGACGATACACTGAGGTGCCTTACATACTTGAATTCAACGAATCTCGCAGGCTCACCACCTCCGAAGGCTGTACCGAACAAATCTATTAGTCGGTAGGTTTATTGTGTTTTTTGTAGCAACGGGAGGGATTTCAGTGTAATTCCATTCTCTTGAAGGCTTTCGTAACTTCAGAACTGACCTTGCGTTACAGGTTGCTCAATATCCTTGCCCTTGTGTTTGTCAGTCAGCTTCTCTGGAACTGTATAAGGGATGGACTGAGTTATGCACTTCCATTAGATATTGACCCAACCCACCGGCCTTGCCTTCGCTGGACCCATGGTTGTTCAGACACGTCGTGCGTGGATTCTACCCCCCCCCCCCCCCCCCCCCCGGACTAACTCATAACATTTGCGACCGATGTCCAGTTTACTCCAATTCCCTCCTTGCTTCGTGAGTATTGCATGTGAATCGACATGTCCCGCAAACGTCGCCTCACATCACTATGTTATTTTGCTTTTTTCAAGATTGAACTTGAGAAATGCCCACATGCAAGCTTATGAAATGGCCTTGGATAAACCTGTAGAGCTGCCTACGAAATCAATGGTGTTCGCACCCCCACCTTGTGAATGGTCGAACCGTGAAGAGATAGGAAGCTTGAGTGAAGTGGTATGTGTAACGCGTCGGTACCTGGCTACTTCTGCTTAAGCTCTCGCGCTCACAGAGAAACGGGAAAAGCAAGAACTCGTGGCATACAGCTTTGGAATTTGTATCTGCTGTTTGATCATATCCCCACCATAACTTAGAATACTGCCTGCATACTCTTTACCGTACAAGGTAGGGCAGGGCAGGACCTGGGCCTACATATATAAGTATTGCCAGACGAGGGCAACGTAATTTTGGAGCCTTAGGGCCCTTGGATTTCCGCGTCTTGTGCCACTGCCTACGTGGAGGCCAGTAGTAACATGAAATCTGCCAAGTCATGGCACGGAGCTCGTGAATTGAAGGTAACCGGCGACACTCGGCACCGTGAATGTCACCTGAGATATTCTTCAGGCCGGTCAAACTTACAATATTTGTTGATCGCTGTGTTCAGCAGCAACACACCGATCTGGAGGCAATATTTTGACACTTCCTCTTTGTTTCATAGCGATCTAACGTGCACTGCAAGCTTGCTATGCATGTAATACGCTCTGCGTGCTACACAATTGCTAGTCGAACAAGAACTTCTGAAACAAGTAAGAGCAAACCTTACTGCAACCTAGGTTTTGCAAAGCCATGTCACCAGCAGTACATGCCACATAGCAAGCAATGTTTGACACCCGAATATGCTGCGCCTGCAGAGCAACGAAGGAACCCGGAACCGAGTCAAGCGACGGAGTCGCATCGCCTTGGTATCCTCTCTTCAACTTATTTCATAGGCCTTTCCGGCTTCATGCACCCTCAATGAACAATCCTCTCTAAGTGACCATGTCTGCACTAGCAATTTCGCTAGGAAGAGGGCCCCTGATTGGTGTATGCTTGAGTTCGTGGTGAGCACTGGTTGCTTTCTGCTACGCTGCAGATGTTTTTACCTTGCTTTCGATATACCCTAGCTTGTATGGCATTACGTGCCTGCAGGCATTATTTTACTTCCAGACATATGTCCACGACAGAAGGAGCCTGAAATTGACGGTAAGCAGGATATTGTACTACGATTTCATTCATCCAGCATGCACATGCAATCAACGGCAGGTCGCTCTATTGCTGTAAGCGTGCGTTTTTATCTCCACTTGCATACCCTCATGTTTCCGTCCGTATCCTGTGCTGTAGGACACTGGAAACTATTCATGTTGCTCTGTCAATGTGGTTAGTGGACTATTATCTCGTGGCCAACTATGCGAACGAGGTTGCACTACAGTCTGCTACGTGGTTCGTAACCCCAGCCTCTGGGCCCCGAACTGAGGCACTGATTGTTCTCTCAGGTTTACTACGGTGATTGTTCTTCATGCGTTCTAGAAACTTGATGATTGCTATCACTCGTGCTCTAGGTTACATATAGTACCGGAGTACGTCCAACTTCCCTTCACTGGTGATACCTACCTGAAGAATTATTCTAGTTCATAATTGACTTAGTTGTTTACTTGTGAGTATTACGCCTTCTGTGATTGACGGTCTCCTTTGATATACGAGTTCGACAGCTACTTCACGTGGAGAATATGGAATTGTAATTCGATCCCTCTCGTACCATCGAACGAGGAATTTGACAATCTCTCGCCTCAGTTACGGGAAAGTTATGGGTTGTTTTCTTTATGGTAGGCTGACCAGATAGCTGTTATACAAACCGAATACTGACTCCTACTCCTTTGATAGATCTTGGTCGCTCTCGCACGAACTAGTGGGTTCACTTCTTATACACTTGTTCGCACTAAAAGGTGGCGCAGCGAACGGTATTGCCGCCAGTATACTGAGGCATGTGGTCCTACTGTTTATCTCCAGCTCTACTAACGCCGAGTTTACCCAGCATGCTGAGTTCCACATGGGCTACGTATCTTGAACGTGACAGAGGCTTAATCCTCGCCGGGATTGCTCTTTTCGTGTTTGGGGATACTTTTTCGGCCTCTATCACGGCATGGCATCTTCACAAGAGTCGTGACGGTACACTGAGGTACCTTGCATGTTTGACTTCGACTGATGACATAGTTGGCTCACAGGTGTTTTCTTTGAAGGCTACACCGAACAAACCTATTAATCGGGAGGTTCATCATATTTGTGATAGCGACGGGAGGGATTTCAGTGTAATTGCACTTTTTCGGAAGCTTTCGTGACATCAATAGAACTGACCTTGGGTCATAGGTTGGTCAACACCCTTGCTTTTGTGTTTGTCAGTCTGCTATTGTGGGATCTTAGCGACGGACTGAGATATATGCATCCATAGGTGTTAATCCAACCCGTCAGCCTCGCCCTCACTGGACCCATGTTTGTCCAGACACGTCGTGCGTGGATTCCACTCCCTTGGATGAACTCCTGACATTTGTGACTGGTGTCCAGTCTACTCTAATTCTCTCCTTGCATCGTGAGTATGCATGCGGACTACATGTCTCGCAAACCTCGCCTCACATCTTTATCTTATATTTTCAAGGCTGAACTTGAGAAACGCCCACACGCAAGCTTATGAAAATGCCTTGCATGAACCGGTAGAACTGCCTTCAAGATCGATCGTGTTCGCTCCCCCACCTTGTGAATGGTTGAATCATGAAGAGGTAGGAAGTTTGAGTGACGGGGTATGTGTTCGCGTTGGTAGCTGTTACATTCGCTCAAACTCTTGCGATCACAGGGTAATGGGACAAGCAAGAGGTCGTGGTATACAGCTTTGGAATCTGTAAATGCTCCCTGATCATGTCACCACCATAATTGATGATGTTAGCATACACGCTCCTACTAATAGCAATGTGCAGTGCAGGGCAGGGCAGGACCCAGGCCTTTATATGAATATAGTACTTACCAGCCGAGGGAAATCTTGAAGCTTTGTCGCACCTGTGGAGAATCGTGTATCAGAAGATGACGTTTGTTGTGTAGTTCCCAAAGACTGACAGACCGACAAACCTTCCTCCGCGATAGTCAAAATGCCTGTGGTTCGTCCCAGACTCCACTGTTGTAAAGCATCATCCGTTCACCTCGAAGCGAGGAGTCCAATCCTAACTTCGGTGACTCTTCAAAAACGAGTTTTGGGCAGTTCACGTCCTTCACGCCCACCACCCAGCTTTGCCCTGTGAATGTCCGAGTAGTGCCGTCCGCGTGATATAATAAGCCTTGCCTATACCCTGCCCATATGTTACGGAACTTGAAATCTCTACATCAGATGATTATCTTGGACAATCAGCTCGGGCGCTGAGCCCTGTGCACCGCCCCCTCCGACGGCGAGGCTGTCCATAGATGTGGCGACCCTCCCATTCCGACTCGGAGGTGACACCAGCGTCTCCGGTTAATCCATCCTGGAGTTTGAGAGTAAACCCTCTTTTACATACACATCCAGAAGGAGACGATGAAACTCCCGGAATGGTGGCGAGGCACCTACCTGTTGCTTATATCTGAGTTTCTTTGTAGCGTAGGCCGCCAATCCCATCCCACTCCCGTCCAAGTTGCTTGGAGCCCGCCAGAAGAAGTCGGCCTGCCAAGATTTGGTATGGGAATGTGGCCATGTGCTTTAAGTTTGATATATAACCTTCATTTCCCTGGGTACGAAGGAAAAGTACAAGCTCGTATTTTTGCGGTGATGGTCGCTGAGGTTTCCTAATATTAGTACTGTAAATGCCTCCTAATTAGCTTCGTGATGGTTTATTTCTCTCGTTTGCCGCAATATTTGTCGTCCTCAAGGCTCCACCTTTACATGAACGTGTGCACTCGCGTGTCCGGAGTCGGACTTACATACCTGACCCGGCATTCTCATTGCCCAATGAGGCTCCCTGTATGAATCCCTTGACGAACGACCCACTCCAGTCACCATGTCTGCAAGTTCGCTCCTAAGAGGACCTCTCATTGGCACTTGTCTAGCCTCGCTGTAAGTACTCAAGGTTGGTGCGAAGTTGAGTGTTCTGACTTTGTTCTGGGTGTTCCGGATCCTAGGCTGTATGGTATTACATGTCTACAAGCATTTTTCTACTTCCAGACCTATGTCGACGACAGGAGAGGCTTGAAATTCACGGTGAGTGCGGTGCTCTGGTGATTCGCTCGAAGTAGACCACTGGCCAACTGCAGGTCGCGTTGTTGCTGTCAGTACACGCTTGCATTGTCCGCGCGCCCCCACTCATGCCATCTTGTATTCTAGGACACTGGAAACGGTTCACGTTGCTCTGTCGATATGGGTCGTCGACAGCTATCTCGTCGCCAACTATACGAACCCGTATGCGCTGCAATCTGCCACATGGTTTAGTGCCCGCCGGTTACTTCGTTCTTGAACTGCGATGCTGATTGCTGTTTCAAAGGTTGACTACGGTAACTCTTATCCTTCATGCATTCTAGAAACCGATCAAGTCACGCCTTTTTATGTTCCAGACCACATTTAGTGTCGGAGTATGTTCAGCTCCCCGTTTGTTGGTCTTACTCTGCCTGACAAAAGACTTCAGTTCATCATCGATTTGGTCGTTTACTTGTGAGTAATATGGCTACCATGGCTGGTTTTCTTTTTGGTTCGATGTAAGCCTTCAACAGTTACTTCACATGGAGAATATGGATGTGTAAGTTGACCTCTCATGGTACTGTCACGCTGGACTCGACGATCTCTCGTTTTAGTCACCAGCAAATTATGGATTATGATCTTTATGGTGGGCTGGCGGGTGGCCATGGTAATCGCTACTCATACTTCCTTGGTAGATTCTTGTCGCACTTGCACGAACGGGTACGTGTCCTTGGCACAACCCGTTGCTCCCACTAAAAAGACGATCCAGTGCTCAGCATCGTTGCTTGTATACTGAGGTATGCGACCCACCTCTCCTAGTCACCGTGCTGCTGACGTCTGGTCCTATCTAGCGTGTTAAGTTCTACATGGGTCTCCTACCTTGAACGTGAAAAAATTCTGATACTCACTGGGAATACCCTTTTCATTATCGGTGACACCTTTTCGGCCTCCATCATGGCTTGGTACCTCAACAAGAGTCGAGATCACGCATTGAGGTACCTTGTGCCCTGACTTTGGCAGACGTTATCGCTCAGGGGAAACTTTCTCTCTTTTTCTCCGAAGAACGAACCTGCTAGTCAATAGACTTCTCGTGTTCGCTGTAGCAACAGGAGGGATTACAGTGTAACTACGCTTTCTCGGGAGCGTTCGTAACTTGAATAGAACTGACTTTGCATTATGTAGGTTGGTCGATATCATTGCCCTTGCGTTGGTCAGTCTGCTTTCCGTGGAAATTTCAGGGGGTGGCTGAAACGTGTGCCTCTCTTAGACTCTAGCCCAACCTCATAGCCTGGCTTTTACCGGAGCCATCCTTGTACAAACGCGTCGTACGTTACGCGGATTCCCCTTCCCTCCCTTGTACTCACTCGTGACATGTTATGCCCAGTCTATGCTAATTCCCTCCTCGTATCGTAAGTGTTGCATTAAGACTGACGACTTGGGCAAACTTTACCTCACACTTCCTCCATTTCGAGACTGAATCTGAGAAACGCCAACAAGCGAGCATATGAAGATGCCATACATACCGCAACTGTAGAGCTGCCCATGACATCCATCGCGTTCGCGCCGAATTCCGCAGAGACGGCACGTCTAAATGAAGCGGTACGGTAGGCTTGTTTGATAGTTGACTACTTCTCAAGCACTTGCATTCAGGAAAGTAGTGTAGGCAAGGAATCGTGGCACACAGCCTCTGGGAGTGGGAACCCTTGACCCTGTCGTATCGATACCTACTAGCATCATTGCTGATACAGACCCTAAACCCCCGAGATAATCCCACATTAGGGATACTTTTATTGCATTGTCAGCTGGATAGTAATTACACAGGAATAATGAGGAAATGAGAATACAATAAGGATCCAGGACTCCGCGGATACGGAAGGAGGAGCAAGTGAGTTATCCTGTGGAAGATGCACGTATCACCTCTACTACTGCTTGGCTTTGGTCGCCATCTACCAGAACTCCCGTGAGCGCCAGCTAGAATGCAGGGACGAATCACATACCAGGTTGAGAGCAGACCCAGCTTTGAACCACTCAATTTGACCCTCATTGAAGGAGTGGGAGAGGGAAATTTCCTACGGGACACGTCAGTAAGACGTTCTCGTTACGAGCCTCGGGAGGCCACACTCACGTCCTTGGTACCGTCTACATGCTTAGCGACGAGTGTAAGATTCTTGCCCGGAGCAAAGGATTCGAGACCGAGGATGTCGACCTTGTCGTCAGGACGGATCTTGTCGTAGTCTTCTGGGTTGGTGAAGGTCAAAGCAAGCATACCCTGCTTCTTCAAGTTGGTCTCGTGGATACGAGCGAAGGAGCGAACGATGATAGCGAGACCGCCGAGATATCTAGGCTCAAGGGCAGCGTGCTCGCGGGAAGAGCCCTCTCCGTAGTTATGGTCACCGATAACAACCCACTTGACTCCCTTGGACTTGTAGTATGCGGCAGTCTGGGGGACTGAGTCGTACTCGCCAGTGAACTGGTTCTTAACCTTGTTGGGCTCGCCATTCTCAGAGTTGATCGCACCAATCAGAAGGTTTTCTAACAAAGACTCAGATTTGGGTCAACACTATACAAGGAAGAGGTCTGCGTACGAGAGATGTTCTGAAGGTGACCACGGTACTTGAGCCAAGGACCACCAGCACTGATGTGGTCAGTGGCTAAGTAACGCTCGGTGAGACTACTGCACGCGTGAGGAATGACACCAGGATCACTTACTGCACTTGCCCTTGACCTTGATCAGAATAGGAAGATCAGTTGGGGTCTTGCCATCCCATGGCTCGAACGGCTGCAGAAGCTGGAGGCGGTCGCTCTTAGGATCAACAGCAACATTGACACTGGCGCGGTCAGCGGGAGGTGGTTGGAAAGTATCCTGACCAGGGTCATATCCACGAGGAGGGAGCTCAAAGCCTGAGGGGTCCGAGAACTTGAATGGCTTGCCATCGGCTCCGATCAACGTGTCTTTCATGGGATTGAAGGTGAGATCACCGGCGAATGCCATGGCGGTCACAATGTCGGGACTGGCGACGAACGCATGAGTAGCGGGGTTAGCGTCATTGCGGCCGGTGAAGTTGCGGTTATACGAGGTAATGACTAAAGCCGACGGAGTTAAAGAGGTTGGTCACGGCAACCAAATGAATGCTCACTAGAGTTGGGTTCGCCCTTCTTGACATCCCTTCTGTCCCATTGGCCGATGCAAGGCCCACAGGCATTGGCAAGGACAAGACCTCCAACATCCTCAAAGACACCTATCTGACCATCTCGCTCAATGGTGGATCGGACTTGCTCAGAGCCTGGGGTGATAGTGAACTTGCTCTTAACTTGCAAGCCATGGTCGGCAGCTTCCTGGGCAATGGACGCTGAACGAGACATGTCTTCGTACGAGGAATTCGTACAAGAGCCAATGAGAGCAACCTTGAGTTCTTCGGGCCACTTGCTCTTCTTAACCTCTGTGGCAAACTTGGACAGAGGCGTAGCAAGATCGGGAGTGAATGGACCATTGATATGCGGCTCCAACTCGGATAGGTTCTGCATTGGTCAAATGGTTTGAGTGAGGGAAATCGGAATACCCATATGACAGGCTTACAATTTCAATGTTCTGGTCATACTCAGCTCCTTCGTCGCCCGTAAGATTGTGTGCAAAGCGTTGGGCGTATTGAGCAATCTCATGGCGTTTGGTAGCGTTGAGGTAATCGACCATGCGGCGGTTGAAGGGGAAGAGCGACGTCGTAGCACCGATCTCGGCACCCATGTTACAAATAGTAGCCATGCCTGTGCAGGAGAGAGACTCGACTCCAGGACCACGATACTCGACAATTGCACCGGTTCCACCTTTGACTGTCAAAATGCCCGCAACCTTGAGAATGACGTCTACGTGACGATGATGAGCGTGGAGGTTAGGAGGAGAAAATGTGTTCACATGCATACCCTTTGGAGTGGTCCATCCACTGATCTTCCCGGTCAGGTTAACGCCGATGACCTTGGGACATTTAAGCTCCCAAGGAATGCCCGCCATAACGTCGACAGCATCGGCACCACCGACACCACAAGCTACCATCCCAAGACCACCCGCATTGGGAGTATGCGAGTCGGTACCGATCATAAGACCGCCAGGGAAGGCGTAGTTCTCCAAGATGATCTGGTGAATGATACCGGAACCAGGTTTCCAGAAGCCGAGACCATACTGTTGAACAAAAGAGAAGTATACCGTCAGTAATGCCGGGAAGAGACGGAGGTATCGACGGTACTTTAGCAGTAGCGGTAGCCAAAAAGTCGTACACTTCCTTGTTGATGTCAATAGCCCGCTGCAAATCCTTGACGCCCCCGACTTGAGCCTCAATCAAGTGGTCACAGTGGACGGTAGTAGGGACAGCCGCAGTGTCCATTCCAGCCGACATAAATTGGAGGAGAGCCATCTGGATGACGTCAGTATTGGGCTGGTATTACGTTGAGATAAGCATACCTGAGCAGTAGCATCCTGGCAAGCCACACGCTGGAAAGAACGACCGAGTTCGACTGGAGTACGGACGGACATGAGACGAGAAACGCACGTCTGGACGGAGCTTGAGGTAACTGACACCGCGCTCGATGTCCTGGCTATGAGGGTCGTCCAAATGCCCATATACGATTTTCTCCGACAGCGTCAATGGGCGGCGCAACCTGCGACATCATGCTCAGTCGTCGCGGTACCACAAGTAAACATTTCCAACGAACCTTTCTCGAATGACGGCAAGGTTATCCTCGATCCGCTGGTAGTTGATATAGGCGTCCTTTTCGAACAGCGACATGGGTACTTTGGTGTCTCCAATTCTCGGTGCAGCGGTGGCCAGACCAGCAGCCAGGCGCTGCAGAGGCCGCGTAGCGTCTCTAGCTGTGCGAGTGAGTGTCAGCATCGTCGTGCACGGCGGCGACCAAAGCCGTTTTGCTTGTCTTGAGCGGACTGAAAGCGCGACTTTCACCGGAGCACCCCGCCATCATATAAACAGATGACTCAGCCAATCACAGCCCACGCGTTACCACCTCCGTGCTATTCTATGTATGGAAGAATGTCCCCACGCTACGGGCAAACGCCGACTTACTCCGACGTCGTCCCCCAGGCACGCAGGGAAAACGATCCGTCGCATTCCGCAAATTCACATGGTTACCGACGCATACCCGAAACTAGTCCCTTCCAGTCCTCTCGCTATGAGTGCAAACTGCTGCGCTGCTTCCCTGGTCTTCTTCGGTGACCTCGACCAATAGCCACTCCAATCAGGGTGACTGCCAGAATGGAAAAAGGTGTCAACCGACCCTATTACGGCCTTCACGAACGCCCGTTTTGCCTCTGGTGTGGCTCGCGACTCGACGAAGTCATCCTGTGCAACCAGTAAAATTAGCACCCGCAACTTGTGTCATTGACCCTCAAAATAGAAACAGACAGCAAAGAGTATTCCATTCATCCACTCCCTCGTCTCCGCTGGATGCTTTGATGCTATCGTCGAAAGAAGCTCGATGAGGTTGGCAGTCGCAGATCGGGGCGCAACGCCTGCAAATCCACACAGCACCGCTCGAAGAATTGGCTGACCGTACTGGTGGACCAACGCGGTGCTTGTATCTCCCAATTCATCACTGCTCGCAGTTCGACGGACGAGGGTTTCCTGTGTATCGCGTTAGACATATCTCGTATTTAGGACCACGAGCTGCTACCCACCAGGAACGTGCAAGTAGCCACGAGGGAGTAACGTTCCTGCAATGAAAGCGACCTTACCGCACACTGCATCAAAGCATCTAACGCTCCAGGGGGCAACTCATAAAATATGGCGACGAAATGCTTTGCGACCTTGCCACCCAAACTTGAATACGTCGCCGGGAGCTGGAACGTCAACTACTCACAGAATCCAAACAGCCAAAGAACGCTTGCACGATATCCGGATTCTGTTAGTCATATCAGATAGTGAGATCCTGATAGGAAGGCGCTGAGAACGTGACGCACCGACTCTAATGCACCGGGCCGGCCCAGCATGGACAGCGACGTCTGCAGTATGGCCGGAAGTGCGTCAGACAAGATCGCGATAGCCTCCGCATTTGGAGATGACTTGATGGTTGACGCCACAAATGGAGGTGGAGGATCAAGTTGGATGACGAGAGATTTCGCTAGCGACAACCAGACAGCCGTCAAGTGTCGTTGACATGCTATGCATATTAAACCCAACAACGGAGCAGCCGGTAGCGACAGTAGCGTCGTGTCCGATGGCAGGGATGTGACGGAACGAATGAGGTCACTGAGTGCCTGGTCTAGTGTCACAGGAAGGAACAGCAAGCAAACCACAATCTCTTACATCGCTCACGCTTGCGTCTCCTGACCAAATCTCGATCGTGCTCCTAATTGCATTGAATATGTCTTCTCGGAGTTTCACCATACGATAATCATTGCGTGCTTGCCGTAATAGCTCAGCCTCGGCTTGATCAGCAGGGGATGACTCTTCAAGGACAAGTAACGAGTCCGTGGTCCGCGTAAGACCCTTGGAGACTCCTGCAAGAGTCTGGAGCTGAAGTATCATCACCGAACGCGCTTCATCTGGGAGCTATAGCGGATAAGGAACCTTCAAGTTTACAATAGAGGCTGGGAGATACAAACCTGTGAAGAAGATCCCAGTGCCTGTACCAGCTTCTCAACCACAGGGTTGACGATGGCAAGAATGGGCGGAATCTCTTCTTGAGGAGGGAGTGCTTGGATGACACTGGCAATGGACTGCAACACCTTGCTCTTTTCCGTTTCCTATTTATAACTTGTCATCAGATGTTCCGCCGCAGCGTAACATCCACGTGAGCTTACCGGAATTCCAGTTAAACCCGCGTGCAGTTCACCGAATGCACCTATATGCGGGGCCAGTGCAACACGGTTGGCATCACACAGATCACGCAAGGAGTTGGCGGCCGAGAGGCATAGAGAAGGTTCCGGAAGGGCTGCGACGACGTACGAAATGGCATTCATTAGTACCGAAGGGCTGGACGTAGGACTAATAGCCTTGTTCTGTGTGGTGAACCATGATGCATATGTGCCTGCAGGAAATCGAAGGAATGAGCTCTCAAACAGAAGCCAACGAAAGAAAATTCACTCGCCAATGAGACCAAGCATCGTTCGCCGTACCCTGTCTTGTCCAACCCTAGGCAAGTTGCCCAAGATTTCTGAACCAAATAATTGGGACACTAAAGGATTGTCCTCTAGTGGCAGGGCTTCCTGGACTGACATGATGCAGTGTAAAGTTGCCTCAATCTCCTGAGATTCATCAGTGCCTAGGGTTCTCTCACTCAATAAGTGGCAACCACATACCTCCCATTCGTTCTGTGCTGCCGAATGTAGGAGACGTTCTTGAATGTCGTTGAGGTAATATGCTAGCATGTCATTTCGAAGAATATAGTATCTGGGTTCCGATCAGAGATTATCTCGGTGTCCAACACCTGGGACGTACGCGTTTATCAGCGTATCTCCGACATCCCTTCGATACCTGATCGCTGGTTAGGACATTTACTAGGTTGGAAGCAATACCTACACCTGAAATTTCTCCACCTGATCTGATAACCACGAGTCAGCTGGGAGATGACCATCACGAACACACAACTGACCTCTCGTCCAGGATTCAAGTACGTTCTGAGGGGGCCACGCAACCTTCCTCCGTAAAACCTTGACCAGCTCAGCGTAGACAGCATGCACCACAGCCATCCGATTCTGCTCCTCTTCCACCAATGGTGATGAAGACACCTCCCTACCCTCGGCGTCCTCATCAAAGTCGACGCTCCACAGAGATTCTTGCAGGAGGTACCAAAACCCAAGTGTCATCTCACTCTCTTCCTCATCAACACCATAATACCCAGGTAACCCAGTATAACTCAGCAACAACCGGAGGAAGCCCTGTATCAACTGTGGTCTCATCTGCTGAGAACCCGGCACAAGCTTGTGTGACGTGATATTAGAGGCAAAGTAGGTGTTGGAATGGTCACCGAGTGTAGTGATCAGTTTGCACAGGGAATGAGATACATCGGTCAAATGTTCCGCTAGAGGGACGAATGATCACCTGACTAGGTTGGTGGAGGTGTGTAAACGTACGTGAAGAACTCGATCGTAGTATCCGGCTTCCCCATACATCAAACCACAGGAGTAGTGGCTCTGTCAACGTTGCAGTTCCTGCTCCAGCGGCCAAAGGCGAGCAGGACATGATTTCTTGTAGCGTATCCGAAGCCGGTGTGAAAACATCGGGGTCCAGCTCGGCATCTGGTGTCGAAGGATTGAGTAGTAGTATGAGTAATGGTATTAAAGGGGTGATATCGCTGAGGACAGCAAGATGAACGTTCGACCACAAGCAAAACGAGTGCGACGCCCACACTCACTCTGCACGAAGAATCGACATCCATGCTTGCAGACATTTCAATGCAGGCTCTACTTCACGCGCGATTATCTGGGAACGGGGTTGGGAGATGGTTCCAGTGATGGCTCGGACGACGAGTGGAGACGCGTCGAGAAGTGTCTGTTTCATTTGCATCCTAATGGCGCTATCGTCAGGGCTGATGTGTCAAACTGAGAGGACCTACTTCCTTGGCCCCACCAAATCCGCCGACTCGACCTCCTCCGCTACGATGGAGAGGAATTCGAGGAGACTCCTTGTTGGCACACCTCGACTAGACAGAAATTCTACGGTCGATACTATCCAATCTGGCCATCCAGAAGGCGTTCCTGTGGCAAGCTTTAGAGCCAAGGACGTGATCTGCAGAGCCGTATAAAGCACTGAACACTTTTGATCCGCGTGTACCTACAGCGACGAACAATTTCCGCAGAATAACCTTATTCTTGCCCGACAGGACGGCATGCGATATAAGTTCTAAGAGTAGATCTCGCAGAAAGGGTGCGTCATCAGGCGGAAAGGACTCCCTGTCGATGTAAGTTAGATACGTTACTGGTGATCGGCGAAAAGCTGTCATTATAGGCGGACCCACCAGTCACGGGCGATCTTGACTTGGACGGTATGTGCACCGAAGAACTGCACGTTGAAATCCTCGTGGTTCAAGAACGGAATGACCAGTCCCCAGGCCTCGTATCGCTTCTGAATGTCGAAAAGTTCTTGTTGCAGTCTGCGCTGCGTATCGGACGACACCTGCACGCTGGATGGGGAATAGGCTTGCTGTATCAACTACGAGCCTCCTGAGCCAACATCGTGGGGGTGGGCACGAAAAGATTACCTGGGCCGCTTGGACGACGTCGGACTGAGGCAAGGCTGGAAGAAAGCTCGGCTGAGCCATATTGTATGGTGGATTGCTGCAAAGACGGATACTTGGAGTGCACAATCACACATCCACACCTTTTCCGAAACCTCATCAGATGGAATACAGCAGTATCGATCTAACCGACAGCTAGGACAGCGTGAATAGCGTGTATACGAGGAATGGTAGCGACGTTCCGAAACATAGACATTGCAAAGTATATCCCTTGTCGACCTCAGGCGGGAGCACCATCGAAAGCAAGGCCATCGTGGGTTTGACCCCACCCGGGAACCTGTCCACGGCAAAACGACCTGCCTTCGCCCACTCATCTACTACAGGAAGACCCCAGAGTGTTATCCACGAGAACGTCCATATCCATCCCGAGATACCTCCGACGCGACGGCCCGTCTTCTTGGCCCAAGCTCGCTCTAGCAGCACCCCGACGCCATTCAAGACGAAAAAGCCCACTTGCACCGCAGTACTACCTCCTCGCCCAACTGCACGGAGTTCGATGACGTGGAAGATGCCCGATATCAGGAATGTTCCCAAAACACCACCAGGGAGACCAAACATATATGTCGAAGGTCCTCCGCCCAATGAGACCAGAGCAAAGCGGAACATCTGATGCCATCGTCGCCCCCAGAAGTCGCTCAACGACGTGGATAACCACGGTTTGTCAAACAAAGGCGGCCATTGTGATGGATGTTGGTAGAAGATGATGATGCATACAACGGCGAGACAATAGTATGCCCAATGCAAGGCAAAGTAGGTCAACCAAACCGACAGATATAATATCTTTAGGGCACGCAGATATCTGGGTACGAGTGGGAGAGAACAATCGAGGATGGAATCACCCCTCCACGAACCGAAATTTGGAGAGAAACTGCAGATCGCTTCTGTGAAGGCGTCGAAAGCCAGTCCATAGAAGAACACGCGTATCGCAGCGTGCACCAGGAATCGAATCCTCGAGTTTGTTTCGAGTGATGGCTTTGCAACGGGGATTCCTCGCGACCAGTTCCAACCAATACCGCGCGAATTTAAAAGTAGATCCCATGCATTCCAGAAGGCCGCGGGAACGCTAGCCGGAACATTGCCTCGGATGTAGGGTTCCTGGACCACGGCCCAAACGATCGCTCGCGAAGACAACATCATGATATGACTCTGTTTCAGGACTTTACGATCCAATGCGTCTGGATGCAAGTGAACGGATACTCACGACGAAAATGGCATTAATCTGAGCTTTTTCATGGACTCCACAAGAAAGGTCAAGTGCTGAAACAGCCCGCCATGCGAGCCACGGTGTGATGGGTAGCAACGCAACGCGAAACAACGCGGTGTTCTTTAGTTGCACCAACGCCCCCATAAAATACTGCATGGCAAAGATAGGTAGGATATAGACGACGGCATCCTTGCCTGTTGGACAAATTTTCTCTGTCACGATATCATGAGTTCTAGAGTTCTCAGAATCGGTAGTGGAGTGGTTCACCGTCCATGGTCGTGTAAAGCAAGCCTTGCGTGCCCCGACGGTCGCCCGAGTGGTTGTTTCGGAGGACGACGGGAAGCCCACAGTCGCTCTGGTTTTGTAGGAAAAAGAAGGCCTGCTTATCGTATCATTCTCATGCTCTGACGTTACTCGCCTCCCCCTGAGATCTTGAAGACTGCATGGCGAATAGCCATTGACTGGACCGGAAGCGGCTCCGGGCCGGCCCATAGTAATTGAACGACGCCAACGACTCGACACAGAGCGACGTGTCGTAGTACTCCAACTCCCAAGTTGACTGTCAGACCTGTTGAGTCGGACCACTCCTCCCGTCAGTTTACTTGACGCGTTGTTCCGGCACAAGTGACCTTCAAAAAATGAAGGAACAAGAACTACGGAATATGAAAGCGATGCTACCATCAGCGCTTCTCTCTGCAACATTGGAGCCACTGCAAGCATCCTTCTAACCATTCATCTGCACGATCCAGGACCACATACTGCCCGATTCAAAATCGTCTCCGGGCTTCACATCATGATGATAGACAAAACATGCCCGACAGGCAGGGGCATCATCGTTCACGTTCTCCCCATCCTTGTTGCTCGGTATGTCATGGGAGTGTTGGTGCAACTTAGGAACACGGCCCTGCTTCGTGTTGCCTTGCGTCCCATCATACCGTGGCTTGCCTGGAGGGCCTTCTCATTATACGACTTTTCTTGTGGAGACCACGAAAAAGCGCAAGGAAATGCTTTATTCGCCGTAAGTCTCTCGCATCATCCTCAGTTCTGTCCAAAAAGAAAGTGGCTACCAAATCCGCCGCGCCAGAGTCAAATGGCAACCATATGCATACGAACAACCATTGGGGCGATGATGCAAGAACCCTACGTTCGTGACAACGTTCCGAAAAATCAGTCGACTAGCGTTCCTACGGCCTTGCGGAATGCGTGGGACCTACTTTTGACATCGCGAGGGATTCCCATTCCACGGCGATCTAACGAGATAAATTCAAAAATCCGATTCTTGAGATATGCAGCACCGCGCGTCATTCTCTATGGTCTCGCTTTCGATGCCTTCACAGGAGCCACTCGCAGTTTCTGTCCGAATTTCAGCTCGTGGAAAGGCGACATCGTGTTGGACCCTACCTCTACCGATGATTCCTAGGTACCTGCGCGTGCTGGAGATAATGTATCTTGCAACTTGGTTAGCTTACTTCGCCATGCAGTGGGGATATCATTCTCTCTCCATGGTGCTTGTCTCCATATTCCGCCAACACTCGTCGCAGTGGCCACCTTTGTTCGACAAACCGTGGTTATCTACTTCGTTAAGCGAAATCTGGGGGCGACGATGGCACCAAATGCTCCGTTTTACTTTTACTTCGTGTGGGGGGATACCCTTCGCATACCTATTCGGTCGTCCAGGAGGTATTCTAGGAACATTCCTGACGTCCGACATCTTCCACGCCATCGAATTTCATGCTGTTGGACGAGGAGGTACTGCCATGGCAGTGATGGGCTTCTTTATGAACGGTGTCGGGGTGTTGCTGGAGCGTGCGTGGTCCAAAGAGGTGTCACCGGGCCATCGTGTGAGGGGCATGATCTGGGGATGGATATGGACGTTCTCATGGATGGCATTCTAGGGGATTCCGCTCATCGACCAATGCACAAGAGCGGGCCATTTTGCAGCGGATCCGCTCCCCGGTGGGTTTCAACCGACGATGGCTTTGCTTTCGTTTGTGCTTCCGCAGGGTGTCGATACAGGATGTGTCTTGAAGTGTCTATATTTTGGCACATCGTTACCATTCCTCGTATATTGCCTGTTTACCCTCTCCTAGTTGTCGGTCACATCGATATCGTACACCACTTCCTTATCTACCTCGAACAGAACTCGAGTGTCTAGATATCCGGGTAGCCTAAGAAAGCCTCCTCATTGTGACGCCGATGCAAGTCCCTGTCACTTTGCATCATCGTTACAGTGTTGAAGAGTTGTGTGTGCTGTGCTTATGATGACCGAGATTCTTCGAACATGTCCGTGCCCTGGCATCACCTTGCAGGACTTACAGGCCGTAGAAACAATCCTGCACTTCTCGTTAACAACAAGCACGGAGTACACATGTAATGTGACGACTGCTATGATTGTGTACCCCAAGCAGTTATTATGTCAACCATATCAATAGCCTGCTGACTGCTTCCAAATTTCTTTTGTTGCGCATTCCAAGATGTATGGACGTCAATGAACACTATGGGCTCATACCTGCCAGCTTTGACGTATCCTTGGCAGTCTTGTAGTCCAACAGCTTTCGCACTTTCGCATCCAGCTTTGATTCTGGAGAGCGATTTAAATTCGTTATGAAGAATTTAAACATGAGGAGAATCACGTACTTCTTGTAGTCCGTGGAAGATTTGCTGTGAGATATTTTTTGAGCCTCCAGTGCCGACTTAAACGGCTTGGGAGGTCTGTGGAAGTTGAAGTTGGTTCCCTCGAACCAATCCACGATCAGAGCCATGCCGTTGTATGGATTACCATTCCCCTGCTTGATCGTACCATCCTGGAAGCGAGGTCTACCCATAGGGAGTCCATGAACATCCGCACGACGGTAGTCCTCCCTAAGTTTCTCAAGCGTGTTACGCTGGCTGTCGTTCTTCGCCGAATACACTTTCCAAGCATAGTTGCCAACGTGCCACACGCCAATGCCCTCCCGGCTGCTTTGTCTATCTTTCGACAATAGTGTCTGAGTCACTGACTTTCCGCCACTTTGGTAGGTGAACTTTATGTCTTCGGACATCGCAACTGGGAAGACTGTCAGAGGGAATGAAGGGCTCTGAGCGGCACTCTTACCAACAGGGAGGTTTGCGATTGACCGTCAGCAAATTACGCTCTACGTACCAGCCGCGTGTTTATATGCTGCGCGAGGGCGCATGTTCCGTTGCGGACCACGGCATTACCAGGTAGCTTATCGTACGTTCAGGGCAGGGAGAAGATGGCATTGGAATTTCCATAATTACATGAAACTGGCATGCGCTGAGGGCTTCTAGGACCAATCCCCCACCGACATCAGAACAGGTTCTGATACCCGAGGCACGCCATGAAGCTGCACATACCCCTTTCTCGGTGCATTGAGGCGCTGCACGGGTAACCGTGTTTCAAGTTGTGTCCCACATGA
This sequence comes from Pisolithus thermaeus, assembly GCA_024663475.1. Taxonomy (NCBI): domain Eukaryota; kingdom Fungi; phylum Basidiomycota; class Agaricomycetes; order Boletales; family Pisolithaceae; genus Pisolithus; species Pisolithus thermaeus. The sequence continues at coordinate 92,632 of JANFAF010000047.1, forward strand.
CTGGCTGCGGCCAGCTTAATTTGGAACCTGCGTAGAGCGTTGAACGTTAACCACGGAATGCATACATGTAGCTCGTACTGAGAAAGCACAGTTCGATCACCGTTTCCTAAGCTAAGATAATCAACGCTTGGAAATCAAGCGGACTCCGATAGGCCGGTGGACGTATAGTTCTCCGCAGGAACTGACATCAACGCCCACCTGTGCCCATCGCGAGTATACATTGGATAAAGCGCCCCGCTGCACCCGTCCTTCATCACTCGTTTTTCCAATTCCATGCTACTCAGTTTGAGCGAGGTGAGTGACATAAACATAACTACAGTAAAGACCACGCACAGATCATCGAATTCATCGTTATTTTCTGGCGTTATAGCCTTACGGAAAAAGCGAGTGTGCTGCCCGGTAAAAGGCATATTATTCCAGTAGAGCGACGGAAAGTATGAGAATAGACTTACTGTGGTATCCTCTCTCCTGAGTTTGAGCTCCTCAAACCCACCGAATCGCGTGTCCTTGCGGACGACTTCGAAGTCATCGTGTTGGTATTCGTCGAGCATGACTGTTCTAGAGTAAGCTCCCAGTCACGGAACGCCCCTTTATATATGCGGTCTCCGATACTACCAAATATGGTGTTGCCCTCGTCACGTTACCAGCGTTTACTACATGCTTACAGTATGTATAATCTCAGAATCCCTCCAACTAAGTACATTATCTCAGCTGAACTTGCAAATCTACTCCACCCGTGGATGTAAAAGTGCCCCTTGAGTGGTGAGCCGTCATGCTGCTTGCATTTGTTCGATGACCTGCCTAAGTTGCCCACTAGCTACCAAGTGCCGAAGGAAGTTGGAAAGGTCGGGGCGGAGTCACCCACGTTTATTGAACTTCTATCGACTCGTAAGGATGGTATTCAAGCCAAGTTTGTGAAACAGAGGTCCAGCAGGGGGCAGCGGAAAAACGCCGGCGTGAATCGTTGTCGCCTGTGCCTGGCAAAAGTGGTAAGCCCGAACTGAAGAAACGAAGATAAAACGTGAACGTTTGAACCATGGAATGAGGGCTGCAAGATACGCTGAGCAAAGTGGAGCATTACAGTCTATTCGTGACTGCTCTATCGTATATTGTATCTAGTATATGTCCTTTGCACGTGAGTTACCCGGGATGCGGCTGCGACTGGAGCTGCAGCATTCACTGTCATCAAAGTCGGATCCCGCAGCGTTCAGCTCCGCATGGCCCATCTTTTCAAGTTTCTTGTCGAGATCTCGATTGCAGTAGACTGAAACAATGCGTTCCAGCAGGTCGACACGCCGGGTGTACGACGGGCGGGGAGGAATTTTCCTGTATGGGATGACGGTGAATGTTTGCTCTACTCGTAAAACCAAGAGCTGTCACCTTGCTGCTTCACGAATGCATACACGTCGTCGTGGCCATCTGCGCTGCAAGGCTGCTCGCCGTGTGCGACGCAATCGATTCTCCACCTATCGAGGAATGCAGCGTCGAGAGTATCCACGGGCAGTCAATTCGATCAGTGTTTGACAAGTTAGACAGCGAGGGTGGTCCTCACCCAAAGTGAAATGGTCAGACATGTCGAGATCGAAACGAGATTGCGTACCGTCTGCGTAGATGCGGACTGGTGTTCATGTAGTAGCGTCCCCGTCGATGGCTCTTCGCGAACGGATCCTCGAGAGATCTGAGATCTGAGATTACAAGTGTTGTCGGCTGCGGGCCGGGAAACCCCGCGGCACTCTCCTCAACGAATGCCTCACTGCCAGTAGAGTCGTCGTCACTGAAATGGGCGGCAAGCGTCAAGCGTCTCAAGCCTCGCAAGACTCGGCCTCGCTCGTACTCCCCCCATCTTTGTATCTAGGACCGTGCTCTGCAGCATCGTCCAAGTCATTTCTTTCGAAAAATTCCATCACTCATGTCCTCAGCATCGGCGCTAGCCCTTCGGCACAGGTGGACGGCGTGGCTTACCAACGTCTCTCTATCAACGACTCTGTCTCGTCGTCCATTGCCAAGGTCACGGACACGGCTTGCAACCTCATCGATAAAGCGCTAGCTTCGAAGAAGGGGAAGGGAAAGATTCTAGTACATTGCTCTGCAGGGATTTCGAGATCGCCTATGGTCGTCGCAGCGTACTTGATGAAGCGGAACGGAATGACGTTGAAAGAAGCGCTAGGACAGATCATACGCGTGCGGCCACAAGTATCGCCGAATGCAGGTTTTTTGCAACAGTTGAAGGACTTGGAAATGGAGTTATACGGGAGCGTGTCCTTGGAGGTGGACGAGCTGCCAAAACGAGAGAAGGATCGGTTGGCTCTGTTCGCCGAAGATGCGGAGGGCACGCCGGCTCGGATTGGTGATACTAAGGCTGCCACAGCTGTTACGACCGTCGAGGATACTGCGATCGCTGCGGCTGACTTGCCTGCAACGGTTACTACACCTGATGTGGTTTCCCCTCTACTTGAAGCATCCGACACGAATGCTACGCCTGACTCGTCTGATGCAGCTGCCATGGCTGCTGGTGGTTGAAGCGCCTCATTGGTTGTACCGGTGCTCAAGCCTCACCATACTTCCCAAGCGGTTCGTCATCCCCATTTTGACTTCGTATGATACTAAAAATACGGTAGGGCGAAACGCGCTACAGGCACGAGTCATTATGTACCCGTATACTCTCCGGCATCTCCGTGTAGAAGTCGACATGGCACTTGTATAGCTTATGCTTTCGTTTACTGCAGTTCTCCGGCGCACTCAGGTACCTAGAAATCACCGGTAGGGAAGGGTCACTGAAGGTGGGGTCACCTTTCCACGAGCTGGAAAGTCGGAGAGAAACTGCGAATGGCTTCTGTAAAGGCGCCGAAAGCGAGACCATAGAGAACTACGTGCAGTACTGTGTATACCAAGAATTGGGTTTGTGAATTTATTTCGTTAGATCGCCGCGGAATGGGAATTCCTCACGACCAATTCCAACCAATACCGCGCCAAGCTAAAAGTAAATTCCACGCATTCCACAAGGCGGCAGGAACGCTAGTCGATTGATTTTTCGGAACGTTGTCACGAACGTAGGGTTCTTGCACCATCGCCCAAATGGATGTTCGCATGTATACGGTTGCTATTTGACTCTGGCATGCGGGCGAATTTAGCATCCACTTTCTTCCTGGACAGAGCTGGGGATACTCACAGCGAATAGAGCGTTGCCTTGCGCTTTTGCATGGTCTCCACAAACAAAGTCGAATAACGAGAAGGCCCGCCAGGTAAGCCACGGTATGATGAGTAACAAGGCAACACGAAGCAGGGCCGTGCTTCTAAGTTGCACTGAGCGGCAAGGATGGGAAGAACGTGAACAATGATGTCCCTGCCTGTCGGGCATGTTTTGTCTCTCATCATGATGGGCAGTACGTGGTCCCTTGGTCGTGTAGACGAACGGTTGAAAGGATGGCGACTAAAAGCATTCGGGTCGTAGCGAGTCTCTCACATATAATGGATACGAATTTCTCTAGATGTGTATGCTTGGCTGCACGGCGGTAATCGTCCAGCAGTAATTGTCGCCATCCCCCTTGGCACTCGGAAGGCTCCAGAGCAAACTTGCCATGCCACTTTTAGTGGGGCTCGTGTCTCGAGTGCCTGGCTGGTGCTGTTGCACCATTGTATAGGACGTAAGTTCACTTGAACGTCCGTCCGGATGGAGACATGTGGCAAAGGAACGTGACGAGGAACGCACCGTATTTGGTAGTATCGGAGACTGCATATACATATAAAGGGGTGTTCCTTAATTTGGAGCTTGCTCTAGAACAGTCATGCTCGACGAATATCAACACGACGACTTTGAAGTCGTCCGCAAGGACACGCGATTCGGTGGGTTTGAGGAGCTCAAGCTCAGGAGAGAGAATGCCACAGTAAGTCTATTCTCATACTTTTTATCGGTCTACTGGAATAATACACAGCACACTCGCTTTTTCCGTAAGGCTATAACGCCAGAAAATAACGATGAATTTGATGATCTGTGCGTTGTCTCGATCGTAGTTATGTTTGTCTCTCTCATCTCGCTCAAATTGAACAGCATGGAATTGGAGAAACGGGTGATGAAGGACGGGTGCAGCGGAGCGCTTTATCCAATGTACACTCGCAGTGGACACAGGTGGGCGTTGATGTCAGTTCCTGCAGAGAACTATACGTCCACCGGCCTCTCCACTTGATTTCCAAGCGTCGATTATCTTAGATTAGGAGACGGTGGTTAGACTGTGCTTTCTCTGTATGAGCTAGCGGGCACCTGCGGTCCAACGCTCGGCGCACACTCCAAACTAAAGGTGGCCGTAATCAGTCACGTTGGACACAACCTGAACCCTGTTACCCGTGCAGTGCCTCAACGCGCCGGGAAAGGTATGCGCACCTTCTCGAGCATCAGAACCTTTTCTGATGGTGAAAGGAGATTGGTCCCAGAAGCTCCCATTGCGCCCCAATTTCATATAATTATGGAAATACCCCTCCTGCCGAGAATGTATGACAAGCTATCTGGGAATGCTGCATCTGCAATGGAACGCCCCCATATAAAAACACAGCTCCTGCGTCAAGCGTAATCTGCTGACGATCGACCGCAAACCTCCCTGTCGGTAAGAATGCCACCCGAAGCCTTTCATCCCTGCCTGATAGTTATCCTACCATAGTCGCAATGTCCGGTGATATAAAGTTCACGTATCGAAGTGGTGGAAGGTCGGTAACTCAGACATTATTGTGGAAAGAGAGGCAAAACAGCCGGGAGGGCATTGGCGTTTGGCACGTCGGCAACTACGCTTGGAAAGTGTATGCGGCAAAGAACGACAGCCAGCGTAACACACTCGAGAAACTCAGGGCGGACTACCGCCGTGCAGATGTTCGTGGGCTCCCCATGGGTAGACCTCGCTTCCAGGACGGTACGATCAAGCAGGGAAATGGTAATCCATACGGCGGCATGGCTTTGATCGTGGATTGGTTCGAGGGAACCAACTTCAATTTCCACAGACCTCCCAAGCCGTTTAAGTCGGCACTGGAGCTTCAAAGAGTTTCCTGCAGCAAATCTTCCATAGACCACAAGAAGTAGGTGATTCTCCTCCTGTTTAAGTTCTTCATAACGAATTTGAATCGCTTTCCAGAATCAAGGCTGGATGCGAAAGTGCGAGAGCTGTGGGGCTACAAGACTGCCAAGGATATGTCAAAGGTGGCAGGTACGAGCCCATAGTGTTCATTGACGTCCACACATCTTGGAACGCACGACAAGGGAGGTTTGGTACCAGTCAACAGGCTATCGATATGGTTAACATTATAATTGCTTGGGGTACACAACCATAGCACTACACGTTGTATACTCTGCGCTCGTTGACGGGGGGTGCGCGATCGTTTCTGCAACGACTTGTGCGAGGATGGCTGACGGCACAACTGAAAATCAGAACACTTGGACACTGGCACGTCCAATGAATCTCGTCATAGGCACGGCGCACGCGACTGTTCAACCATGGAGATTTAAAGGGTTATCTGCAGTAGAATAATCAGGGCCTTGCCGACAGCTTCTCAAGGGAAGATGATACTTCGTACCTTCACAGCACGTCGGCGATGAAGTCATCTTGCCAAGGAAAATCTTCGATTTCCAAAGGCCAAGTTGGAGACCTCCATCAGGAAATTTCATATTGCAAAGCGGCACTGAATCCTCCAGCCTCTTTTCGGTGTTGACACCGATTATTTCTAGTAGCCAATGAACTGCGCGTCAGTCTAGGAACAGCACTTGCCTCGATAAATGCAACCTGCGGAGCAAGCTGCCACGTTGGGACATGGCCGACCTTTACCGCATACTAAGAGATATGTATATATATTATCCAAGGCCAAGGCACCGATGGACTCACCATGATGTATCGACTCCGCCACCTGTTAACATCATGTTAATATTGGCTGGTTGCAAGGCGGTCATCGCAAGACGGTCGTTAGCCATTCTACGCCTATAGCTTCCACGTCTCGCGCACGCAGTCGTCGGAGTACAATATAGAGTCGTGGTTCCCTCTGCAGTTTCATCATTAATGTAATCTCCGTGTGGCGTGGTATGGGTAACGATGATACGGATTGATGGGACTTGAAACGGCATCACAACGAAGGAGCTCTCTTAGGCTACTCGGATTTCCATATACTTGAGTTCTATTGTTCGAGGTAGACAAAGAAGTGGCACAGTTGAAGTACAATACCGACGTGACCAACAACTAGGGGAGGGTAAACAAGGAATATACGACGAATGGTGCTGTTATTCCAAAACATAGACACTTCAGGATGAGTCCTTTATCGGCACCCTGAGGAAGCACCAACGAAAGTAAAGCCATCGTCGGTTTGATACCACCGGGGAGCGGATCCGCTGCAAAACGACCCGCTCTTGTCCATTGGTCAAGGAGTGGAACTCCCCAGAATGCCATCCACGAGAATGTCCATATCCATCCCCAGATGCCCCTCACACGACGGCCCGGAGACACCTTTTTAGACCATGCACGCTCCAGCAATACTCCGACACCGTTCATGAAGAAGAAGCCGGCCACTGTCATGGCACTACCTCCTCGTCCGACGGCACCAAATTCGACGACGTGGAAGATGCCAGACATCAGGAATGTTCCTAGAATACCGCCCGTACGACCGAACAGGTAAGCGAAGGGTATCCCGCCGCACGAAGCAAAATTGAAGCGGAGCATTTGATGCCACCTTCGCCCCCAGATTTCGCTCAACGAAGTAGATAACCACGGTTTGTCGAACAAAGGTGGCCACTGCGACGGGTGTTGGCGGAATATGGAGACAAGCACAATGGAGAGAGAATGGTATCCCCATTGTATGGCGCAGTATGCCAACCAAATTGCAAGATACGTTATCTGCAGCGCACGCAGGTACCTGGAAACCACCGATAGAGAAGGGTCAAAGATGGTCTCGCCTTTCCACGAGGTGAAATTTGGAGAGAAACTGCGAATGGCTTCTGTGAAGGCATCGAAAGCGAGGCCATAGAGAACAGCACGCAGCGCTGCGTATATCAAGAATTGGGTTTTTGAAGTTATTTCCTTAGATCGCCGTGGAATGGGAATTCCTTGCGACCAGTTCCAACCAATACCGCGTGTAGTTAAAAGCAGATCCCACACGTTCCACAAGGCCATAGGAACGCTAGTCGATTGATTTTTCGGAACGTTGTCACGAACGTAGGGCTCTTGCACCATCGCCCAAATGGCTGTTCGCATGCATATAGTTGCCATATGACTCTGGCAGGGCGAATTTAGCATCCAACTTTCTTTTTAGACAAAACAGAGAATGATGTGGGAGACTCACAGCGAATAGAGCGTTTGCTTGCGCTTTTTCATGGTCTCCACAAGAAAAGTCGAACAACGAGAAGGCCCTCCAGGCAAGCCATGGTACGATGGGTAACAAGGCAACACGAAGCAGGGCCGTGTTCCTGAGTTGCACCAACACTCCCATGACATACTGAGCGGCGAGGATGGGGAGAACGTGAACGACGATGTCCCTGCCTGTCGGGCATGTTTTGTCTGTCATCATGATGTGAAACCCGGGGATGATTTTGAATCTGGCAGTATGTGGTCCTTGGTCGCGAAGACGAACGGTTGAAAGGATGCTCGCAGTGGCTCTTATACACTGCAGAGAGAAGCACAGGCGGTAGGAACGTTTTGATACTCCGTTGTAGTTCTTCTTTGAGGGTCGTTTGTGCGGGGACAACTTGTTGAGTAACCGGACGGGAGGCAGTGGTCCGACTCAGCCCAGCTCACCTAAACAGTCCTGACAGTCAACTTGGTGTTGGAGTACTACGACATGTCGCTCTTTGTCAAGTCGTTGGCGTCGTTCAGGGCGTGGTCGACGCGCATCCCAGTCCATGCAACGACGCGCCAGTTTACTACGGCGTCAGCGTCCCACATTGCACGCTCGCGTGTAAAGCCCATGATACTGTGGGGGGCTGCCTCCATTCTCGGTGTCTCATATGCCCTACATCGAGCCAACAAGGTCCATCTCGAAGCACCACAGATTGTCCAACAACCCGATGGCGAAGAGTTCGAAAGTAGGGTATACCGTTCCTAACCCCCTCTTATATCGTCCCACGACGTATTAACGTGCTCGCCGACAGTCGACCCAGGGACTTCGATAGCATTCCCAAAGACGCTACAAGTACCCTCCAAGTTCCCCCTTCCAAAGTTGTCGCTCGTCGGCGTCGGCACGCGAACGGTGTCCTTTCTAGGGATCAAGGTATACTCCGTTGGGTTTTACGCTGACTTGAATGACCCGAAATTGAAAGTACGGGGAGGGCAACATTTCTTGCATTCTTATAATATGAACGGTGAAAGTTCTTACCCACTTTGCCCCAGGTACCTGTCGCGGCTGCACCAGAAGAGAAGATTGACCACATCGTTCGAAATACCACTTGTGTCATCCGTATAGGTACGTCAGGGTTCCCTTCTGATTAACCAGTCCCTTCTTGAGGAACCCGCACCCGCGAACAAGTACCCACACGGAACACCTCCTACACACATCTTCGCGACGGCTTTATGCGGGCACTCACCGCCCGAGTTCAGCTTGAAAAATCTCGCGGTCTGCTCACGCCAGAAACCGAATTTGCCATACAATCACCGTTACGCAAGCTCAAGACACTCTTCCCAAATGTTGCACTCACGAAAGGTACCCCTCTCGATGTACTAGTCACTGCGCCGACTGGAGACAATAAACAACCCAGAAGATTAGTGTTCAGGGACTTGGGATCGGTAGAAAGTAATTGGGTTGCTGAGCAGTTCGTTTTGGCATATTTCGAAGGGGATGGAATCAGTCCGTCGGTGAGTTAATCGTGGCACTCAAACAGACGATATCATGTTGCTGAAACACCCCTTAGCTGAAGAAAGCTACAGTAGAGCGACTAAAAACATTCGGGTCGTAGCGAGTCCTTCGTACACAATGGATATGATTTTCTCTCGATGTGGTTGCCTGGCTGCTCATATTTAAAACGCCATGCTTAAAGTAGCACTGAGGCTAAACGCGACGAAAAACATGTCAAACAGACCTGGAATACATATACCGTGGATGTCAATAGCGAAAACATTGCGCAAAACGAACTTGTTACATGTCAATCATCCTTGGACCCAGACACGAAACTTGGCGGGATATCCATAGAAATGTCTCTCATGATTTCACCAAAGTCCAGATCGTTGCTCTTGAATATACCAGAAATGATGTCGTCAACTTCTGCCGGCATGGGCTGAGGAGCACCGTTCGTGTATACGGTGTGCGTCCGGATGACTTCGGTCATTTGTAGGAAAACATGCTCCTTGCCCATTTCCTGTAGTTTATCCTAGAGTCCAGTGACAGCATTAGAAAAATCCGTCATTTTGAGATGCGACTCACCTTGAGCTTTTCCATCATTTCAAGCCTAGTTTGGTAGTCCACCTCTCCATTGTACTGAATGACCGACCATCCCGGTTTTACCTTGATCCAAGTGCTCAGATCCCACGTTTGGGACTTTATCGATCCATTCCTATTTGCCTCGCTCGCAGCTGCCATGGCCTTGTAGTCGTACGCCCACTCTTCCCACGGCATACCGAAGTTCATCTGTTTCATTTCTTCCGGGTCGACGGCACGTTGCAGCAGATCTTTTAAGAATGCATCTCTCCTTTGCGGTGCCTCAGCCGCGATGTTGACCATCGTAGTGGTTGTAGGCTTCCGGAAAACAACTTCCGCCTTTGGGAAGCCATATCGAAGTCGGAGCGTGGCTAAGCCCTTCGCGAAGTCGAGAACTATGGGAAGGATGACGATGAACATGAACAGATCGAGCAGGATGTTTCCGACAAGCGCCCAGCCGAGAGTGGGGGCGGGGACATTGGAAGACAAGGAGGGGACTACCTTGTTGATGGCAAACAGGACTCCGTAGCGGTAAAAACCGCTATATATGCGTCGCAACAACAGAAAAGTAAAGGACAGGTTCACGCCAAGGACTGTGAAGAATCGACCTCTGTCCTGCAAGCTGACAGGACGTCATAGGGAACGCGAAATGCACAAACTCACTTGCGATGGGTTGGACTACTAGTGTCGACGTGGGTAACATATATTTCCACCCTCGGATCGCATTTGGAGAGAAAGCCGTGGATGGCGCTGTTCTCTGGAATTCTGTGTGCAGTAGGCATCCTGTTCACTCCAAACCAGCCAGACACCAGGGGACCAGCATCCGGATCACGTGAACATTCCCACGCCTCCCTCTATTTAATCTCGTCTACCCTTTTTTTTTTCTTTTCTTCATTGATTCTTCCACTATCATAACGTCAATGACGAGAACTGACGGTGCAGAGCGTTGAGTCAGACCCACGCTAGTCGTTGTGGTCGACGTTGACATCGCCCGTTCGGCACCTTTACCCACCCTTGTTACAAACAAAAGGAACGGGCTAGCATTTCCTCTGATGGCGTCTCGATGTGGAAGATGATTGTATCTATACTATTCTTCACTTGTGCAATCGATGAGTCGGGCAGTGCCATATTTTGAATACATATGTGTAGTTTGGTAGTGCTCAGTATGGTTCCAAGACCGCCATCCTTTTCAGACAGGCGCGTTATGCTTGAGTTTGTTCTGGGCCAAGTGAATATGGTCAAGTTGGCAAGCTGAGAGGAACTGGAACCATTGTTTGATTGATGTCGTATCGCTGGCAGGATAGAAAAATTCTTCCTCGGTGTCCTCCCATGAGGCGAGCGCTCTGCTCGATTCTAATCGCTGCTATTTGAGCTGTTTTTCTGGTACAGCTTGGTAGGAACAGTCTCAGTAGCGGAAGACACCTTCCTCAGTGCATCCCACGCTAGTCTTCAGGGTTCCCTTGCTCTCCGCAAGTGGGAATTGCATCAGCAAGATGTAATCCGTTCCCCAGAAATAACCGCTCGCAAAGGTACAACTTCATACTGCACGGACACGGCTGGCGCTACGACGGGCATCGACAACTACTAAGCTCCCAAGAGTGCAGAGGATGAGTATCGGTGCGACACGCTATGTTTCAAGTGACTTGAGTTGTCTCTTCCACATCGAATGCTATGTTACACATCATATTCAAGTTTAGGATCACCCCTCTGGTCTCGTCGTCTGCTTCTTCCAACTTTCCAAATTATACACACAACGACCCCATCCATGTATGCCAGCATATATACAAAAAGCTCCTCACCAATGCAAGTAGTGTGTTGGACACTGGTACCCGCTCGGGTTATTAAACAGGTAGAGTTGGTGGTAGTCCTCGGCATCATACCAAGGTCCTGCATCCTGAATCTCTGTCGCAATCAGTTGGCCTTTGGGGGTAAAATGCTTATCTTGCACTTCTTTCGTTACACGCTCCGCAATTGACCGCTGCTCCTGACCGTGCGTAAAGATCGCAGACCGATACTCTGCAGTGTAAGGCGACGAGGTCAGCCGCTGGTAAGATCTCAGGTTTTATTATCGGGCAAGTGACGACGCACGGGAACCAACGTCTGGTCCTTGTCGATTCACAGCTACTGGATCGTGCGTGCGGTAAAAGAATTCTGTCAATGATGTGAGGGTCACCGTCGAGAACGAGAGGTGACGTCGACTCGCCTACAAGTTCTGCGTAAGGCACGATGGTAGGGTCGAATTCAATTCTGACTGCCTCAGCATGGTCTGTGGTTCCAGCGCACACTTCTCGGTAGGACGGGTCGACAGAGGTAGTCTTGCCCCCGGTATACCCTACCGAGGTCTTTAGGATTCCCTTGTTCTCCGCTGGAGGGTAGTGTTTGAGGAAGATGTGTTCGACTCCCCAGAAACATCCAGCTGCGAACGTTGCGATTTCTGGCTGCTGAGATGCTAACAAGTCATTGCGAGTTAGGAACCTCCACGGTGCATGTGAGGTGCAAATAAGGACGTACTTGACGTCATGGCCGAACGATATTGTGAACTGTCGACGGGTCTTTTCAATACAGGGATCAGGCCCAACAGCGCGGTGCGAACGTTGTTCAGTCGACCAAGCATGGGAGGCCACAGCAACGACCACTCAGCGTCATTTGTGGGCAGCGGAAGCACCGGACCGCGGTAGCCCGGTGCGGCGCGGAACACCGACTTCAATCTCCGACTGAAAAGGCTGTAATCCGTAATCTCGCGAGAGTTGTTTTCGGCAAGAAAGGTCGGGGGCCAACGACCGGAAAAGTTTACTACTTGCAACACGCAAAAGTCGCGTCCAATGAGCCTCTCGTCGTTCTTCTCTTCCTTTCTGAACGTCGTTCACGCAGAAGCAGACCAGGAAAAGGTCGAGTCTGCTACACACCAGGAAGAAAAGGCCGCCGAGGCCGAGGTTGAACAAGTCGAAGCAGAGGCAGAGGAAGCGGAAACAGAAGCGGAGGAACCTGAAGATGTTCGAGGGTCTTCTCCAGTTATCGCGGGTTTTCAATTTTGAACGCTGACATCTGTATGTCTAGCCACACCCCATTATCCGCGAGGAATGTAAGAATGCCGTCAAGTGCGCACCCCTGACACGACACTTTGAACACTGTCAAGAAAAGGTGTCGTCCGGCCAAGGTCACAAGGGTGAGGACTGCGTAGAGGAACTGTAAGTTTCCATCTACTGTTGGTTGCCGGTGCCCCTTCTAACGTCGAGCTTTGATAGCTGTGCGTATCATCATTCGTCGTCTCCTCACTGACTTAGCTGACCGTACGCGTCCGCAACGACCCGCAATGATAGTCCAGTAAGTCGTGGCAGATTTTCCAGTTTGATGATTCCCTAATACCGTTTCCAAGCATGATGCATTGCGCTGACGTAGGTCTCGAATTTGAATGCCTCTTTAACTATGCTTACGGTGCATCCCAAGGCGTGCGCTGCACCGAAGCTGTTCTCCAAGTTGAAGTAAACAGCTTGCGATCGCTCTCCTCTAGGTATGCCCATATACCAATCATCGTGACTCCTCGTCTCAAAATAAATGTTCCCAGATTAGATAGTCGCATGTCACCTTTATTCAGCTTGGCTGAATGCATATCTTCACTTCTCGCTGGTAATTGCCATTACACTGTCGGAAACGACTTTTGACACCCGCTGTGTGACCGACCATTTGAAGTAGAGTGTGTGGAACAGTCAGGCATACATGACATGCACGGAACTGACCCATACATTTCACTTCAATCCTACGTGTGTCGGTAGGCCTTTTTTGGTGGTCACGTGGTCACTCCATTTGGATCGCGATACAGACCTTGGAACCGTACTGCATCACGGCAGGATTTCCCTTCCCAGAGGTACCGGTTAGTGCTGGCATTTTTGTATAGGTCGGCCTATCACGGTGAAGTTCGACAGTGGACCTCGACAAAGGTGAGTCTTGCTTGGATGGTATTCGGTGTGATCTCCGCATAATACGTAAGTGAATGGAAGTGCATTTCACAACTAAGTTCACGTGCAAAGTTCGTCTGCCTCTGAAAGACGCTCTAATCGTGAGGTCACTGCAACAGGAAATCTCCACTTGTACCTCCACGTTCTCACCAACTGAGTAGGGAGCCGGAACTTCGTCGTTCTCGCGGACGACGAGCCAACGAATGCATTCGGTAGATAATTCGATGATGGTCATGGCAAGAACGCCAACAACTTATTAGCGACGGCGGTAGCCACAAAGGGTCCTCCGCGGCGTCGCCCAATCGACACTACGAACATCAGGTGCCGGCTGTTGAAGCTAAGCTTCGAGCTTCAACATTCAACCACTGAGAAAACGGTGACGAGCGAAATTCGCAAGAAAGAACACCCAACACTTCTTCGCGTCTGGACTCGCCATCCGGGTTAGTTCCTAAGGTAACTATTCCGCCGTATTTTCGTACATACCAGGACTTCCGGTAACCCAAACACGACTGTAATTCTAATACAAGAAATACATAGTAGAATAAAGGGACTACAGGACGTATCTAAAGTCACGGTTCTGGCGATCTGTCAAGTCCATGAACTCCTGCAATTATTACAAAACAGCGATATCAGCGTCCGAGATAACTCGCAAAAGAATAAAACCAAGCAATGTGGGGGAGGGGTTCGTTTCACCTTGTCGACTTTGACATCAATCCGTTTACCGTCTTCCGTTACCTTCTCGATATAGTACTCTGCAACTTCGTTCGAAGGCTCCGAGTCCCGTTTTCGATTCTCTCGGTCGAGAAGGGCGCGGATGACGAGCAAGATCATCGGACAGACGCAATAGCACACTGCTATGACAGCCCAGGGAACATGGTTGCTGTAGTTGCGTGAAGTGTATGCTAGCCGGCGGAGGTAAACGAATGTACGAACCGCGGCTTATACTGAACTTTCCACAGGAGGGGACCAACAATATTCCCAATACAGAAAGCCGACAATATGATGGCGTTGGTGACCACCTTAACAGACGACTTGATATGAAATGTCTTTTTTAAAGATCTAACGAAACCAGATCTCACCCTCTTTGTATGGCCGGCCGTTACATTACCGAGCCAAGACAAAGCAAGCACGAATCCTGTGGTACAAATGCCAGCTATGGAAGCGTGAGCGACCGTTCATGTAGCGGTATACCGCCGAAGTGTACGTACTCATGAACTGGCCCACTAATAAACCAGCCGTGTCACTCCATGGCAGGAAGTCCACTAACGCGATACCCACCAAAGCCAGCACGAAATATATAGCACCAACATACGCTCTACCATTCTTGAGACGTGCTGCCAGCCTAACGCCGGAGTAGAGGGTCAAGATCTCGATGACGCCCGGTATCATCGTCAACAGAGTTGTTTGAAAGAAAGTGAACCCGAGTGAGGCCACGAGGAGCGATTGTTGGTTAGAAAGCGAGCTTGGGACGTTATCGAAGGCCGCAAAGGCCGCAAAAAGCCATGTCTTCGGGTCACGGATGGCTTCCATGAATCTACGTCTCAGGTATATCGATGGTTAATGGGACGGACCACAAACCGCTTACTGCTCCATCTTAAAGTGCTTGTTTTCGATTCCAGTTTGGTTTTCCTAGAACAGTTAAGCAGGTAGTACTTGGTATGATTGAAGACTCACTTTGATCCGTTGGATAGCCTTCACGCGCTCGTCGGGTGTGAGGAACCACGCAGTGGTCGGTGAATCGGGGAACAAAAACCTGACATTAAGGTCAGGTACCATCAGCGTGAAACACACTAAACTCACCCAAAGCATATGGTAAATATCAGTGTTATGATACCAGTGATTATCATATACCTACAGCAGATTCTTCAGCGGTGATACGCCATGAGTGAGCGAAAACGCCAACCATTGCCATGGTTCGAAGCCGCTCGTTTGGATATGCAGTGAGCCAAATGCAAGAAGTCCAGAAATGATATGTGCTGTAAGTCCCTCAGCGGGTGATCGCATGTCACATTAACAACAGCCACACCAATGCCGTTCATCAAGACCGAACACGTTCACCGAGATCAGGAGCAATAATTTACGGAGCGGCAGCGCACGTACACCAGTACCCCACCCTCAAAGTTTGTTCTTTGCGAGTATAAAACATTGCGCTGACGATCAAGAAGCCAGCTGTGATGGACCCTCCGCACATGCCGAGGACGAACCGCACGATGAACAAACCCGTGAAATTCTTGCAAGCAGCGGTACACGACAGCGCGATAGCCCAAACAAAAATATTTGCGCTAACCAGGTGAGCGAGGGCAAACAGGGAAAACGAGGACAACATACCTCGTCCATTTTCCAACTGGCAGCCGTTGCAAGGCAAGGCTTTGCGGATACTCGAAAAGCAGACAACTGAGGTAGAAAATGGTCCCAAGCCTACAAAGACATGTCGGGGCTGGCACAGTTGGGGACAAGCGACTCCCTTACCAGTTGTATCTTTGTGCAGACGTCAGCATGTTTGCAGGGGACGGATAATGGGACTTACTGGTTCACTGTCAAGTTCGTGGCTGTCCTGAAGGTCACGTTAAGACAAGATCAGTGGACAGGTTATAGCCTCACTCGATTCCGAGGACGGCGGCGTTTCCGAGGGCAGTTTTGTCCATGAACTCCACACTACAGGTAACGTTAGTGGCTAGCATGTTTTCTCGCTGCGATACTCACAAGAATAACACTATGATTCGTTTAGTATAAAATTAGCGAAATTTAGCAGCAACGTACTGCACATCAGAGGAAGGATATGCTTATCAATTTTCTTGCTGCAGACGCCTGTTCAAACACAACCGAATGGCCAGGGTAACATGCTACATGAACCGTATACGCAGAGCCTCCTCAGGGTCCAGGGTTCCGGATAACCCGGCGGCTAGTTGGGCAGCCGTATCGACCTCCTTGGCTGACACAGCTACGCCATTGTGTCTCTCATCCTTGGCGATTCCACTCACGCTTTCCGAACTCATGGGACTAGATGAACCTGTTCTCACGTTGCTGGAGAGGTAGTCCCGGTTATAAGTGAACAAGGCCGGTCTGGTAAGGCAGATAAGGTGTGGGACCGCAAGTGCGGTTGAACAGAATTTCGCAAGGGTTATTCGGCGCTGTCGATAGAGTTTTAAGAGCAACGGGGTTGCTCATTAACGAAAGAGCGACAACGGGGATCCACGAGAAGGAGGAACGAATGTTGCGATCGTCGTTACAGTGGGCATCAAATACAAGTAGTGTCTGTTCATTTTAGTGACCATCGAACGTCTGACGAGGAAGGAGGAACACTAAGGCAGATTAAGATGAATGAATGATTTTACCGGCCGTGAGAAGCAGCGAACCGAGAACATTTACGTTTCAATGCTCCACGCTAAATATAAGAGCAGGCTTCCATGCCACTTTGTTCGCAAGATCATCCAAAGGAAGTCAGAAATATCAGTTGTTCGCACTATGTTGCGGGAATACGCAGTCGATAAGAAAATACTTCGTCGCGTTCACGTGATACGTAGACTCCCTGTTGTTTATGTACATATGTACCATATGCTTCACAGAATTCATAGTAACTGAAACGGTACTTGTTGTTACCCGCGCCCTTACTCAGTAGTGCGCCTGTTCTTTGTTGTAACTCTATTTTCTAAATTATTGTCGAAGCCAGTTTGCTCCACTCCATACATCATCCATAAATGAACAAGGATACCCGTGGCCCATAGTCGTGTAACGGTCGGTCAGGAGGTGGCCTCGCGTTAACTCCCCGTAAGCTACGATAGATGGGACGGGTCACCTTGATTTACGATGAACCTGATTATAGGGATTGGTTTGTTGGATTTGGCGACTGCGGCAGGTATGATCGGCGGCATTGCCGATGTGACTTTACCTTGGAGATTGTTATCACGCAGTGGGTTGTAGTGGAGGGTGGTGGTGGGGTACAGTGGTTTACCAATGGAGTTCACCTCAACAGGAGATTGTGCCGAAGTGAATTTGGGATGTATTTGGTGGTGCTGGGTGCGTCTTGTGAACGAAGCTAACACCAGGCGACCTTACAATAATTCTGTAAGTAAGGTGGCTTATATCCAGCTGTATCTGCGTTGCGTTTCCACCTTATGTTCATGCACATGTATGTCTCGCGTTCGGCATAAGAGGGCATCTGTCTCGTCAACGAGTGAAGACCAGTCTCTACTTCCTCACGGTGGTGCTTCTCTGGCAAGTTCCATAAGTCGGGCTCAATTGCGCGACTTGTACCACCTCATTGGTGAATTTCGGCTCTAGTGGCATGTGCTCCTCCACCGGCATCATGACGATCTAAGACTTTGCTTCTTTCTTCGGTACTGTGCCACTTAACTGACAAAATGCGATGCTTATGTTGCAAGTCCCTTACTGGAGCTGCGCTCTCTTGACAGTCACGGATGCACCGATTTTATGGCAACGGCAGCAGAGCATGCCAAGTGTACCACCACCACTGGCCCGTCATGCTGAACGAACACGTCAGGAAACACCTCCGGCTACGAACACAAAAGGTCGCTCAACTCGCGATCTAATCTACTGAGCACTTCGCTTTACCATTGCACGATCATGACTCTCACCTGCTATTACTTGGATGACTCTCCTGCTGACCCCCGTCTCCCCCATGACTCTGGGAGAACCGTGGACTACTCTCACGTTCTCGCTCTTGGGGTCGAGCACTGACACATCTCCGTACCCAGCGATGGTGAATACGAAGAAGGTAGACCGCATCATGGAAGAGCGGGGCTACCGCTACCGTGATTTCGTTACTCTAAACAAGTAGGCACTTGGGGAAGCCCTTGAGCCCACGCTCGACGACTTCTACAAAGAGTAGGTTTCAATCGATGAATGAAAGAAAAAGTTGTTAGTTATCAATTCATTCGTAGACATATGCACGAGTTGGAAGAGGCCGGGTAAATCCTCACCGGACATGCGCATTGGGACTTCCGCGGTAAATCCCTGATTCATATCCCCGAGTTTCACAAAGCTTTGTCTCCTAGAACGCCCTATGGAAATCTGGGTTCGCTTCAAGGTTGGTCTCGGTGACCTTGTCAATATCGTTCTCTGGCATGTTTCACCGCTTCACGCTCGACGAGAAGACTGATTTGACTGCGATGAGAATGTTTCTGAATCGACGATGGCCATGGCAAAAATGCCAGCGGCGGGTGTAGACTGGATGGCAGTTTCAAAGCAAGGAGTTTTGTGTGGGACAGTGGGAACACCGTGCACATTAGCAGTCAGAAAGGGTTTGGTTTTCCGTGGCGTCGCCGAATTGACACCGTAAGAGCGTCAGGTGCCGGCTGTTGAAGCTTAGCTTCAAGCTTCGACGTCCAACCTCTGAGAAAACGGTGACGAGCGAAATTCGCAAGAAACATTACCCAACACTTCGTGTCTGGACTCTCCATCTGGGGGGCTACCTAAAGTAACCATCCCGTCCTATTTTCGTACATACCAAAACTTCCGGTAACCCAAATATGATTGTAATTCTCCGTATACATAGCAGAATAAAAAAGAGACTACAGGACGTATCTAAAGTCATGGTTCTGACGATCTGTCAAGTCCATGAACTCCTGCAATTATTACAAAACAACAACGTCAGCATCCGTGGTAACTTGCAAAGAACAAAGTGGGGAGGGCTCGCTTCACCTTGTCGACTTTGACCTCAATCCGCTTACCGTCTTCCGATACCTTCTCGATAAAGTAATCTTCGACTTCGTCTGAAGGCTCGGAGTCCCGTCTTCGATTTTCTCTGTTGAGGAGAGCGCGGATGACGAGTAAGATCATTGGACAGACGCAATAGCAGACTGCTATGACAGCCCAGGGAACGTGATTGCTGTAGTTGCGCGAAGTGTTATGCTGAGTGGCGGCAGAAAACGAATATACACGTACCGTGGCTTATACTGAGCTTTCCACATGATGGGGCCAACAGCATTTCCAATACAGTAAGCCGACAATATAATGGCGTTGGTGACCACCTGAACGGACGATTTGATATGAAATGCCTTTTTGAAACATCTAACGAAGCCAAGTCTTACCCTCTTTGTATGGCCGGCCGTTACATTACCGAGCCAAGACAAGGCAAGCACGAATCCTGTGGTACAGATGCCGGCTACGGAAGCATGAGCGACTGTTCATGTAACGATACACCACCAAAGTGCACATACTCATGAACTGGCCCACTAACAAACCAGCCGTGTCACTCCATGGCAGGAGGTTCACTAACGCGATACCCACCAAAGCCGGCACGAAATATATAGCACCAACATACGCTCTACCATTCTTGAGACGTGCTGCCAGCCTAACGCCGGAGTAGATGGTCAAAATCTCGACGACTCCCGGTATCATCGTCAACAGAGTTGTTTGAAAGAAAGTGAACCCGAGTGAGGCCACGAGGAGCGATTGTTGGTTAGTAAGCGAGTTTGGGACGTTGTCGAAGGCGGCAAAGGCCGCAAAAAGCCATGTCTTCGGGTCACGAATGGCTTCCATGAACCTGTTGACTCAGGTATATCAATGATTAACGAAATAGATCACAAGTCACTTACTGCTCCTTCTTAAAGTGCTTGTTTTCGACGCCAGTTTGGTTTTCCTAGAACGACTAAGCAGGTAGTACTTGGTATGACCGGAAACTCACTTTGATCCGCTGGACAGCCTTTACGCGCTCGTCAGGTGTGAGGAACCACGCAGTGGTTGGTGAGTCGGGAAACAAAAACCTGACATTTAGGTCAGGTACCATCATCGTGAAGCATGCTCAACTCACCAATAGGATACGGCCAGTATCAATGTTATGATACCAGTGATTATCATAAACCTACAACAGATTCTTCAACGGCATTGAGCTATGAGTAAGCAAAAACACTAACCACTGCCACGGTTCGAAGCCACTCGTTTGGATATGCAGTGAGCCAAACGCAAGGAGTCCAGAAATGATCTGTGCTGTAAATCCCTCAGCGGGCCATCGCATATCACATTAACAACAGCCAAACCAGTGCCATTCATCAAGACTGAACATGTCCACTGAGATCATGAACAATAATTTAAGGAACGGCGGTGCACGTACACCAGTACCCCACCCTCAAAGTTTGTTCTTTGCGAGTATAAAACATTGCGCTGACGATCAAGAAGCCAGCTGTGATGGAACCCTCGCACATGCCGAGGATGAACCGCACAATAAATAAACCCGTGAAATTCTTGCAAGCAGCGGTACACGACAGCGCGATAGCCCAGACGAAGATATTTGCGCTAACCGAATGAGCGAGGGGATATGGGGAAAACGAGGGCGACACACCTCATCCATTTCCCGACTGGCAGTCGTTGTAAGGCAAGGTTTTGCGGATACTCAAAGAGCAAGTAGCTGAGGTAGAAAATGGTCCCAAGCCTACAAAGACACGTCGGGGCCAACACAGCCGGGTACAAGCGCCTCCCTTACCAGTTGTATCTTTGTGCAGACGTCAGCATGTTTTCAGGAGACGAATAACGGGACTTACTGGTTCACTGTCAGGTTCGTGGCTGTCCTGAAGGTCACGTTAAGACGAGCTCGATGAACAGGTTACAGCCTCACTCGATTCCGAGGACGGCAGAGTTTCCCAGGGTAGTTTTGTCCATAAACTGCACCCTGGAGGTAACGTTAGCGGCTAGCATGTTTTCTCCCTGCGATGCTCACCAGTACAACACTGTGATTCGTTTTTAGTATAAAGTCAGCGAAATCAGCAGTGACATACTGCACATCAGAGGAAGAATATGCTTATCAATTTTCTTGCTGCAAACGCTTGTTCAAACACAACCGAATGGCCAGAGTAACAACACGTTACACGAACCGTATACGCAGAGCCTCCTCAGGGTCCAAGGTTCCGGATAACCCGGCGGCTAGTTGGGCGGCAGTGTCGACCTCCTTGGTTGACACGGCTACACCATTGTGTCTCTCGTCCTTCGTGATTCCACTAGTGGTTTCCGAACTCATGGGACTAGATGCACCTGTTCTCTCCTTGCTGGAAACACAGTCCCGGTTGTAAGTGAACAAGACCACCGGGTCTGGTGAGGCAGATAAGGTGTGGAGCTGCAAGTGCGGTTGGACGGAATTTCACGAAGGTTATCAAGGATTTCTCGGCACTGTCGATAGCGTTTTAAGTGCAGTGGTGCTGGGGGGTTCCTTGCCAACGAAAGAGCGATAACGGGGGGATCCACGAGAAGGAGGAACGTATGTCGCGATCTTCGTTACACGTGGACATTAAATACAAGTAGCGTCCGTTCATTTTTAGTGACCAAATGTCCGACGAGGAAGGAGGAACACTAAGGCAGATTGGGATGGCTGAAGGACTTTGCCGGCCGGGAACATTTACGTTTCAAAGTTCCACGCCAAATATAAGAGCTTCCATGCCATTTTGCTCGCAAGATCGTCCAAAGAAAGTCAGATTGTTCGCACTATCTCGTGGAACGCTGCGGGAATACGCAGTCGATTAGAAAAATACTTGGACGTTCGTCGCGTTCACGTGATACCTAGACGCACTTCATTCGTTTATACCAGTTGGCCGTCGACTCTCTGCTGTTCACGTATGTACTATACACTTCAAAGAATTCATACGTAGCTGACGTGCACCACAGGAGCCAAATGACGTCGACTTCAGCGCACGCGACGGTCAGCGTAGCCGTTGCAACCCCAACAGTGTCCGGTTCATCGCCACCCCCAATCGTCCAATTACTGCCCATCTTGCTTTTGATCATCAAATTCTGCTATCGGGCCATCTCCCTACTCATTCAGGCATTGTCGGTCATCGTAGCGCCGCTGTATTTGCTTTGGCCTTTGACGCTCCAATTGTTGTCACCAATCACCATCATCCTGTCCGTCGTGCTACATGCGGCAGTGCTCACTCCGTGCACCGTCTTGTACAAAACGATTGCGGCTCTTTACCCTCTATACGTGTTCTTCACCACAGCGTGTCTAACGGGTGCCGTTATGGGAATCTTTGGCCGCTACATCATCGTCACCGTCCTTGGCACGTTTGCCCTTCCGAGACACCCCTCCCCTCGCAAGACGATCCAAACTCCAGCTTCTCTTCCAGCCAATCATCCACTTCGCAGACGAAGACGACGAAGCGTGCGCATACAAGAACGTGGCAATGGCAACTCCTAATTACCCACACACACCCCCATCCGGTCTCGTACTTGTCGTTACTCGCGCCCTTACTTCGCCTGTTCTTTGTTGTAGCTCTATTTTCTAAATTATTGCTTTTCACCGAAGCAGTTCGCTCCACTCCTTATATCATCCATAAATGAACAAGGATACCCGTGGCTCATAGTCGCGTAACGGTTGGTCAGGAGGTGGCCTCGCGTTAACTCCCCGTAAGCTACGATAGATGGGACGAGTCACTTTGATTTACGATGAACCTGATTATAGGGATTGGTTTGATTGATTCGATAACTGCGGCAGGTATGATCGGCGGTATTGCCGATGTGACTTTACCTTGGAGATCGTTATCGCGCAGTGGGTTGTAATGGAAGGTGGTAGTGGAGTATAGTGGAAATGGAGTACACGACAGCAAATCGCGCCGAAGTGAATTTGGGATGCATTTGGTGGCGCTGGGTAACGTCTTGTGCGCGAAGCTGACACCAGGCGACCTTGATTCTGTAGGTAAGGTGGTTCATATCCAGCTGTTTCTGCGCTGCGTGTACGCCTTCCCCCCGGGTTCACGCACATGTTTGTCTTGCGTTCAGCGTAAGAAGGCATCTGTCTCGTCAACGAGCCAGGTTCGGTTTCTGTCCCACACATTGGCGCTTCTCCAAGTTCCATAAGCCGGGCTCAATTGCGCGACTTGTACCACCCCATAGGTGGATTTCGGCTCCAGTGACATGTGCTCCTCCGCAGTCATTTTATAGTGATCTTTGAGGTTTGCGCCTTTTGTCGGTACGTGCTCAGCTGACAACATGTTGATACTTATGTTGCAGGTCCCTTACCAGAGCTGCGCTTTTCTTGACAATCATGGATGCGCCGACTTTATGGCAACGGTGGCAGAGTGTGCCAAGTGTACCGCTACCACTGGCCCGTCGTGCTGAACGAAAGCGCGAGGAAAGACCTCGGGCTGCGAAAATAAAAGGTCGCCTCTGAATGCTCCTGGTCAGCTACGACCAGTTGGCCAACTCACAAGCCAAATCTACTGAGCACTTCGCTTTACTACCCTCGCACGATCATGACTCTCACCTGCTATTACTTGGATGACTCTCCTGCTGACCCCCGTCTTCCCCACGACTCTGAGAGAACCGTGGACTACTCTCACGTTCTCGCTCTTGGAGTCGAGCACTGGCACATCCCCGTACCCAGCGAAGGTAAATATGAAGAAGTGGACCGCATCGTGGAAGAGCGCGGCTACCGCTACCGTGACTTCGTTACTCTAAACAAGGGGGCACTCGGGGAAGCTCTTGAGCCCGTGCTCGATGGCTTCTACAAAGAGTAGGTTTCAGTCGATGGATGAAAAAAAAGTTGTTAGTCATCAATTCACTCCAAGACATGCACGAGTTTGAAGAGGCTAGGTACATCCTCACCGGACATGCGTATTGGGACATTCGCGGTAAATTCCTAACTCATATCCCTGAACTTCACAACTTAGGTTTTTCTCCTAGAACACCCTACGGAGGTTTGGGTTCGCTTCAAGGTTGGCCCCGGTGACCTCGTCATCCTTCCCCCCGGCATGTTTCACTGCTTCACGCTCGACGAAAAGACTGACTTGTCTGCGATGAGCATGTTTCTGGTCGGCTGACTCTTTCCACTCTTAAGATAGTTTTAGTGGTCCTAACTAGTCGCTGCAGGAAACGCCATCTCGTCACGCCCTCCCCCGCGATAAGATTGCGGACACAAACCCCTACCGGATTGATTATCTCAAGAGCATCGCGGCTCACTAGAGCGTACTTCCTCATCAGGTCTGAGGTGTATTAATAGGCAACTTAGTGTGGTATATGATACTGTTTGCAGTTTGACATCGGATAATAGTATGATGCCAGACTACTTTGCGTTCCGTTGATCGCATCGCGAACTCGGGTGATGCCCCAGTGAAAATCGGACACGACTGGTTAGTGTTGCCGCGAACCAGACCAAGTCGAATTGAAGTGGTAGTCCGGCCACACTTCGACTTACTGAAGTGTAACGAACTGAGCTCGAACGAAGTCGCTAAAAGTTCCATCCAATCGCGTTGCTGCATGATAACAAGGCAAAACGTCGAGTAAACGGCCCGTTATGGTACTACGCACCACTTCGGTTACATTTCGATTCACACTTCGTTCTGCATCACACGTCGAACTGTACCAAACTGATGCAAAATTCGAATCGAAGTGAACTTACTTCGAGTTGAGTTCGGTTCGACGGCACCACCACGACCGGTGATACATAGTCGGACACGCAGCGCAACACATGTCATCACTCGAAGAATGTGAGAACCTCATGCATGCGTGTGCGCTGGAGGTCTCGATACATATAGAATAATTTTATCACGAAGTCGCATAGATAGTTTAAAAGTCAACGCGATCCGCTCGTGGGCCGCTGATCGGAAGGGTTTTGCTTGTCGGTCTCTACCACCTCCAGCGTCTTACACCACTCGATGACCTTGGGGTGAGCCATGACCTACATGAACGCAATGAGTAAAAGAATCATCCTCTGTACCCTGTCCTACCTTCTTGGGGTCAAAACGCAAAACTTGCAGCCCATCCATCGATGCAGCCCTCGATAGTGCGACGTAGCTTTGACCTGTATTCGATGTCAACTGCTGACAGACCGCCTTAGACATCACAAATCTCACCCTTCTCAAAGACTTTTCCCAGATCGACTTTTACTCGCTGGATGGTTTGGCCTTGACTTTTGTGTATAGACATTGCCCAAGCCAGAATCAGTGGAACCTGTGCAGAGATAAGGACGACGGTCCTCGTGTTTAGAAAGTACGGGGCAACCTACCTGCATACGTCGAGCCAATACTTTCCCTTCCGCATCCTCAACCTTGAATTCTTCCCTCATTACCAGAACCGCTTCCTTACCCCCATCTACCGTGGGGAATTCCACTACGGGAAACTTCTCGTCTTCCTTTTGGGTGTGTGCAGATTTTGATGCTTCTTCTGAACTTTTCTTTTCTGCGGCATTACCCTTGGCATTCTCCTTGTTTGCAGAGTTCTCGTTGACCTTGAGCAGAGCGCCATCCAGTGCTATCTTCACGTTCCTGACGAAACCCGTCGTCTTCGTGGACCCTGCGCGTTTCTCACCCTCGCTAGTCACGGTATCCATGACTTCTCGATAACCATAAAAGGCGACAATTCTCCCAACACAGCCATTCACAAGCATTTCATCAACGTTCTTGACGAGCATGACCTGCGCGCCCTTCTTGAGATGCAGGACTTTTTCTGCCAGTATGCCACTGAGCAATCCTTCACGAGGCTTACGGCTTCCTGAAACTGGAGCCGAACTTGCAGGTTTAGCAGTAGATTCCGGGGTTGCACCTGCGCAATTTCCTGAGTTTGGTGATGCAGCAGAGTGTGGTTTTCTGTCGTTGGGTAGACCGGGAAAAGTATCGTGTGAATGAAACGTATGGAGCGGGTGGGGCAATGCCCTGAGACGCGCGGCGTTGGAATTAGACACTTCGTATCTCATCGGGAACAGCTCTGTTGGAGTAATATTGGGCATGGAGGAGGGAGGTGGTGGCAACGGTCGCGAAAGCGATTTGAATATTTCACAGGCCACTGAGGAGAGCTTCCCCTGACGCATTTGATTTAAGATGGATACGAACTCTGTGCAACGATGAGATAATTAGCGTCCGAGATCGCGGAAGGAACGCAGGGGACGAACGGTCATCCTTCTGACGGAAGACTTTCGTGAGGTTAACGGTATGTTCTATACATTGCTTCCATGATGCGCTTTCAAAGGCAAAGAACGGATCCCCTTTAGATACAGGGGGGAGTTGGAAAAAGTCCCCCGTGATGACAAGCTATTGCAAAACCTAAGACGCGATGCTGACTGTTGAGAGGGGCTCGGCACACCTGAATACCCCCGAACGGTTTATCCGTTTTCTTGCGTAGGCGGTCGGCTATCTTGGATAATGTGTCGAACAGGTGCCCGTCCAGCATGGACACTAGGATAAATATATAAAAGTGTCAAGTGTTGAGGACGGATACTTACCTTCGTCGATGATGAGGACCTTGACATTCTTCCACCGGTGAAGAGCTGGTTTACATGTCCTGATGCACTTGATCTGGCTGTCGATGTCGTTACTACCTGGGGTCACTGCACCCCATGAATGTATGGTCATCCCTGAGGATACCTTATCCGAACGTGCACTGGCAGACACTAAAAGAGAAGCTAACCGCCTATGTTAGATGCAGCCATTCCAGTACTTGCTGTTACGGCCACGTAGTCCGGCCTTCCACTGTGCTTCCTGCGCAACCGGGATATAATAGCACGTAATAGAAGCGATTTACCAGTCCCTTGTGGAACGTGCTGTTAGCATGGCGATGCGACCCTTGTGGATAAACCATTACCTGCAGAACCGGTGAAGAAAACGTTCTTTCCCTCTTCCACAACCATCTGCAGCACTGTGTTTTGCTCGTGGCTTAGCTGGGCGACGAACGCGGTTTGGTCCGTGCCACATGTTGCGCTGAGCGACACCTGCGGCGCGAAAAATGACTGGATTTTGGATTGCTTTGCCGGATGTAAAGCATCCAAGTCGTCCGTTGACTTTCGCTTCCTCACGTTGGTCGCGGTGGTCGGCTTCAGAGGTTGCTTTGAAACCATTGCCCGGACGAGGAGCTTGGCTCTGAGGAATGGGCGAGGACAAACAACGCGACCACAGCGCTGGGTCACGTGAAACTGACAATCTTGGGTGACCAAATAAGCTCAAACTCACCGCTGATCCGAACCGTCGGCCGATGTGCGCTCGCAATTATGTGAAGCTTTGACGCGCGTATGTGGCACTTACAACTGTCAACCTTCCCCGCACACATGGGAGCCGCTGCCAACCGAGCAACGAACCGGCAAAGCTATGATTGACGGTGTTCACGTTCATTCGTACCATCAGAGCTTCGCCGTGCTTGACAGTCCCTTGGTGCCTTCCATGATGCAAGGACCACTGCTGTCTGCTCCCGTGGGCACACAAATACTGAATGCGGCCGCGGCGAGTGCTGACACTTGGTAAGTTGGTCGTTCGCGAATGAAGCCCCCAACCGCATCCCTTCACAGGTGCGGCAAGAACTACATGTCGAGTCTGCCACCCATGCCCCCCGGGGGAAATTTCCCTATACCGGCTGAGTCCAACGATCCGCTTCTGGCTTTCCAATGTGTGCCGGCGATCCGTCCTTACCTTGCGGAAGACACCTCCGCTGCGGTACTCATCGACTCTGCCATTGTTTACTACGAAATCGCCAATGCGAGGACGATTTACCTGGACTCCGGTCCCGTCTCAGAAGATGAATTGGAGGTGAGCATTAACCTGGATGGAAACACGCTTGGAACCGCAACCATACCCCTTAACGCTACGGCCTACGAAATTCCATTCAGTCTTCAAGGTATTCAGCCTCAAACGAGTCCATACAACCTCTCCTGTGAGGCGACATACAACTCCATGGGTCAGACACCACAAGCCTTCAGTGCAACTGCTTCCTTATATGTTCTGCCAAACCCTCCAAGCGGTGCGGTCACGAAAATGGACTACCGTAGTGGGGCACTTCTGGCGCGACCTGCCACAGGTGGAAGCGGTAACTTTGAACCTGTGTTCCCTATAGGGTTTTATACACAGTTCGATGGGCACTTGAGTACAGACCTGTCTCTTGTCGATGAGCTGAAAGCCCAAGGGTAAGTTTGACTTGCTCGACTCCCACATTCTCTGACTTCCTTCTCTTAGGTTTACAATTGTACGTCCTTGCGACCCACGCTCGCTGTTTCTGACTTCGGCGTGCAATTTCAGATACATCCAGTACCAACATTCAGCAATATGACGGCGTTTCTGGACGTCGTCGATAGAATGCAAGAGGTTGGCCTATACCTTATGTACGATATGAGGTTGACGTACATGAACTCTTCCTCCGTTACCGAACAAGTGAACGCGCTCAAGCATCGTCCCAATCTCCTGCTCTGGTACACTGCTGATGAGCCGGACGGCACATCTGATCCATTGAGTGCTACAATCAATGCATACGATCTGATCCATGACCTCGACGGTTACCACCCTGTCAGCTTGGTACTCAATTGCCAGGACTACTACTGGACGAACTACACGGCTGGAGCTGACATCGTCATGCAAGATACTTACATGATTGGCAACAACGTTAGCTTCTCGAGCGAATGGGACACTGTATGCACGCCTGATTACGGCGACTGCGGTTGCGACAACTGTGTTAGTATTCCTGCAGGTGACTCTCAGGCGGTTCCTCCAAATTCTACGTTACCTCCTGGACCTGTGCCGGCGAACAGTGGCATCGGCTCGTATTTCAACATTGCCGACCGCGTCTCCAGTTTCAAGAACCGGTTAGAAGTCATGGGATGGCAGCGCACGAAGGCCGTTTGGACCGTGCCCCAAGCATTTGGTGAATCTCAGTAAGTTCTGTGTCATGTACGAGACACCCCTCCCAAATAATGGTTCGCCCTATAAGGTACTGGACTCGCCTTCCGACAGGGGAAGAATGGGTCGTACAATCCATCATGGGCATCAATCATGGAGCACTTGGTGTTGTACCCTGGGTTGACCCGACATCTGATGATATCAAGGCATCAGTGTCCGCATTTGCGAAGAGTCTCCCCAATATAACCCCCTTCCTTTTCGACGCCCAATCCGCTCTCAGCCGGACCAACTACGTCGTTGGTGGAATTGACGTTGCGACGTGGACTAATGGATTGCGGACGCTCGTTCTTGCCGCGAATACCAACTACGTCAACGAGACATTTTCATGGAATGAAATAGGCCGTACGGGAGTTGGTTTGACTGTTGTGTTCCGGAGTGGGAGTTTGGAGACTACTTCAGACGGTTTCACACTCGGTCCTGTCTCGTCGGGTGCGCTTGTCTTATCAGGGTAGCAAGTGATTGCATGTAGTACAGACAGCCTTGGACGCATTCAGGAACTCCACTTGCAGCAAATTTACTAATCTCTCAAGTATCACAGCAGCTCAACTAGCTCTGATCCTTCTACGTAGCGCATTCCAACGATACAGCCATTCAAAAATTGATCACCGAAGCTGCGGGCATAATGTCACAGTATTTTCTACCACCACTACCCTCGCAAGTGACTAGAAGGAACAAGAGTGCGCATCCAAAATTAGAGTCGAACTCCGGCCGCGATAATATTCCCCAACTTGAGCAGATCACAGTGTAAAATTGCGTGGCAGGGGCAGCAGCAGTACCTGCACGGTCATCTTCGGGTCTCGTCGTCCGATATGCGATCACTTCGGCATTCTCTTCCCTTTGCGTTGGTATGATGGCGAAAGGGATTACGTTTGCACCTCTACGGAGAGAAGTCGGGTCGACCAGTACCACTAGCGGGTTCGAGCACTTCCCAAACGAACGTGTTATCTGAACGGTGGTGGAACGCTCGTCAACACAGAGCGGTTGGTTGTCATCGTCGCGGGTGTTTGTGTTGACTGCAGGTTTCGCGATCCCTTATTGACTGAACTACAAGGTGAGGTATGTATCCACTCGTCAGTACTTTTCCGTGACGCGCGTCTGCGAAATCATTCTATAGATTTTGCTTCTCTGTGTAAGTATCCGGCAAATGCCAAAGACCACGGTATTCCAGTCCAGTTCGTTTCAAACTTCATGGTCTCGGTTTTTGTCACGAGGCTTAGTCGTTTCAGCCTGACCAGCCATTCCCTTCCAAACTGCGCCCGTCCAGTGGATAGGAGCCCGGTAGAGCCCATTGAAGCTTCAGTGAGGATCTCGGGCAATCATTGGCGCTGATTAGGACCAAATAGCGACGTATCACTGACTCTCTGGTTCAAGAAACCTTCGCGGACTGTTCAAGAATGCTCGAATTCGGCCTTGAAGGTACTAGTTAGTACGCGGAGCCGCAGGTTGCGTTGGAACCGCAACTCCTCTCCGCAGTGAGTCATGACGAAGGCTGGACTTTCAAGGTTGTCGTCGTGCGTAACAGATAACGACTCAGAGTGACAACGCAAACATACATACGCGAAGCAACATAAACCAAGCTGGTGGTCCGTGCGCCGGGCTGCTACGTGAATGCTGTACTAGATGCCCGATGGTGCTCACGGTAATTCGTACGTGCCCAATATTGTCAGCCTTTCCTCGCTGACGTTCACCCTCGAACCGAACTCGCAAAACCCCATATGAACTACCCATTTCTCAATGGACAGTGATCAGTCAAAGAAACGTTCCTTCAAGCCCAGCGAACCCATCCAGTTCTTATCCTCTTTCGATAGCACATTCATTTTTTTCTAGTGATGCCATTCATCAATGTACTCAATCCGTTCTAGCGATGGCGTGTGTCAATCGGCCAACCATCAGTCACAGCAACCTTCTGAGGCTCCCGCTGGTGGTTTATCCTTCCACAGTCAATCGTCTGGGGATGCCTTTCCGGGACTGACAGCACTAGAACGGACATCCTTACGGAGGTTACTACCTGAATCTACGATACCGATGAAAATCTCCCGTACAATCTCTAACTGCATAGGCAAATTGGCAACGGGAAATCTGCCATTATGCGCACGATTGCTCTGCGGTTCAGCGAGGTTGGAGATGTCAGGTGTTATTTTTTGCTTTGCCCGTGACTGGCAGGCCGAGGACCTTGAACAAAAGATAATTCAGGACCATCGCACTCCACAAATCTCTACTCCTTGGTACACTCAAATAATCCCATAACTTTCAGCACTTAAATCCTATTTCACCTACAATACGTAGTTATGGGAAGAACGAAGTAAGCCAGTCCATATAACAAAGATAGTCCAATGCCTGGGTCCAAAGGGTTTGACCGTCCGCCTTATAATTAAGAGGTTTGGACTCTGATATTCCACATAATGAACCTGAGACACTTTTACGTTAAGGGAATCCACTCACTGGATGAACCAAGACTGGTCGCTTGCGACGCAGTTGCCGCCGTGGGCGTTCTCCTGTGACTGACAATTGAATGCGACATATTCAACAACACTCGACTGTTGATCATGTCGCTCAACAAAACGGATTGAGGGCAAGGTTAGTAAAGAGCGTCCGTACCCAATCATTCCTGCAGTACGTCTCGTTGTAGGTGGCTTGATTGACGAAGAACGTCTCGCAGCTCGCATATTGCATAAAGATAGGAGTTCCCTTTCCGAAGGTGTCAGCTAGTGATGGTATTCTCCTGAAGGTCCACCTACCACGGTGATGTTGAACAGCGAGCCTTGATGAAGGTAAAGTCTTGCCTTGGTATGAGCACTCGGTATGAAGTCTGTGTCACGTACCGATGTTCTGATTGTCATACAGCAGCGCATCTGCGATCACTTGGCAGTCATTGGGGTTGGGTCCTCCGCCGGAGGGAGTGAAACAGTTGGTGGTACCTACAACGCGAACATACGTGAGTTGGCTACTCGACCAGTATACAAATGGAAATGTTACCCACAGGTGTTGCCACATACATCCGTCTGCCTCTTTTGAGCGACGCTACGAGACGCGATGCCGGGTAGGTTGCTGCAAGAGACGACCTGTGCCTCCACCTCATTGTTCTTACCAATGGTGTAGGTACTTAGAACTTTCTCGTTCTGGCAGACGAATGCTGGCAAATGGGTTCAGAAGATCATCGTCGAGAGAGAAATGACGAGACCCACGGGTGGCAGGGATGGCCGTGGCGAAGACGCCGGCAGCGAACGTAGACAAGACAGCAATTGAAGCAAGGAATTTCATGGGTGAGCAGGAATTTGAAACTGTGGGGCAATCTGTGAGGGGCGACGAGGTGCTGGTGTAGACTGTCTCCAATGTCTCTCGCTTTTATACACAACTGAGACTGGCCAGTAACCTGATGTATCTTAATGCATCAGCTGCTTCCAGTGAACCCCACGCCTGATGCCACGAATAAACTTCTCACCACGGCATTCACTCACCGCCCGTAAGGTCACCTGGTACTGGCCGGAGGTCAGCTGCTGCTGGCTTACACAGCCCAGTTGCGCTCCATGCACCATCAGAATGTGAACAAGCGTGTCACTTTGACTTGAACACCGGTAATCTCTGGTATGCTTGACAGAATGGGCACTTGAGGCCTTCATAGGTGTCAGAGTAGATCACCGTAGTAACCGCGAAATAGCCATATATCAAGCGGTTCCAATACAACGTCAAGTCTCTTGACTGTACGGTTTGCCATCAGTGTGGATACACTACCTAGTTCCGCGACCCCAACGGCATGACGATATCGTCAGTGGAGGTGAAGGGATTGAATCCTAGCCATACGCTGGTGTGTTCAAGTCTTCATGACATCAGACACGTGCCACACCCTTGCCAGTAGGCTCAGCGAAATGGATGTATGTCATCATGGGAAGAAAGTTTGAGACAAGACTACCGGAATTACTACATAATTCTGAGAGGTCACACTGCCATTGACACGCCTATTATTAGGGCAAAGAAACACTGCCTCAACCCCGTACGCGCTCATGTGGTTCCTGCCACGGTACCCCTGGCCGCCGTTTAAATTCTAGCGACGTATTCGACATATAGGGGATATTACTTACCAAGCATCTGAAATATCTCTTCTTCTGTTTCCGATGCTATAATACTCCCAGTGCCGTGAATTGTCAAAATGCAAGATCCGAGACTAGGCTGCGAGTACTCTGGCTCACCGTCGGAGAGCTTGACTCGTCGGTTTTGTGGATCTCGCACGACGCCGGCATATAGCCCGCGTTGGTTTAGTGAATAACCTATCACATTGGCCTTCAGCCTCATTGCACGATTAAACTTTAATCGTTCCGGTCACAATCAGATCTGGTGCTAGTTCACAGAGAGTATTACTTACGATGTCGTCGCCCTACATCCCACGATGCCAGATCAGCGGAAATACTTAAACCCCGTTTCAAGAACGAACCGTGTAATAAAGTAAGGCTGCTCCTCTACTTTCCCAAGGAACACATAGGATGTCAATTCGTCTATGCTTGGCTCCAGAATCAGGAAGTTTACATAAACCCCGATAAATCAACTCAAGTTCAGACGGGTCGGCTGGTACTGCCAGGTCCTCAGCCAGGATCTTGGCCGCACGGAGGCAGTCGAGCAATCGTGGGAGCACGCCTAGGCTACGTCATGAGTTGTAGTACGGCTTGGGAGGCTGAACCGACATGCCTGCGTGAGTTTTGCCATCGGCCACAGGACGAGTTACGAGTACGTCGATATCCCCGCAGTCGGCCTTTCCCCTATGAAATGGATTGGGATTGATGAGTCGTATCAGTTTGTCAGCCGAAGCGACGTATGTACCTTCGATAGCTCCCCATTATCTCGATGAATAGACTATTGTCAATCTCCAGTGCTGAGCGCCATTGATAATCAACACCGGGAATCAAATCTAGGGGATAACAAAACCTATTGATTTAATGATATTGAAGATCTTTGCAGCCTCTTCTCGCGGCATTCTCGAATTGATGTCTATTATCCGTTTCGTCAGCACTAGGTATAACAGGAGTAGAAACCATGCCGACCATTGTAGAACTTCAAGCCAATCTCCTGCGCTGGCGATAGCCGCAAACTCTTGCTTCTTGTTCTAATATCATCAAGCGTTCTATGCCCACTGGCATACCATGCGAAGGCCGTGCTACGACCTGCGAAACCCATATTTAACGAGGAATGGCGACGAAGTGACGCACAATACTCACCAACGCCATAAATACCCTGAAAAAGCCTAGTAACTTCTACATCATCCGTCCGCTCGTGTTCTATGCGCCTTAAGTCACCCGTATTGATTATTTCCATGATCTACGCCAGCTAAGATTGGACAATCCAGGGCGGAAGGTGAAGCCTACCTTGAGAGCTGTCTTTTCGCCCACGCCACGAATGGATCGAGCCTCACTGAAAGAAGTAATCCGCTTCGGATAATTTCGCAGGGCGCGGATACCTGGAAGCGAGTTAGCAAGCACCAGATGCACAAGTGAAGTTCTCGTGCAACATTTTCCGTAACTAAGAACACGCCAACGATCATGATCAGAGGGCTTCGAGTCGTGTAATTTCATAAGTTCCTGTAGCTGTAGCCCAATTGACAATGGGTGCGCGTGGCCGAATGTTACCGACTAACCTTTTCGACGATATCTTGGTTGACACAGATTGTTTCTTGAGGCCCTTTTTGATCACAAGAAAAGCCCTGGTTTAAGAAGAGTTTTCATCACCAGACTTGCAAAGGTCGTCATTACTCACCCGTTTTGGAACATTGTCTCCGTAGAACTCAAAGCTTTCATCCCCGTCATCTGAATCGGACTCGTCCATCGCCCACTAGAAAGACAAATGAACCCTCAGCTCAAAGTCTTTGCAGGTTTTGTGATGATTTCCCCACCGCTGCGTCGTGTTGCGCTTTCGCTTGTGCATAATATTCAGCCAAAGGATCATCAGCACCTACTGGCACACTGGTTACGGTTTTACGCGTGATTAGTGTAGCCAACTGGCCAGTCTTGACACGAGACGATCCTACGTTGGGCAGAAGATTGAGAGGGAGAGGCGGAAGGACTTTGGCCACATCAGAGCACCCAATCACAGTTTCCTTGCGCTTCTCCTGCGAAAAGTCGCTGCGACCACGGTCATAACTCAGTCTCTAAAGCAAGAAAGATACCTACGAGATTCGGCTGAACTCATCGTTGATGTCATTTGACGGACCGACATCCGGGAAACGTGATCCTTGTCGTTTCCTTTGTTTATCCTTTCGGCCGGTTCGCTTATTCCATTCTCTGCCGGCATCAATGCGCTCCGGAAATGCCGCGTGCATAAACTCGAAATCGAGGAACTGCTCTTCTTCACAGCCATCTACGTCTTGTGCCTTCCCTTTTCCTTTCTTATCCTTATTTGGCTTCCCGTTTCCGTCGGTTGCGCGTCCATAACCTGACAAGATCCAGGACCAAGTGACGGTGGGGATATGATCCGGTATTTCCGACAATGACTTCAACGACAAGGCCCGCAGGGTGATACGGGGGCCTGTGTCTGTCACGATGTGGGTGATAATGGTTGGGTCATACTTGGGGACTAGGGTGCCGCCATGCTTTATGATCTATGGAGCGTGGGGTTAGATTATCAACAATTTGGAGCATACATGAGCTTGACAAAAAAAATGATGTAGAAGGGCCAATGGGTTGCCGTTAGTGGTTGAGCCACTCATAATGCCATTCAGGACGCGGTGCGCGCGTGGCGTGCGGGCAAGTAGAGGATCGGGGAGGTTCTTACTCACGTAGTCCATCCGGCCCCTTGTTCTGGTACTTGCATACTGCATGTCCCCTCCAACATAAAATATGCATTTACCCTTCAAGTAGCTCGTCTTCGGAGTGACCGCGAGTAGATTAGACTGCAGCCTTAGAGCGTACTCGAGGGGCGTAACAAGCGCTGGCTTCTCCTTTCCTTTCTTGCTGCCCTTCGGTGACGCGGCAGTGAGACCACACTTCTGTCGGGTACCCACGGTCCTACGCAACCTGGCAACGGTACGAGCCGGCCTAGAGGGTGATGTTTTCTCGGATTCGGACACGTCTGATCCTACTTTCTTCGAGGACGGCTTGTGAGCGGGGGTGAGTCCAGGACTCGTAATGTTGCTCGAGTCTATGTCCAATTCCGGAGGGTTAATTCCCGACGAAGGCATCAATGACCGTTGCACCTCTCGTCTCTCGGTAAAGGTTTCCGGCGGAGCGGCTGGCCCTGCTGGAAACGGGGATGGTAGAGCAGCCAATGAGGCCAGCGGAATTTGTGAAAGGTCATTCGACTGCTGTGAAGGTATGTCGAGTGGTGGATCTAAGTTCTTATTGGATCCGTACGGTTTCCCGTAGGTACGGTGTGGCGTGTCTGCAGTAATGACGTGGGTCTTCGACGCAGTGGAGGACGACTCCAACATATCAAACTCAGATTTATCGAGAGGGCTGTGGGACGGCCCTACGATATGCGGAGTTCTCACCCTGGAACGTGCACAGGCAACTGAGTGATTTAATAATTGCTCCTGCGATGACACAGCTTTTGGAACCGCTGTTGGCGCAGAGTCTCTAGGCGAAAGTGATCTATTAAATGAGATTTCGCTCTCACTCTTGAAGTCTAGAACAGTGGTGCCAGCCGTGCTTTGGGCACACGGTTGCGACTGTCGTTGCATCCTCGTGGTCGCGGTGTCACTGAAAACGGTTTCGAGAAAGACGCTGGCATTCGATGGTTTGGAAACTTCGAGAACGTCGTAGTGCAACATCGCACCATCATGTGATGAAAGATCGTTTGAGTGACCAACGCTATTCTCGGGGTTGGTGAGGAGATGACAAGATGGGCGATCTACCGAATCCGGGCAGCTGCATTCCGAAAACACGGCGTCTCCTCACCCGTCACATGTCTGAGGCGAGTAAAGGCTACGCACCTCATGGGCAGGGGAATCTCATGATTCCAAGTACCACTGGTAAAAATAGTAGGGATTATATCCGGCGTTGGGAAACTTCCACCTGTTCTCATTCGCTTATCATTCTCAGGATTTTGAGAGCCCTCAGCCCCCTTTCGTTTCAGCCTGAACATTATTTCCAATGTGAATAGCGCATATAATAACGGGTTCCGCTGCGCTTGCTCACCGTCTATGCTCGTCATCTGGGGTGCCTGAGGTATTTGAGTTTGTGGTCAGAGGAAAACCTTGAGTTGTGAGATCAACGGGTGCGACTGAGCGGCCCCGAATATGGAACGGGCGTTTGGAGTGAATATCAACGTGCGAGTCTTCACCGGTGCAGCCCAAGCTGTTGGTTGTATGTGGATCGGATCGATTGTGCGATAGCTTTAGACACTAGGTGCCCTAACGTACCGTTCTCTGTGGCATCCTTGGAGACGTGCGCGGATGTAGGCATCCATGTCTTCGTCTGGAAGGTTCATACGCTTCTCTTGCTCTGCGAAGAATTCATCCACGTCGTCGTCCGACATCATAGCGTGGCTTAAATGACAGAAAGTCCGCGTCACAAACTTGAATGCCAGCGAGACTGCCGAGTGTTGTGGCACGTGACCTGCAACAAGCACCTAGTTCGAAGGGAAGGTAAGCGGCAAGAACGTGTCGCAGAACGGTGTTTCCTGTCAGATTCAGGGACTGCCTGACCCCTTGCTACTGCCTCAGTTTGGGGAGACGTAGGAGTGGGGAGAAAGGGGCGAAGTCGCCGATATGGGCCAACCCAGTGCAAATAAGTTTAATGGCCCACCGCAGGGTTCGCTCGATCACCCCAACGAATGTTCCAAGTGGTGCAGAAGGGGTGTCCCTGAAGTGACTGCACTTCATGATCAACACGGGCATTTTTATGGTATAAGTGATCATCTTGCGGCACCTTTCTCTACAGACTCCCGAAATCAACGGCAAGCATGGGATTTTTTGCTCAGAAATGAAAAACAGCTGGGACGGTAATCGAGCGCGGCACCGTGTAGACGTATAGGGGGCTGGCAGGCAGATGCAGAGCCCCTGGGGAGCCTGTCGACCGCCGCGGTATTTTTTTTTTGCTGCACGCGACTGAATTGTCAGTACCGCGCAAGAGAAAGCTAACTGGTACTACACCTCACCAGACTGCAGATGTCCTAGCCAGCGGCGGGGAGAAAGACAGCCGTCGTGAGAGCTACGGGGGGGCGCTTATGTATGTCCTGCCAGCCACGCCTCGTTGCGTAACTGACGCAATCTTCCAGGTTTCCAATCCGAGCTGTCATCACTCCAGGCTCTGCCAGGGTTGCGGGCGTCTGCAGAAAAAAAACAACTCAGCTGCACTGCATCCAAGTCTATCAGATCCTGGACCCAGCCTGCGATAATTTCATCGTTGGCAAGAGCCAAATGTTCGTCCGGACGGCTCCGTCTGTCACGTAACAACTGGTTCAATTGTTTCCCTCCAGCGCTCTCGATGTCCGTTTTTTTTTTCCCAGCCACGTCCCTTGGATCTGTGCAAATTACCGGACGGTGATTCGAAAACTCTCAGGCTTGTATTTTGTCTTCCTTACGCTATTCAGCTTGCCGCTGTCTCTCCCCATGCCATCGCCGCAGACCAGACCGTACTTCCAGCCAGCATCCATCAACGTGTCGACAACCCCCCGGCCACAATGCGACCGGCTGCCTATCAGCCATGATCCCCCCCTTTGCGCATGGATTCCTGCCGCCCACGGTATATAGGTTACACTCCGCGATGGCGTCGTTGATCATCCCAATCTCGGCCTGCCCACGAAGGACTGGCTCATTGGTCCTCGTGCCAAACTTCTGAGTCGCTGAGTTGGTATCAGGCTATATAGCTCAGCATTCCAACGACATCCCAATTTCGGCGACCTGCCAACAATCTATCACACCCTTCTGATCCAGCCAACCCTTTACAGCTCTTCCTTTGCCAACAACGCCATCCACGTCGTCCATGGCCATACCGTCCAACGACAATCGTAATATGGGGAATGACGGTCCTGGGAGATGGCCCTCCCACCCTTCAAACAATGGATCTCAAGATGACCCCGAGGACGGGCTTTCGGACGCTTCTTCTGCCCTAACACAGCTCGGGAACGAGGAGTTTCCAAGACACTTTAGCGAGCGCGAAGGGCGCCTCTTCCATGCTCATGGAGGCTCGCCGTATCCAATGCCCGTAGATGGCGGAGAGCAAACGGTCAATTTTTTTTTTTTCGAGTTCGTTACTATCCCGGGTCGTTGACGAACGCTATAATAGAGACTGAACGCATTGCACCATATACTCTTCGAGCGTTTGAACTCGCACTACGGAGGACCCGTCCGCGACGTGCTAGCCGGGGAACCAGGCAGGCACAGGCGCGTTTTGGATCTGTGTACGGGCACTGGCACATGGTGCATGATCTCATCCTATATAACCCGATCCGTTCTAACACCAATTGGATCTCGCTTTGATAGGGTCATGGACATGGCAAGCACATTTACCAATGTCAGGTTCTCTGGCATCGATATAGGTGCGGCCAGAATCGTTTGCTCTTGCCGGTCACTTACCTGTTTGTGAACATCGTTATAAAGTTCCGATCGTACCGAGGACAACACCCCGCAATATTCACTTTGAGATTGCAGATGCCACACAGCCCCTCCGGTGGCCTGACGGAACCATGGATTTCGTGCACGCACGCAACGTGTCTATGGCAGTTCGTCAACTCATCAACTCAACCGCGTTGAGTTCATTAGCCTGACGAACTGCGACAGGTAGCTGACTACCGCCGAACGCTAAGTGAAGCTGCACGGGTGTTGCGCCGAGGAGGCCTCTTCTTCTCCGGAGAGATACTTCGCAAAGTGACGTTTGACCCAAACTACTTTGCCGGCGAGCCGACCGTGGATGCTCCACGCGCAGAAAACTTTTATAGAATTATCAACAGAGCGCTGGCATTTCGAGGTCTAACCAACTATGCGGAGGAAATTGCGGAGTACGTTTACACAAGCGGACAATTTGGTTCTGTCCGCCGGGAAAGCTACGAGATTCCGATCGGGGAATGGTCGTCGTCTTCAAGCGGTCGGCGTCTTGGTGCGAGATATCGCGATAACCTGGCCATGTTTGCATGGAACTTCGCACCGATGCTTAAGGACGCTGGGCATTCAGACAGCTTTATTGAAGAAATCATCCAGGGGTTTGTAGATGACATGGGGACTGTGCGTGGCATGGTTGGGGTATACCAGACCGTGTGGGCACGCAGGTGTTGAAGTCGTCCAAAAAAGTGGTAGGCTCGTCCTTCCGGTTGC
This sequence comes from Pisolithus thermaeus, assembly GCA_024663475.1. Classification (NCBI taxonomy): domain Eukaryota; kingdom Fungi; phylum Basidiomycota; class Agaricomycetes; order Boletales; family Pisolithaceae; genus Pisolithus; species Pisolithus thermaeus. The sequence continues at coordinate 132,783 of JANFAF010000047.1, forward strand.
GGTTTCTCGCTGTCTACTCGACACTCGTTTTTCTGCCTTGTTGCGTTCTGCTCGCGTTTGCTTTGAACTCTGTTGCGCTCTTTCTTTGCATGTTGTTGTGCTTCTATGTTATTAGAGATCCATGTCTTGTTTCTGGCCATTCCGTCTGGTTTCTTTCACGAAATGTCATCGTGCTCGTCCCATTTCGAATTCGAGAAGATCACGCCGCGGGACAAGATTAACGTCCACAGGGTATGATTTAATGACCGTCACTCATTATGAGCCCCTGCCTGCGACTCTGAAGGGTGCCTATGCTACGTTAGAGAAGGCGAGATATGACACTTACTTTCCGTCTTACGGTTGGATGGAGCTGCGTAGGATCGCTCACAGCCCAGTCCCGATGATCTTTGGGAATATGAACCGGCGTTCACCCACCTGCAGGCGATCGATGAGATCGTTGTGGGTGGCCGCTGTGGTATGGGGGCACTGCGATGATCGCAACGCTTGGAATGGGTGGTCCAGTGGGTCCAGGTCGGACAAATCGAGAAGGCGGATATAAGTATCGTTCATAGCCAGATCGACACCAACCAGCCGCGTGCTAAGCTGCATGTACTAGTCGTAAGTTAGCACGACTGAGTGTCACAAGCCATTTGGATGAGGCTATGGCCCCCTGCTATATGGCCTTAGTCGCCTAACTGACTCTCCATTTGGTTTGTTCTTCGAGGCACGTTCCACGGAACATTTTTATTGTGCGACCTGCCAGACGATTTTTGCAAGACCTGATCCGTGCCTGTTTCTTAACAAATGCTATTATCTTATCAGCGGACTCGGCCGACGTGTCCTAGTCATTTCGACAGGAACATAAGTCGAGCTCGGTTCGACTCGATCCTTGGAAGCTTGAAGCTTGATTGCCCTGCACAAGAATGGCTGAGGCTGGCAAGAATGCGTTGTCCATCCGTCTCACAGAGCCGTTCGTCTTTCTGCGCACCAGTGATCCTTCTGGACACCGTCCACCGGATCCAGCGGACTCACCCGGGCTCGTCAGGGGACTCGTTACCCTCAATCTAGTCAAGCCAACAAGGATATCCAGTATCGAAGTCGAGCTGAAAGCAGTCGTCACGTCGACTTGGCCAGAAGGTCCGTTTTGCTTTGACCTTGTCAAGTCAAGCTCGGGCCACTCATCCCGTTCGCAGGTATCGGTCCAAGGCGGATAGACGTAACAGACAATCGCACCGTCTACTCTACCAAGACCACTTGCTTCCGTGCTGACGACTTCTCGTTCTCGAGACGAACAGCTTCCGTCGGTCCCGGTCTGTTCCTCTCCAATGCAAATGACTATGACCAGGAACCTCATCATGTGTGCCCGCCGACCTATACCCTGTCTGCCAACGCGAGTGCTCAGCAGGCACAGCTCATACGGTCCGCCCGTCGTGGCAGCTGCGATTTCGTTACCCGTAATAGAGGCCCCACGCCTCCCTATACCCCTTCTGAACGCTCTTCCTTCGCCCTGCCCTCCGCCACTGTGTCTTCAACTTCCTCCCATGTGGGTCAGCCAGGTATCCCTACTACTCCTTCGAGTGCATCGCTCTCCAGTGGCACAGGTCAGCATGACGTCTCCCTATCTAGACGCCCGTCGAACGAGGAAGCCTCAGACCCACTACCACGACTCTCACCCGTTCCCACACACCTCTCCCAGTCTCCCGACCGTGGCCGTCGTGTCAGTTCACCGCACCATCGAGATTCCTCGACATGCCGCGAGTCCGTGACGCACACAAGTCAGGCACGCTCCCGTTTCTCCCTGGCGTCGGTGCTCGACGTCGTCAAAGAGGTCACGGGAACTGCATCGAGGTCCAGATCGAGAAGCGCTCGTATCGATAGTAATGGCTATCTGGAAGAAATCGAACGGGGAAGGACAATGGTCCGCGCAACTGTCCCTCCTGCTATACAGGATGTGGACACTATCCCCCACCCGTCCACCTCGCAACAACCTCCCCACATGTCCCATCCGCACAGGGACCATCCTTACAGCTTCTTCGGTCTCGGACGCGTTCTTGGATTGGATCATAACGGAGATACAGAGGATGATATCGGTCGCGGGCGCAAGCACAAGGATCATGGCGAAGGATGGAAAGAGTTCAGAGAGGGCACGTTTCTTGTTCACCTGTCTCCAATCTCGTACTCATTTGCGAGACACGTGTTACATTCATTTTTCAGGTACCTACACGTATCCAATCGTGTTCCCTCTCCCTCCACATCTCCCTCCGACATACAGACTCCCATGGGCTTCTCTCTCGTATACTCTCCGCGCCATCGTACATCGTCCCGGGGCTTTCACGTCCAAAATGACATGTACGAAGTCATTCATTGTCATTTCTGCTCCAGCCGTTAGTACGAGCGAGGGAGGAGGAAGTTCCGGAGATCCAGGTCCAGTTTCCGTCGAGCGACTCTGGGAAGGAAAACTTGGATACGCTATCGAACTCTCCGGTCGGCTTCTCATCAGTGGTGCAGGTGATGACGTTGGTTGCGCCCCTAGTGCTCGCGGAGGCAGCAACGTGGGTGGATCAGGGATCCACCTCGATGGTGCCGCAGAGGGTGACCGCGCTGATCTTGTCTCGCTGCGCACGGTCAACAGTGTGGAGGAACCTCAAGTGAGGATCCCTGCGGACGGAACAATCTTACTTTCTCTTACCTTGGCACCGCTGGAGAAAATAAAGGTGTGGCGCATCACAGCTTTCATAGACGAACGGGTGACATACCTCTGCAATGGTGTTGGGAACGCGCGCGACGATACCCTTCATCGTGTGGTGTTGTGGAGCGTGGAGGACGCACAGTCGTCGCACGACGACGGGAGGGAGAGTGTGCATACACCTGGTGGTAAAGACAAGGCGAAGGAGACGGCGAAAGCGCCCGAACCCATTCCCATCCTCCCCACGCCCCTTTCTCCACATCGATCTCCTCTCGTTCCTTATCTTCGACCTGGGGCAGATCCCTCGGATTTGATCGGCCCTGGCCCATATAATTTATCGACTGTCCTGTCCATCCCGGGCTGCGGTAATGCACCCAAGGGTCGATTGATCACTTTCTCGATTCGACATCGTGACGCGGGGGTCCGTGTAGAGCATACTTTGCGTATTCTCATGCGCGTGGAGAGGATGGAACAGAACCACCACAGTACGTCGGATAACGTTGGAGACGATAAAAAGAATCGATTGTTTGATATTGCGGTGCAGGTGCCCGTGGTCGTGCTTTCCGTAAGTCTCCCTCGTCATTCGGCCTGGTGAAGTCCTCCAATTCTATGTCTATCCTACCCTAGTGTCGTGCGTTGGAGTGGCAATCTCTACCCCGGTACTGCGAGGTCCTCGATAACGACGCTGCCGGAGCCCCCGCAAGTTGTCCCTGCGACCTGCGAGTGGGTGTACCCGGAGAGAGACAGCTGGAGCGGCTTTACACGACGAGTTCTGGCACCTCCTCGTTCGAAAGCGCGAGTGTCGTCCCTACGTCCACGGATACGTATCTACCGTCAACGGCTTCGGGTCCCAGGTCGGGACTCCCCTCGCCATTGGCAGCACCGGATACTCATCTTCCAAATGCCATGCATGAGCAGATTCAAGACCAAGCTCGACCCGAATCCAGGATAGTGTCTCGAGATATCGCATATCTCCACCACGGCCCGACGCATTCCCAGTCGCCGGCGAGGGCACCATCGCCGATTGCGAGGTATGAGCGGTTGGTGTCTGGTCAGGAAAGTGAGGCTGGGGAAGCGCCACCTTCCTACGAGAGCGTTGCGGGCAACGCCAGCCTGAACGTCTAGTAGCATCGTGGGTTTTTGTGGGCGTAGTATTTTATTTCGGGGAATGCAGCTGTGTAGTACCTGTGAATAGTAATACCATAGGCATCATTAGTTTGTCTACTAGTCGTCTACTCGTAGATCCGTGCGAGCCGTTGGAATCGGGCGTCATTAGGCGCTGGACTCGATAGCTGCAACTTATCACTCTGATGGCGACCTCATATCCCGAGCTCAACTACGGCAACGGGGCCAAATGGATCAAGAATTTAACACAGAGCCGCCTGTCTAATTTCCTAGGTGGGCACTTTGCAGATGTCAACCTCTCGTCGAAGATGTTCGTACACCGACTCGACGGCCCTGGCGTCGTCGACTTGCAAGTATGGAGCGCACCAGGGTTGACGAAGCCGCTCTTCGCAGAGGCCATGCGCCAGAAGTTCAGGCCAGCGAAGAAAGAAGAGTCCTTTGGGCCGTCTTGTGTGTTGAATTTGACCTCTCGTTTGCTTGCATGCGGTTGACCGTGTGTTTGATAACGCAGGGGTATGGTAGCAGGCTACTACACGACTCCTGTTGGATAAACTGATTCGGACGCGTGTAGACAAACCACTGGTGGAAAGTGAAGATGACGATTCCGTCATCATGGAAAGAATACGAGCGTGTCCAGCGTACGTACCGCTACGTACACAACATTCCAACTTCCCCATTCTCATCATCAAGTACTTTAATACCCAGTTGAGTTCGACCCCGGCTGCGAGGCCATGATATTCTCCACGGATGGTGTCCCGCTCCAAGGTAAATAAACATGTGTTGTGGTTGTTCATAAAGTTTTGGGCAAGGTTATTGATATTACCCCGTACTGCTCGCCTATAGGCATAACGGGTGGATATGGTGGGGACCGTCGTGTCGAACACATCATTCCACGTGGAGCCATCCTGCGGGGCACGTACGAAGTCGTCATCGAATCTAGTTGCAACGGCATGTTCGGCGTCCCGTGGAACGGGGATACCATTGCGCCTCCAGACGTGCGTCTCTCATTTAGTTCTATATCTCTCTCGTTAGTGGTCCTGCCTGACACGTTGTTTTAGATGAACAGATACTTCAAGTTGGCATCTGCCGATCTCGTCGTCCCGAATCAAGAAGCATGTACGTGTGTTGCTTCCACCTTACATTCTGTCATCTTCTCGTCGCGTTGGGTGTCAGTGACAAATGTTTCTTCCTCGTGTTCGTTTTCTTTAGGGCGCTTGATGTGGGATTTCAGTGCATTGCGCGAACTGGTAGATTCCCTTCCAGGGAATTCTGCGTTACAGAATAAAGCCCTAGTCACCGCAAATGCTATCATGAACGCTTTTACGACGGGTGATGACGAGAATATCAAACAGATGCGTGCAATCGCCGAAGACGTCTTTGGAAAAGGCTGGGAGGCCAAAGGTCCCGGTATCTATGACGAGGGTGCAAGGAAGGCACAAGTGATTGGAATATCATATTGTCACATCGTGCGTTGGATCCCGCTGCTTTGAGTGATATCTTCGAGTCCCTGACTTTTTTTTGCATGGAACAGGATACTGCATGGTTATGGCCATATGCGGTTACGCAGCAGAAGACTGCTCGGTCTTGGTCGACTCAGATCGACCTTATGGGAAGGTATCCTGAACATCGATTCGCATGCTCGCAAGCACAACAATTCAAGTGGTTGGAACAAGTGAGTCGACCTTGACACCCTCCTCCTGTCCCACGATATCTTACCTGAGGGAAACAGCAATATCCTCCCTTGTTCGAAAAACTCAAGCACAAAGTCGCATCAGGACAGTTCCACCTCATCGGTGGTGCGTGGATTGAGAACGACGGCAACTTGCCTTCTGGAGAGGCTCTAGTCCGTCAGTTCTTGTACGGACAACGGTATTTCCAGTCTCGGTTCGGAAAGCGATGCGAGACAGCATGGCTTCCTGACTCGTTCGGGTTGACCGCTGCCTATCCCCAGCTAATTCGGGACTCTGGTATGAAATACTTCTTCACTCAGAAGCTTTCTTGGTAAGCGCTTGGTCGATCGTATGAGTCTCTCTCTTTCTGATAGCACGCCAAAAAATGTGATTTTTATAGGAACAACATGTACGCAACTTTTTAAAGACATGCGAAGTGGACCTTGTCCAATACATAGGCTGTTCGCAGAAACGTGTTCCCGCATACGACTTTCAATTGGGTTGGTATAGATGGCACGCAGGTGCTTTGCCATATGACTCCAGTCGGTGAGTTATCCCGTTGTGTCCGAAACCGAATACATTACAAATTAGTTACGTCTTGCAGATACCTACACAGCACAAGCTAACGTCGGGGAAGTCAACAAAGCCATTTCGAATCACAAAGTTCGGATGTCTTGCCGATTCGTTTGATTGTCACACTGAAAAGCAAGGTTATGTTAGAACCTTGAATCGAATGATACTGCACTCCTGGTCTTTGGCAATGGTGATGGCGGTGGAGGTGCACTTCCCAAGATGTTAGAGAACGTACGTGTCAACTGCTATTTCCCCTTGCGGAGCGTTGACGACCATGCTCAGCTACGGAGGATCAGGGCAGTGACGAACAATCACCGCGAGCTTCCCCCTGTGAGCATGGGTAGCACTGTGGAACAATTTTTTGAGGATATCGAGAGGGATTCTAAAGGAGGGAGGAGTCTTCCAGTGTGGTATGTGCTTGCGCTTTCCCTGGATCGTTTTATGGAGCGATAATGTCTGTTATCAGGCGCGGAGAACTGTACCTGGAGGTAAGATCATGGTGGTGCGATGGATGGAGTGTTCACATTTGTTCTCCAGTTTCACAGGGGCACGTATACGTCTCACGGTGAGTGCCGTCCGGAGTGATCAGATAGACATCATCCAACAAATTCTTCTTTCAGGTTCTATAAAGAAGGGCAATAGGAAGTGTGAAATTTTGCTACGCGATGTCGAGGTAGGACCAGTTGTATGCGAAAATGTTAGTTTCGTCTGACGTGTCACTAGCGTGTTGCGACGCTCGCAACTACCTACCAGCCCGCTTCCAGCGACTACGTATATCCAAAGAAGTCCATCGATGAGTGCTGGGAGAAGGTGCTCTTAAACCAATGTGCGTCCTTCAATTTGGAATTCCCGTCCGTAATCTAACGATCAATGTACAGTCCACGACGGTACGTGCATACATCTAATACATTGAACGTAACAAAGCAAACACTATATCGTTGTTGTAACTTCAGTGCTCCCTGGTTCTGCCATGTAAGTTGTCGGCCATGGGGAAACGTTATGCTGGGCTGATGATCTTGTAGCGGCATGGTTTACGACGATGCAGAAAGGCTATACTCCGAAGTGAGGCATGACTGTCAAAAAATGCTCGATCAGGCATTTGAAGTCCTGCTGACAACGCCGTCAACGGCGTGCGGAGACTCGGTGCTTGGCGGGAGGCCGTCCGGTTTTCTCGCTCTCAATCTAACGCCTTTCTCTCGACAAGAAGTGGTCGAGGTCCCCTTATCGGGAGATGGGGACTTGCCCTCGTTCCCCACTGTTATTCAAAGGTCGTTGGATGGAAAACGCGGTTATGCTCTGATCGAGTACGAGAAGGACAGCATCTGTAATCGGGAGACGTCTATGCATGACGAGTGCTTGCCTGCTTCCGGTACGTCTCTATTTTGCTGAGAACGTTACCGTTACAGTAACATCGGGTTTCAGTCGAATCCGTCTCTTCGAACCATTTCATCCTTCAGACTCCTGTCATAAAAATGACCGTCTGCGAAGGGCGGATCACCAGCATATATGACCTTGTTCTGGGGTGCGTTTTGTGATGTTTTGTGCAAACGCGACCAGTAACTTAAGTGCTTGCCTTCGCAGACTTGAACTGATTGAGGAGGGACAAACTGGTGGCCTTGTTATCTTTGAGGACCGACCGAACTACTGGGATGCTTGGGGTCCGTTATTTCGCCTCTATTCTTGATGGAAGTCTCATTCCGTGGGCAGACGTCGAGATCCATCATCTGGAGACTCGTACTCCACTGGCATTTTCTTCGTTCCGCGTGGTAGCCCAAGGTCCTTTGCGAGCTACAATAGAGGCTCATGTCAAGTATGGACGGAGCGATATAAAGGTTATGGTGCGCTATCTTACACGATACTGTTCTGACACCGTACTCACGGAAGGCTTGGTGCCCAAAGATTTCGATGGATGGGACCCCTGGTAAGCGAGTATCCTCATCCCTCGCAGAAGAATATGTGATTGTGCTTGACAGCGACCCGGCAATACGATTTACGACCACTCATCAGATTTGACGCCGAGGTAGACTGGCACGAGAAGCACAAGTTCCTAAAATGTGAGCCGTCTCGGGTAGGGATGCATGAGTTGTTGAATACTGATCCACGGACACGTCAGTCGAACTGCCTTTGAGTATCAACAACACTGTTGCCACATACGAGTGTCAGTTTGGTTTCGTACAGCGTCCCACGTACAAGAATACTACTCTGGATGCCGCCAAGTTCGAGGTTTGTGGTCACAAAGTGAGTCCGCTTACGAATTTGTGTGGTCTCAAGATGCCCTGACATCCTGTATGATGCACGACGTTAGTATGCAGACTTCAGCGAGTTCGGATATGGCGTTGCCATTTTGTCTGAGTCGAAATACGGCTTTGCGTGCGAAGGCAATGTCCTTCGTATCTCCTTGTTAAGAGCGGCGACGGCGCCCGATGCAGATCAAGATCAAGGTATATCTTCATTATCTATCGTTCCGGAGATCAATATGACTGACATGGACGTTGACTTAGGACTCCATGAGTTTTCCTGGGCGGTTATGCCACATGCCGGGTCGTTCTTGGAATCCGATGTCCCGAGGGCTGCATATTTGTTTAACTCCCCGTTACATGGTAAGTGCAGTGTATGCGTCAGTTCATGCAAGTATCGCGGCATTGGAACTTGAATCTCTTTCCACAGTGAGAGCTATTCCTCAAGGAGTGGCAGCCGTTGAATCGTTCGTGCGGGAGTTCCCGTTCTCTCTTCACGGCGCTCGCAACATTTTCCTGGAAACCGTTAAGCGTGGCGAGGATGACGATTTTGAGTCACCCGCTGCTAAGAAAACCGTAATCCTCCGCCTGTACGAGGCGTTTGGTGGGCACGGACACACCGAATTGAGGATTTCCCGCAATGTCCATGTCGTGGCTGCCTACACCACGAACCTGTTGGAGGACACGAAGGCGGAACTGACGCTTTCTTGTGATATCCGAGGGGGCGGAGCATCCAAATTGGACTTGGAGTTCCGAGGGTTTGAGGTTAAGACAGTGAAACTAGTACTTGCAGATGCTGAGGGGACTCTGGCAACAAATTCTAATTTTGATCCTGTCCCTGCTGTTATCGGGAGGTAAGCGCTTGCTCTGTCTTGTTCCGTTGTAACATTTAGAAGGCGAACGCACCGGAACGCAGGTCCGGGAGTCGGGAGAGTTGGGTGGTAGTAAGTGATGATGCCAGCGAGTAATCGGGCTGGAAGCCTGTGATCCAGTTTTGGATTGTACAATACTGTCGTACTATCATGCATTCAAATATTCATGTATGGGTGTACAATGTATACATACGATTGTGCTATCTCCCGTGTAAGCACCACTTACCGTGTAGTGTCTACATGAAGAGGCAAAGTCTATAGAAGGGCTTTGCAAAAGCGCATCACGGAAAAGTACTGACAAGTGGATACATACCTCACCTTGTAGTTCAGTCAATAAGGGATCGCGAAACCTGCGGTCAAGACAAACGCTCGCGGCAACGGCAACCAACCGCTCTGGGTTGACGAACTTTCTACCAGCGTTCAGACAAGAGGTTCGGTTGAGAAGTGCTCGAACCTGTAAGTGGTACTGGTCGACCCGACTCCTCTCTGGAGTCTGCAGAGGTGCAAACATAATCCCTTTCGCCATCATCCCAAGGCAAAGGGAAGAGTAATCGTATATCAGACGACGAGACCCGATGATGACCGTGCAGGTATTTATGCACTGATCTGCTTGGGGAACATTAACGGAGTCCAACCCCACTTTTGGATGCGCGCTCTTGTTCCTTCTGACCACTTGCGAGGGTGGTGGTGGTAGAAAATACTGTAACCTTATGCCCAGAACCCCCGTGATAAGTGGCCACATCATTGGAATGCGCTACGTAGAAGGATCAGAGCTTGTCAAGCAGTTGTGATACTTAAGCGATTAGTGGAATTTTTCGACAAATTGAGATCGTTCGTCAAGGTGCCTGTGTTATAACCATGCTACCCTGATAAGACAAGCACCCCCGACGAGACGGGACCGAGTGTAAAACCGTCTGGAGTAGTCTCCAACCTCCCACTCCGGAATACTACAGTCAAACCAACTCCCGTGTGGCCAATTTCATTCCATGAAAACGTCTCATTGACGTAGTCGGTATTAGCAGCAAGAACGAGTGTCTGCAATCCATTGGTCCACGTCGCAGCATCGATTCCACCAACAACGTAGTTGGTCCGGCTGAGAGCGGATTGAGCGTCGAAAAGGAAAGGGATTATATCGGGGAGACTCTTCGCAAATGCGGACGCTGATGCCTTGATATCATCTGATGTCGGGTCAGCCCAAGGTACAACGCCAAGTGCTCCATGATTGATGCCCATGATGGATTGTACGACCCATTCTTCCCCTGTCGGAAGGCGAGTCCAGTACCTTATATGGCGAACCATTATTTGTGTGGAGTGTCTTGTACATAATACAAAACTTACTGTGATTCACCAAATGCTTGGGGCACGGTCCAAATGGCCTTCGTGCGTTGCCATCCCATGACTTCTAACCGGTTCTTGAAGCTGGAGACACGGTCGGCAATGTTGAAATATGAGCCGACGCCACTGTTCGCGGGTACGGGTCCAGGGGGTAACGTAGAGTTTGGAGGAACCGCCTGAGAGTCACCTGCAGGAATACTAACACAATTGTCGCAACCACAGTCACCGTAATTAGGCGTGCATACAGTGCCCCATTCGTTCGAGAAGCTAACGTTGTTGCCAATCATGTAAGTGTCTGGCATGACGATATCAGCTCCAACTGTGTAGTTCGTCCAGTAGTAGTCCTGGCAATTGAGTACCAAGCTGACAGGGTGGTAACCGTCGAGGTCGTAAATCAGATCGTATGCGTTGATTGTAGTATTCAACGGATCAGATGTACCGTCGGGTTCATCGGCGGTGTACCAGAGCAGGAGATTGGGACGGTCCTTGAGTGCGTTCACTTGTTCGGTAACGGAGGAAGAGTTCGTGTACGTCGTCGTCATATCGTACATAAGGTATAGGCCAACTTCTTGCATTCTATCGACGACGTCCAGAAATGCCGTCATGTTGCTGAATGATGGTATTGGATGTATCTGAGATTGCACGCTGAAGTCAGAGACAGTGAGTGTGAGTCGCAAGGAACGTACAATTGTAAACCTAAGAAAGCGAGTCAGCGAATGTGCGAATCGAGCAAGTCAAACTTACCCTTGGGCTTTCAACTCATCGACAAGGGACAGGTTTGTACTCAAATACCCATCGAACTGTGTGAAAAACCCTACTGGGAACACAGGTTGGTAGTTACCGCCTGCGCCTGTGGCAGGTCGTGCCAGAAGTCCCCCACTACGGTAGTCCATTTTCGTGACCGCACCGTTTGGAGGGTTCGGCAGAACATATAAGGAAGCAGTTGCACTGAAGGTTTGTGGTGTCTGACCCACGGGATTGTATGCCGCCTCACAGGAGAGGTTGTATGGACCCGTTTGAGGCTGAATACCTTGAAGACTGAATGGAATTTCGTAGGCCGTGGCGTTAAGGGGTATGGTTACGGTTCCAAGCACGTTTCCGTTCAGACTGATATTCACCTCCAATTCACCTTCTGAAACGGGACCAGAGTCCAGGTATATTGTCCTCGCATTGGCAAGTTCGTAGTATACAATGGCAGAGTCGACGAGTACCGCAGCAGAGGTGTCTTCCGCAAGGTAAGGACGGATCGCCGGCACACATTGGAAAGTCAGAAACGGATCGTTGGACTGGGCCGGTATAGGGAAATTCCCCCCGGGGGGCACGGGTGGCAGACTCGACATGTAGTTCTTGCCGCACCTGTGAAGGGATGCAGTTGGGAACTTCGTTCGCGAACGACGTCAGAAAGACCGACTTACCAAGTGTCGGCACTCGCCGCGGCCGCAATCAATACCTGTGTGCCTACGAGAGCAGATAGCAGTGGCCCTTTCATCATGGAAGGAGCCAAGAGACTGTCAAGCACGGCGCAGGTCTGCGAGCAAGATTGGACATGAGCATTTGAACCCCGTCAATGGCTTCGCCGGCTCGTTGCTCGGTTGGCAGCGGTTCCCATGTGTGCGCTTTACAGTAAGTGCATATGCGCTTCTCCGCACGCCCCGGAGGACAAGGACAACTAATAAAACATGTCGGTGTAGTTTGTCCGGAGTCTCGGTGGCCGTCAGTTCGGATTAGCAGCGAGTTTGGGCTTATTTGGTCACCAGAAGTTGTCAGTTTCACGTGATCCAGCGAAGGTATGTATCGGTACATGTCCGCTTGCTATAACGCATCCAGTCGCTATCGCTGTTTCTGACGGGTTTCTCCTACTTTTGCACCTTTTCCCATGCACATCTTTACGAGCTCTTTCTCCGGCCCAATTTCTGGATTGCAACATTCCAATCTGAATCAATGCGCGTTCTGCCAAGTTCGAACGAACCAACGTCGAACACACATGGTTCAGGAAAGCCACCAGTCTATAGTATCTCCTGTTTGGATACAGGAGTAGTTCTCCACCTGTAGAAAATTTTTCGGGCTCTTCGTGAACGGAAAGCCGGATCTCCACCGTGCTGGGTAACTTTGTCCATAGGTCAACGGGATCAGAGTCGATTATCCCGCTGGGCACGCGCAGTGAGTGTTTTGTGCCATTTGTTCTTGCCAGACGCCCTGGAAACTTCGACACCTTAAAGGAACATGTCGTGCATGTGTTGTTGCCCATGTGTTCTGAGCGTGCACCGATAACGATTTGTGGATGTCTAAGAATAGTGGGTTGCTCGCAAGATGTCACGAATGAAGTCGAATTCTCAAGGCAGGGTGGCTGGAGAGCCATAAACGTCATCGCAGATTACTGCCTTTGACGATGTTTCTTAACCTCGCGTTCACGCGAACATTGTGTTTATAAAGCAAATACACCCGGGCTCCCAGTAAGGTATGTACGTCTCAGATAAGTTGTCTCGATGAGGTCTTATGGGGACCAGAACCTGGTCATCAATCAATATCAACATGTTGGCGCTCAACCTGCCAGAAGCATGTACACTGTATGTCTATGTTTTTACGTTCGGCACAATGGAGACTAAGCCTTCTTACCGGATGAATAACTTTCCTTCTTTCACAGAGGCACCTTGGACGAGCTTGGAGTTCGATACATATCTTGCTCTCCGATGATGATCAGACAATTTTCATGCGTAAAGGCGGCACTGGGGCTACTGGTCAGATCAAAGCAAGATGCGATAAGAGCCGATTGATCAGGCTCTCATCTGCATTGAAACATTTAGTGCTGGTCCATAGCACGGGCAGCTACTATGTCATTCGTCCTTCGGATCCACCTCATCGTCCAGTCACGATCACCTGTGCTCGAAAGTAGCAACCCTTGAACCTACCATTCCGTGCTGGAAGAATACCAACTTCCTTTTCCTGTTTGAAAGACCTCTTTCCTTCCACGGGTAGACAAACATGGCAATCAGGTATCTATTCCACGAGAAAGAAGCAGCCCGTATGACGTGGGGGGATCTAACCTTTCCGTTACCTAGATACCTATTGACGTATGCAAGGCTGCGTGTCGCGGTATCGATGAGCATCATTGGATACCACTTCATAATAAGTAGATGCGATGATTATACCAAAACGTGTCGTGGAGTATAAGATCCCCGCGCTGTGAAGTATTTTCAAAGTACAACTCCGTCATGCCTCTCTCTCGCCTCCCCGCGCGGTCATTTAGTAGGGGTGGATCGGACTCCTCCAGACCAGGCACCCCGCGCGCCCATGATCTTGTACAGAAGGATCAATGGTTACAAGTCGCTCGCGAAAGCACTGAGCATTTCAAGCTGCACGGTTCACCGGTGCCACTTGTTTGGGTAGGTCGACGAGTTTATGGTGGTCGTGTTATAAGTAGTTCTTTCGCCAGCTCTACACGGAAGAAAATCACATCCCCCCCAATGCTGTTCCCTTTAGCGAGGATACCAACGGCTGCGCCCTTTATATTGCTCGTGTCCTTCTAGAGGTAAACTACTCGTTAAACTCATCCCTGTTGATCGCTTACTCTACTTTTATACAGGGACGCCTCTGTAAGCTTCGCATCTAAGGGTGTATTTCCGCCAGCCCCGTCTCTTAGTCTGATTCGCAGATCTCGGCAAAGCTGCCCACCACCTCAACGGGGCTGTGGTTTCCTATGCTGGCAGAGACCGCATCGTAGGATCATCTCCGATCGATACAGCTGAACCTGAGGCATTTGCCCCGTTTGCAGGTGTCGAAATACGAGATTCTCACATGTGCATCTCTGATTCGGTGGGGATTCCCGAACCTCGAGCTCAACGGCGTCCTTCCTCGGGGCACTGTGGTCCTTGCTGAGCAACTTGGACAAGAAAAACCGTGTGGACATGTGCCGCAGCTCCAAAACCAAAGCGGGCGTTTCAATACCAGTCTTCGCCCTTGTGACATTCCGCGCTTTATTCCTGATGATCTTGGCAGGGAAACTGCACTGAAGAAGCTGGCGTAAGTGTTGAATCAGTAATGTCCACGTGTCGTTTGACTGTCATGGAACACAGAGAAATCAAGACTGTTATTTTGGTCGACGATTCTTTGTCGGTATGTTTATTGTGGTTCTTTTTTCTTGTCGGTGAGACTAACGAGATTGCATTGGTTAGATGACCGAAGGGAATCTTTGGGTCCAAGCTAGAGAGGCTCTTGCTGGCATAGTTGATATCGCTAATCGTTATGGATCCAAGGGAGTCGATTTGCATTTCTTACACGGGGATGCGTTCGGTGAAAATTTACTTGTGAGCTTCAGTCCCGCATTCGATTTGCTCATCCCGACCTAATGAATGTCCCGGGTCAGACTAAACTCGAAGTCGCTAAGTTGTTTGATGAGGCTCTGCCGGACGGTGTGTAGATAGCACTTCTTCAGACAGACCCCCAACTTAATTGGCGGTGCAGGCGAAGATACTCCGACAGGCGCAAAACTTGCGCAACTCATCGACTTTTATTTACCACGTGTCGAGCCCAGGGATACTCTGCATCCCCCGATAACCATCATTGTGATCACGGACGGAGCGGCGAGTACGTGCGCTAACGATAGTCCAGTCCTTGCATACTCACTTTTCATCTCATTCTCAAGCCGATCCAGAAGAACTTGAGAACTGCATTGTCACTGCTGCTCATCGTCTGGACAGTAGCGACGTGAGGCCAGATATGTTTGGTATCGCATTCGTGCAGATCGGCACGGACCCAGCTGCAGCGGACGCACTCCGCGTTCTGGATGACAACCTCTCAGACGCGTATAAGATTAGGGTATGATATCCGTTGCCTTGATTCTCCAACTAAATGATTCAACGACTTTAACAGGACATAGTGGACACCATGCCGTTCAATGCTGCTTATGGTACCTTCGACACAGAGTACATGCTCAAGATCCTTCTTGGCGTCCTGCGGAAGAATGTTGACAACCTTCCTGCCCCGACACCATTGCTGTCACCTTTGACGGCAGGAGCCATGCACAACTCTCCGCGCAGCCTACCTTCGACCCTGGCCTCTGGAGGGTTATCGGTGGGGATGGCGGGCAGTCCAGGCACTCCCAGCCGCATTTCCCTTAGGTCACTCCCGAGAGACTAACGCAATTCCGGTCTTTGTCAGCAAGTTTCAATATCAGTTGTAAAGCAGTACCACGTGTCTGAATAAGCTCTCGCTTTTGTACTGTAGATTAAATAGTCTTGTACGATAGGTGAATAAAGCTCCGAGTGTTCCAGGTGGACTCCAAAGGTTTCTCTGGGCTTCGTAATGACTCAAACGTGCTCTCAGCAGGTACTCTTTTCCAGGTCTCTTTGATAGGCGGTCTCCCCACATGTTCTTTTTGGCTGGTAGGAGAGATGGCAAGGCAAGTTTGGACGGGTTTTCGTTGGTATCGGGGCTGGGGACGGATTTCTGGAGTAAACCTAGCAATCGCTGTCATACATATGGGACAGTACTTGCAAAACAGATAACACGCAAAATGACTTCTGTGGCCAGTAGAACCGCAATTTTGAAAGAGAGCGAAATGCTACAGTAACTCAGAGTAAGTAGGGTTTGTATATGTGGATGAGATACTTAGTTCCAAGGATAAAAGGTTGTGGAAGCCGCAAACGCCAACCACTATCAGACATCAAAGGGGCGGGTGGGCGGCGGGCCATTAGAGAGCAGGAAACTGGTCGGGACTGGTCATAATTGGTTCGTGACCAGTTCTGACTAGGAGAGTGCGAGATTTTAGGCACTTGTCAGTGATCCCGTCCAGCCCGCTCCATGTAACTGTGCAATTCCCCAATAACAGTATCATGCAATCACCCTCACAAGTATGTGGCGAGTGTCTATATAGAACCCAAGAAGCCCATGGGTCATTCTTCCTGAGTCTAAAGCGTGACCTCAACAGAGGGCATGTGGAGATGTCCGATAAACAACTAACCCATGGTCGATCCTCGCCAAGGACATACTTTCTCGGCGGACGCCTGAAACAGGACACCTTCTCTACTTCTTGCTCATTATACAACGGAAACAGTATCCCTAGTTCGTAATTGATATTCTGTGAAACCAATGTAACGTGTTCAACAGGATATCTGACAGGAAGTCGCACCTCCAAGACTGGATTGGACCCTGACCCCGATACCCTTCCCCAGGCAGACGGTGTAAAGTTATGTGAGCCAACATACGCCCATCCTATAGGCTCCTTTGGGGAAACTGGTGCGGAATGGACACCAGCGCAATCGTCCATCGACTTACTTTCAGTCTCGCCGTCCAATATGGTGATTGGTTCAGGATTGTTCTTCTCATTGCCTTTCGGGGATGCAGTAGCTGACGAAGACGGAACTGAAGACGGTGTCGACCTTTGGAGGAAAGTGGCGATGATCATCTGGGGAAGAAATAATCAATGTACTCTGCCGTGGAGTAAGTTAAGCCTTGCAAACCTTGGAGTGCATCAGCACCTTGCCACCAGTACTGTTGGAGTCGCAGAAAAGTTCCTGAGGGTATCTTGTCCTTTCCCACAGATTGGCTCGAGAAGACAATACCAGGCCAGCCTAAGCAGTATCAGCACCGCGGTCGGATCTGATGGTGTATGTCCACATACAAGTTCACCCAGAACAGCCTCCTTTACCGTACGTATACTCGGGAACAATATTTTTATAGGTGGCCATGGGAGGTTAGCCCGCCTCTCCTGAGCCTCGCAAAGCCAGTCCTCAGCGGACTCGCCGCGCGCGGAGTAGTAGAATTCGTTCAACCACTGCGTGGTGTAGCTTCCGGTGGAAGAACTCTGCAAACGAAAGGAAAAGGGATCGCCAAATGCATGAATGCAACGACGACCTACCTGACACTCGATCACAAGTTCTTTAGCCGCCCTTCCTATTCCTGTTCGAAGCCCCAAATCCCGTAGGGCTTTCATTAGCCTTGGGTGTCCCGACTGCAGAACCCTAGGCCAACCCTCATGTCTTCCCGCAATCGAGGGAATCAATTTCACCTTGACCTTCGACCAATCCCATTTCGAGCATAAGTCACCGATTGACTTTAGAGGGAGGTTAGGATGCTAACCAACATTAGTGGCAGGGTGTACCCATCGTGGCGGGAAAGGACCGACCTCGTGTCTTAACATATTGGTCAGAGCGTGGCCAACGTTCACGGAACGCAGGACATATTGCATGATAGATGGGAAGTCGTCTGCGATTGTATGATCACGGAAACAGGGTCGTGGACGAGGTGGAATATCTTGGAGCCAGACGGCCTAGGGTGGTTGCATTAGATAAGATCCGTGCAGTATAATGGAAAGGCCCATTCACATTCTCGAATTCACGCCATTCTTGGCCTACCAGGTTTGCTGTGGAGATGACGACGCGCAGTCGACCGGTCTCGTAGAAGATCTATGACCATGATCGCACATACGCAAGTGACCAAACAAAACCATTTACCAGCATGAACTACGAGAAACAGTAGGCATCGGCCTGTTTGAACCACAGCGATTCACAAATTGAGGAAGACGTACCTTCATATGCTGGATTCCCCGCTCCTTGGACAATAACGGTACCGTCATTACCCAATTGGGCAGTATGTTCTTGACGCCAGTCTGACCTGGAAAGTCCGGTTGAGCCACCAAGATAACAGGTGTACGAGGCTCGAAGAACTGGTAGGTCCACAATATTGAAGTAGAGAACGATGAAATGATCGCGAAAGCGATTTGGGATTTCTTAAGGACAGTCAGATTTGCACCTCTGTATATAGAGGGGACCTGTCGATCGGTGCTACTTACAGGGCCGAGGATTTCTGTGAGTTTGAATGTCGGTTTACCATCTTGTCTGGGCACGGAGTGTAAAGTGGCCGTGGGACGAAGCTCGCCATCCCAGAAAAGCTGGTCGGCCATGGAGTTTGCGTGAAGGTCTCAGTGTCGTAGTTGCCTTCTGCTTGTTGACTGAAATACTTGCTTTCGACTCGACGTATGTAGCAGAAGAAGTAGACGGGGTATGAGTTCGCTTGTCATGCGCGATTCTTTTGATAACCGAAACCCTGGATTTCTACGTATGAGAACTTCTCCAATGGTGCTAATATATGTACTGCGGTGTCGACTCCTCCAGCCCGAGTCATTCATAGGTCTCACGTATGCACAGTTGGGAAGTCAGGAGATGACGAGCAGACTGGCGGTGTCGCTGTGTGACGTCGGCGCGAGGTTAGAATAACTTACGTCGCCGGCACAACGAAGAACTTCCTCACCGCTGTAGTGGGGCTGGGGGACAGGGGTTGGCGGTGTGGGGGTGGTTGGCAGAGCGAAAGGGTGTCGGGGGTCCAGCACGGACTGAGCGTAGAGCGACGCGCGCGTAGATTAGTAAGCAGCAGTCGTTGGTTGTTCATCACTGGCATCAGGCATAGAACGGCAGTCTGGCGTGTCCATCTGGTGACGAGAGGGGATTGCGAGCCCCAGAAAACCGAGAAAGGGCAACGCTATCTACGTTACAAGAGGTAGCGAAAATAAGGGGAATAGGCAGAAGCAGCAAAGGGGAGCCAAGCAACGTTACAGGAACCACAGAAAGCAGCGTGGCATCGTCGCCAACAGCAGATACAGAGGACTTCGAGTTATTCACCCCGCGCAGACCATCAGGTGCTACCACAGGTTACGCACGAGGCAGAGGGCAGACGAGGAGTACGAGCGCAGCCGCAAGCACGCAAAACTACCACCTGCGACCCGCAACTTTTCCTTCTCTGCTCAGGAAAAGAGAAGAAGAACAGTTGGTACCAAAACCGAGCCCAGCGGCACCAGCACCAATGGACACTACAATGGCATACCAGATCATAAATGTCAACGAAACAGCCAAAGTCGTACCGTTATTCCGGGGAGACTACTCAAGTAAAGGGGAACTGGCAGATTGGTTTACAGAGTTCCAGCTGTCACTGCCGTCAACGTGGTCGGAAGCAATGAAGGTCGATAGGTTCGGCTTACAGCTGGCAGCGGGAAGTCATGCAGACGAGTGGTTTGCAGACCTACCATCCGAAGACAAAGCGGATATGATGGCACTCAAGGCAGCGTTCCTGAAGCATTGGCCGCCAGTCAAGAAACCGAGATGGACGAGAGCACAACAACGAGAACGCATCAGGGCCCTAGTACTGAATGAGGAAGACGTGGGGAAGTGGGTAGAGGATGAGAGCGGAGGGGACTATGGGCACATCGTGTGGGCAACAAAGGTGATGAGGTTGGCGATGAACATGGGGGACACGGAAGGGAGGTTAATTGAATGCGTGATAGAGGAGGCACCAGCAGTCCTAAGGAACGAGTTGGAGGATGAGTACGAAGGATGGGATGAGTTCGTGGAAGCGGTAAGGAAGGTTAAGGTGAAAAAGATGCTGAGGAATAGGGAGGCGAAGAGAGGAGAACAAGAGCTAAGGAGAGAGGTGGCAGAGTTACGCCAGCAAATGGGCCAGCTGGCAGTCCGACACACCCCACAAACCTACCAACCGAGAGCGGTGGTGTGCACAGCCGGAGAAGGTACCATGCAAGCATACTGGAACCAGCACGCAAAGACGAGTGCCGTCCCACTCGCAATAAATAGGAACGTGGTGGTACCGAGGGTCCCACTAACGAGAGCCCAAATTCTAGAGAAGGTGTCAGCACTGCCTCAACGCGCAAACACCGAGGTGGGGAGAAGACTGTACGAAGCGGATGTAGCAGTGTGGCACCGAACCTTCGGAGAAGGGACAGCGCCAGCGCTCGAACGACCTTACCCGTTGAAACCAGGAACGACAGCGGTCGGATCAGGGGAGTGTTTCAGTTGTGGCTTGGTCACGGATCCACCACACGTAGGTAGCACGTGCACAACCAAGGAAACGTTGCGACCGCACGAAACCAGGTGGCGCCAACTAGTAGCAGGCATGCTAAGGCGGGCGGCTCAGTTCAGACCTAATCCAGCGCCAGTTCAGTATGTATGGCCAAGCTCACATCACGTCGAGACCGCTGCAGAGACAGACGTACCGCAGGTGTTCGCAGTGGCGACAGAGGATGAGTGGCACAGAGGAAGCGAGGAGCAAGGGGGTCAACAAGAGGACCAGTGGGGATGGACAATGGAGGGAAACTTGTAGGGGCTGCGAGAAGAGAGGGACGGTCGTCAGCCCCAAACAAGTATCCGTCAGAAGGGATCGGTGGCGTAGAAGAAGAGTCAGGAGGACACGTACCAGCGCTCGGTTCGGGAGATGTTCAGACGGATGGGTTGAATCAGGACCAGGATCTATTGCACACGAGTAACATACAGACCCCCAGCAATACAATAACTGACGTGTATGCGTTGGATGCGACAGGCCAGCCAGTCAAGTCGAAGGTTGGACGCCCGTTCTTGGCAGTTCCAAGCCTGGAGGGGCCTAATGGGGAAAGGGTCAGGTTCCTTGCGGTGGTAGACAATGGGGCTATGATAAATGCGTTGGACGTGGAGGCATACAACAGGGTGAAAGGAAGGCTAGGAGGGTTAGACCCGTCGAGGCAGGTGCTGAGGATGGCGGATGGATCGTTGGTGGCGGCAGTAGGAACGTGGTCGGGTGTCTTGCAGTGGGGATCAGCCAAGGAAGAGACAACTTTCGAGGTGTTTCCAAGCCATGGATCATGGAGGATGCTCATCGGGAAACCGCTGCTGGATCAGATGAAAGCAGTTCACGATTACGGCAAAGACGTGATATGACTACCACTAAAAGGGAACTACATCGAAGTCACAAACCACGCAGATCGAGAAGTACCAGACCACGTCCTACCAACAAGGACCCTAGCAGCACCAACAGACGGCAGAAGGGAGACTGAAAGGAACGGGGAAGGGAAGACAGAGGAAGGAGCAGACGTGCGGCAGATAGCGGTGGGGGAAGATGAGGAGAGGACAGAAGAAGGCAAGGCGGAGGACTGTAGCGAGGGGTTAGTGGATGGAGAAGAGGCGAGGAAGGTGCATACCAGGCTTGAAGAGGAGGGCCCGTTCCATCCTCCGAGGGTAGAGGCAATACTGAAAGCGGTCAGGTTCGGGGACTTGCCACCAGATGAACTGAAGCAAGTGCAAGATCTGGTAGCAGAGTTCGCCGACACGTTCGCACTGTCGGTAAAGGAGGTGAAACCGGTGTCGTTCATAAAGTTCCGGTTGAACATCCCGAAAGACGCTAAGTTTCGGTTGAAGGTCAACCAGAAACCACTAACACAGGCACAAAAGGAGTGGTACTTGCCGGTACTAGACAAGTTCAACAACGCAGGAATCCTCCGCGACATCAGGTCGGACGAGGTAAAAGCGGTTCACCCAACAGTGCTGGCACAAAAAGCACACAGCGTGCCCGGGCTCACGATGGAGGAGATCAGAGAGATTGTCAAGGAGCAGTGTAAAGGGGAGACAAGGCAAAGCGACTCAGAGATGGTCACGAGGCAAGGTCCAAATCAGGCAATGGAGGCGAGCCAAGATAGGAAACCGAAATGGCGCGTGTGCCAGAACTTCCACGAGCTCAACAAAATAATGGAAGTAGCGCCAATGCCCCAAGGAGACATTAGAGCGAAACAGCAGCACTTAGCGGGGCATCGGTACGTCTGTGTTATGGACCTAGCTGCGGGGTTCTATGCGATTGAGGTGGAGAAGGAACACCAGCCATACTTGTGCATATACACAGAGGGCAGAGACTACCAGTGCTACAAGCGTATGCCTATGGGGTTACTCGGCTCACCCTCTTGTTTTTCAGACATGACAGCCATCGCGTTCAAGGACTTGGCAACACAAATCGGTCTCGAGATGTTTGTAGACGACAACGGGTTAGCTGGCGACGAGTTCCAGGAGCTACTGGGGCGACTACACGCGTTCCTCGTCCGGTGCCGTGAGATGGGCATATCGCTATCTCCACAAAAAATGCAGCTGTTTATGTCGGAGGTGGTTTTCGGAGGCACGAGGGTGGGGCAGGAAGGAATCAGACCAGACGTAGCCAAGTTGGAAGCAGTCGCTAAGTGGCCAACACCAAAGTCACTGTTGGAGTTAATGCGTTTCTTAGGACTGACAGGGTATTTTTGCTTGCTGGTGAAGGACTATGCGAGGTTGGCAGCTCCACTTACAGATCTACAGCAGAACCTAGACCTGCCTGCAGCGGATACGAAAACAAGTAAGAGAAAATACAAGCAGTATCTAAGAGACAGGTCGTTGGAACGATATTGGACGGCCAGACAAGCCAAGGCGTTCGTACGGCTGAAGCAGGTACTAATATCGGAACTGGTGCTGAGGGCACCCAGGTTTGACGGCACACCGTTTATACTGACTACTGACGGGTGCAAGGATGGATTCGGAGTGGTCCTCGCACAACGATCAGAGACGACGCTAGCAAATGGAGAGAAGATAACGGCGGTGCATCCAATCGGATTCGCATCCAAGCGCACATCCAGCGTGGAAGAACGATACAAGCCATACATACTCGAGTTTGCAGCGTTGAAATTCGGAATCGACCACTTCAGCGACACAATTTGGGGTTTCCCAGTCGAGGTGGAGACAGACTGCATAGCGCTAAGGGACACGCTGTGCAACGATAAGCTGTCACTCGTGCACGCAAGATGGCGAGATGGCATCGCAGCATACCAGATCGTGGACGTAAGGCACAGGCCAGGCAAAACTAACACGGCGGCCGATGCACTGAGCCGAATGTACGCAGACAAACCAAGGACAGAGGATGACGGTAGCAAGTGGACGGTCAGCGAGGACTGGGAAGCATCTAAAGGCATAGTCAACGATCTATTCAGGGTCGAGACAAACCCGGAGTTCCTAGCCCTAAAAGAACGCTTCGCTAACGAACCGCTTTTTCTAGAAGTAATAGAAGCAATCTACAACCTCAAGACGACCACGAATGACAGAGACCGACGATGGGCACAGCATAGAGCAGAAGGGTATCACATAGAAAATGGGCGGTTATGGCGCATGCATGGTTCCAAGTCAATACGTGCGAAACCAAGAGTCGAATGTATTACGCAGGAAGAGGCCATAGCAATGGCGGAGAAGGAACACAGGTCCAATGGGCATTGGGGCCGGGATCTGGTGAAGTTGAAGCTAATGGACATGGTTTGCAGCCCGCGGTTGGACCAATCGATACGACAAGCACTACTCAGATGCGCTCAGTGCAAAAACTTCGGCTCGACTCACCTACACGCCCTACTCTATCCAATCACAAGGCGTCACCCGTTCGAACTGGTCGTCGCGGACTACCTATCCCTACTGAAAGGAAAGGGAGGATACCACTCGGTATTACTGATGCTGGACACGTACTCACAGTATGTTTGGGGGTTCAAACTTGTTGAAACTATCGTTGAAACCATTACCGGTTATCGGTTAAACGTTGGACGTAACATGTGATTGTTGTTCTAAGAATAGTTGTTCCATGCTATTCTGATATGTTCTGTTCTACCGGATTACCGGACAACACGTTCCTAGTAGAAAGACAGAGTCGTACCTATATGGAAGGTCCTCTTACTTACAAATATGGTAGTTCTATCGTAGGTGCAGACACACCTGGTCTGTGCACACCGTAGAGGTATATATACCCTGTAGGATACACCACAGGATGTAACAACGCAGTCAAGCGGAATACAGAGCTCCCACTCTATATCATCCTCACTCAGAACTACATTCCTACCTACCAAGACCAACACCAACTGAAACCTAAAGGCAAGTGCTCTGCCAAATTGCCCTTGAATCCACAATCCTCTGCGCAATAGGTTATGAGCCCCGCTTAAACGGGTGCTTATCGTCTAACGGACAATAGATCATTGAGGAAGACGTTTGTCATTGACTATGCTGTTGAACAGACCTGAAGCGCTAGGTTGGGCGTTGGCCACCTTGATGCTTTCGTTCATCCTAGGCGTTTGTCAGGCAGTCTATGTCGTTAATGCGGTCGGAGGTCCTTTTAATCTTGCACTGGTTTTGTCTACTGTGATGTGGGGTACTTTTTTAGGCATCCCTACATGGCATGGCATATATTCCTCCTATCAGGAATATCTTATTCTCTTGGGGCGCTATTGTCAAGTGCGCATTCGTGTCGGTGTCCTTGTTGAGACCAGAACTCTGGAAACTCCTTGGATAACCCCGCCTTCTTACGAAGCACATGAATTCTGGGACTTGGATTATCAAGCAGATCTTGACCCAGTCCCTCGGTATCCTCTATCTCCTCCGCCTTACATGCTTAATCTCCCCATTAACCAAAGGGAGATAAATGTCCACGAGCATTATGTGGACTGGCCCCAGCGACTTGTTGGGCCTAGTGCTTATCATGAGAATCCGGTTGCTCCCGATTTGCTCGGAGGCCGCCCTAGTGACCTCCTAGAGCTTCTTCCTTCGACTCCTGATGGGGATGACGAGGATCCGAACCGGTTATCCGAGTTCGATCTCTTGTAGTCGCGTCCTTTTCATCATCTCCTCTCGAGTACATTGTCTGACACACATCCTGGTATCCAGATGTCCGCTGTCATCGTCAACCGGAACGCACTTATTACCAAGCCTGTGTTGCCTTCCCGACCTTTCCCTATTGCGGTTGAGTGTGAGACCGCCATCGCTTTAGAGAAAGTGAGTACGACGGAAGAGTATTCACACGCAAGGTACATCAAGCACGTAATAGGATATACCGAAGCCCTTTACCATGAAAAAGCCAACCACTGGAGGCGAGTAGCCTACGGAGACCACGAGAAACCCTTCTTTTTACGAACACTGTCGCAAAACTCCGTCGTCCCTGCAATAGCCATGGAATATTCTTGGTCGATCCTGAAGCGACCTGACGACTACGATTTCTCCTCACCTTTTTACGACCCGCGTATACACATGTCCTTCCATTCCTACCTTGTCGACTGCCTTCCTAAACTTTCTCCCGCGTCAACACCTCATGCCATTGCTAACTTCAACGGTGTAGATATTCCATCGTTTACGTATGAAGATCCGTCCATCCATACCGTTCCCGCTTTCACCCTTACCAACGACATCTTCTTCTATTTTAAAGGGAGAGTCCACCCGTCCTACAGTTTCCAGGACTTTGCTGGATTCATCCCCTCTCTTTGGGTTTGGAACTGCCATCTGGAACGCACTTTCCGAGGATCTTGGAATTCCGATAAAACAACCCTCGAGTGCACTCCCGGATATCTCCGGAGTCGGACGAAAGACGGTGAACAGCGAAGAGATCCTAAGGTTGTATTATCCCTACAGGATCTCAAAAGCAGTATCAATTTGGAGCGGAGAGTATGGTATGACGAAGAATCTCAACAACTTAATTGGAGATCTTATGGCAGAATTACGCGCTGGATCTTATGGCCCAGCAAGTCGACAGTTCTACTGGACTTACAATGAGAAATGGATAAAGGTGATGGAAAAGATCTGTTCTCTAGGCCCTCCAGAGGACTCTATTCGAGACGTCGTCAGCGAGCACATGCGAATCGCGTTGCCAAGAGTCTATCCACTTCCAGGAAATTATCCTGAAGCATATGCTGGCTATGGACGAACTGGATATTATTTTAGCGATGTAGCAAAAATGCCCTTTGTAAATGTCTTTCAGCTCATGTGCCATAAAAGTCAGTGATATAGTCAGTTCATTCTCCCGTACTCCATTGGTATCCATGGAGGAGTAGTTTTAAGAGATGAATGAACTATATATTCGCTTCATGAAATTGGCTATCCACATCTTTTGGCATACCATTACTTCGAAGAATTGGATTTCCAAAACTTCGAAAAGCTGAATCTGGACAAAAGGCGCTATACTAGAAAGGGAAACTCGACTCCGGTAAAGAAACACAACCCACAATCTTCTGGAAATCTGAAGAAGCGTAGAAAAAGGCCTTCACAATGCCAACGACAGTCTTTCCATCGTGCAGCTCTGGAAACCACTGCTGGCGATCAGGTTCTTGACGACATACTAATTCTAGAATTCTTCTAGTTTTACTATGGCCGATCAAAAGGAAATCTCAGCTTCGAAGAACATCCCACGCCTTAATGGCTCGAACTACTCTTCCTGGAAAGCCATGATTAAAGGATATTTCTTAACCCTTGATGTCTGGAACGTCGTGAATGGACTGGAAACCTGTCCAGACCGAGCGATAGCCACAAATGCCGCTGCCATAAAAGCTTGGGATACGAAGAACAGCCGAGGAATGGGCACAATTTTATTATATTGTGACCCAGTTATATCAGTGTCTTTGGAAAATAAAGACACCGCTTATGAAATGTGGACCACCTTGCAAGCCTCCTATGGAGCCCCTACCGCAGTATCAGCCTACATGGACTTTTTGAGACTTCTCAAAATTCGGATCAATCCTTCTGACGACTTGGGATCCAAGCTCACCGAAGTAAATATGATACTTGGGTCGCTCGCGACTCAAAATATAACTTTATCCAAACCTGTCCAATGTATGATGCTTTGCAGAGCCTTTACCGAGAAATGGGGAGCTGGTCCCATGAATATTTTATCCTCGGTTAAAACCCAAGACCTTAAAATGGCAGACGTCGTTCCAAGACTAAAAGAGTTAGCGTCACACCGTACTGGGCAATCTAACTTGCCAAAACTAGAAACAAATAATATCGAAGCCGGGCCGTCACGTATCTCATCGCAACCACTTATCAACCGTCTCTCGAAACCACCGCGTTGCCAGAAATGCCGCGGAAACCATCCAACTGAACAACACATTGATAGGCAACAAAGTGTAAGAGGAAGAGGTAGCTTTAGAGGTCGAGGAGGTTTTCCACCATGGAGTGGAACACCATATCCTCCCCAAAATCAACAGCAACAAACTCAAGGACAGACAAAGGGAAAACAACGTGCACGTCAATCTCGCGGTCGTGGTCGTGGTCGTGGCAGATTTGCCGCAGCCGACTATACAGATGAACCTGAGGAATCCCAGGATTTTGATCAATACGACCAGTACGACGGACAATATGATCAAGGCTATGAGTCTTATCATATTAATCTACAAAACACTATTGACGATGCCTCCCACTTTGAAGAGTTTAACGACGAAATAACTCCTGTCCCGGTTCTTCAGAATGAAGAATCACATACAGTTGAGTATGTTGATGAAGCTCTTCCTGGAACTGCTGTTAATCTGCCTTGCCAATGTGAAATGTGCCTTCGTACAGTATCCCGACTACATCTACGGGTACTACCGGATCTGGCCACACAACGTGGTCTTCAAACTGTGGAGAGGAGGAGATGGACATCTGCTGACTTCGGAAACTGAGTCAATGAGTCCTCCGACACCAATCCTAGTGTTGATAGATCCGGAGGTGGAGTGGAAAATACCTCCACACATGGCACTGGTAATGAGAGAGAGGAACGCGTACAAAGCATTTGTAAAAAGGTTAAGGGATCTAGGCGTAACCGTCCTAGAGTAACGGTATCCTTACAGGACTTTCATGCTTCGGTAACCAAGCATAAGTATCCCAAACCTGTACGATATGTATGGCTTCCTGATGACTACGAACTGGACCCTACAATAGAGGGTGCATCTGGCTTCTCCTACGGTGTTAATGATGATGTTTTTGACGCTTATCCTTGTGATTTGGAAACCAATCACCTTACCAGGCAAGAATCCAAGAATTGCATGTGGATGTTAGACTCAGGATGCACAAATCATGTGACTCCTTGTCGAGCTGATTTTATGACCTACAGGTCGTTTCCTAAACCAGCTTTTGGACATACCGCTGGTCATGAACCTGTTAAATTATACGGAAAGGGGACCGTAGTATTAAAGTTGGAATCCAACAGCTACCTGACACTACGAGACGTAATTCATGGAGATTTCTCCAAATGCCTGTGTTCACGAAACCAACTCTTGAAGTCTGGATACAAGAGTTACGCAATGAAAACGCACAAGGTGATCTGTACTCCTGATGGTCGTGAAGTCCTCAAGGCGACATGCTTGTCTACTTCACGGTTGCACTGGTTCTATGGAGTTCCTGTCCATTCCTCCAGCGCCGTTAAGACCGTAGACCTAGGGACGATTGAATTGGACAAGTATACTCTTTGGCATAATCGCCTTGGACATCCAGGCATCTCAGTTATCAAAAACTGTTCTCGCCATGTTTCCGGATTTCCTGCTGAGTTAATCGCGAAATCCTTACCCATTTGTCGAGGTTGTACCTCTGGCAAGATGTCCTCTGATCCCTTCCATGCATCATCTAAACGAGCTTCTGCTCCGTTGGAGCTAGTTCATGCTGACCTACTTGAACTACCTGTTGAGTCCTACTATAGAGCTCGATACGCCTTTACCCTTCTCGATGACTACTCCTCTTTTGGCTTTTGCCTTTATCTCCGTTTGAAATCCGACACTTTATCTCGCTTTCGCAATTGGCTATCCATCGTCGAACGCCAAACTGGCTGTCTCTTGAAGACTTTCCGTTCGGATCGAGGGGGAGAGTTCATGGGTACTGAATTCAAGTCGCTCCTCAACTCCAAGGGTATTGTTCATGAATTATCCATTGCAGATCAACCACAACAAAATGGTCGTGCTGAACACTTCAATCGTACCATTCTTGAGAAGGCTGGATCAATTCGTCATCATGCCTGTGTACCAAAACGCTACTGGAACTTTGCCTTCGACACTGCTTTACACGTTTACAATCGCACTCCATTGCGGAGATCCCTTTGGAAAACACCGTGCGAGTTGTTCTTAGGCAAAATTCCCGACATATCATACTTCCGAGTCTTTGGATGTTTAGCCTATGTATGGATTCCCAAAGATCAGTGGAAAGATAAATTGGAACCTCACGCCTTGGAAATGATTTTCCTTGGCTACGAACCGAATACAAAGGGATATCGATTCCTACATGGTCAGAAAGTTGTAGTTGCAAGAACAGCAAAATTTGCCGAAGACGTCTTTCCTTTTTGTAGTACAGATTTAGGAAAGGAACACAAATCCGATAACTCAGACCTTATCCCTGTGACGAACCAAGAACCAATACAAACTAACGTGCCTACCAACGATGATTGGATGGACAATGGGCCTGATCAGCCAATGGACGAGAGACCCCAATCTCGACCACAAACTCCAAACAATGACAATGACCCACTGCAGAATAATGGTGATGGTGACCAGGATGTTGGAAATCCACATATACCACCAAGGGACTTCCCACCAAGGGCAAATCCGCGTACTGATCGAAATGCACCACAAATAAGAGATGAATGGGTGCAACATCCTCATAGACCCTTCAATATACCTGCTGAACCAAGAAGACCTCTCGTTATCGCTCGTGAAAATCCGAGAGTTCCTCGAATAAGAATTCCCCCACGACGACCTGGAAATGTTTATGGGGAACGTAGAGATCCGGTCGAAATTGAAAAGGAGATTCGAGAAAAACGAGACGCTATTCATAAAATGATTGATGATAGTATTCAGGCTATCAAGCAAAAGCATCCTCAGCGGGATCTGCCTCAAACGACAGAGGAAGCACAACAACCAGAAGCAGGGCCTTCGCGTTTTCCGGAAGCACAAACCGATGAGACAAAAGAAGCCTCATTCGTGATGTTATTAGCTGCGCGGGTTAAACAAGCTCCGGAACAGTTTAGGGATGTATTAAGACTCCCGAAAGCTGAACAAACCCCCTGGTTTGACGCAATGAAGGATGAACTTAAATCGATTGAAGAAAGAAAAGTTTGGACGTTAGTGGATCCTCCTCCAGGACGTAAATTGGTCAAGTCAAGATGGGTCTACGCTATTAAGAGTGACGGTCGTCACAAAGCCAGACTAGTTGCTAAAGGCTTTACTCAAGAGTATGGGATAGACTTTGAAGATACTTTTTCCCCGGTCACACGCTTTGAAACAGTGCGAATCCTCCTAGCTCACGCAGCGCAGCACAATTGGGAAATGGAAGCATTAGACGTGAAAACTGCCTTTTTATATGGCAAGCTAGATGAGGAAATTTATATGGAACAACCAGAAGGATTTAAAGTCAAAGGTCAAGAGCACAAGGTTTATCGGTTGCTGCGAGCACTATATGGCTTAAAGCAAGCAGCACTCTCGTGGAACAAAGAACTACATCAATCACTCCTTCGGATGGGTTTCCTCCGATCAAAAGTCGATGCCGGTGTATATTATTATCAGTCAAAAGCCGGAACCATAATATTCTTGGTTTATGTCGATGATGGACTATTCCTCGCCTCGCACAAGAATTTACTCAGAAAGAAGAAAGACGAGTTTATGAAAACATGGGAGTCTAGAGATTTGGGCGAAGTTAAAGAATATCTTGGAATCCAGATAAAAAGAAATCGCCGGACCAATGAAATTTGGTTAGACCAAATCCCATATGTCCAAAAGGTCGTTAAATGATTCGGAATGGAGCATGCGACGTCTGTCCGCACGCCTTTACCTTCGGGATATATTCCTGAAAAAGCTCCAGAAAAATACCAGTCAAATTCTCAGCTTCGGTCTCGTTTTCAATCGGTTATAGGATCGCTCTTATATATGGCTCTGGGAACCAGACCTGATATTGCTTTCTCGGTTATCCGAATGTCGCAATATATGTCAAATCCAACCGATCTCCACTTGAAACAGGCATTACATATTGTTCGCTATGTGGCATCCACACCAAACCTTTGCCTTCACTATCATGGAAACGAAGCTAGAATTTATGGTTTTGCAGATTCCGATTGGGCCTCAAATAAAGATACTCGTCATTCAACTACTGGCTTTGCCATGTATTATGGCAACTCCCTCATTTCGTGGAGATCCCAAAAGCAAAAGACAATCGCTCTCTCTTCTACCGAAGCAGAATACATGGTGATGTGCGATTCTGCCAGGCAAATTAAATGGCTTGATATGCTCTTCAACAAACTGTCCTTCAAGATGGATAAAACTATCCTCTACTGTGATAATATGGGTGCACGCTTTATTGCTGAAAACCCAGTCTCAGATGGACGCTCAAAACATATAGACATTCAGTGGCACTTTGTGCGCAAATGTGTTGAAGAAGGATTATTCACCATAGAATACGTTAACACTACTCGACAAAGGGCTGATGGATTAACCAAGTCCTTAACCTGGCAGAAGTTTGAAGAAAATCGCTCGTCGTTAGGATTGGTTAACCAACCTATCTAGAGCGAGGGGGAGTGTTGAAACTATCGTTGAAACCATTACTGGTTATCGGTTAAATGTTGGACGTAACATGTGATTGTTGTTCTAAGAATAGTTGTTCCATGCTATTCTGATATGTTCTGTTCTACCGGATTACTGGACAACACATTCCTAGTAGAAAGACAGAGTCATACCTATATGGAAGGTCCTCTTACTTACAAATATGGTAGTTCTATTATAGGTGCAGACACACCTGGTCTGTGCACACCATAGAGGTATATATACCCTGTAGGATACACCACAGGATGTAACAACGCAGTCAAGCGGAATACAGAGCTCCCACTCTATATCATCCTCACTCAGAACTACGTTCCTACCTACCAAGACCAACACCAACTGAAACCTAAAGGCAAGTGCTCTGCCAAATTGCCCTTGAATCCACAATCCTCTGCGCAATAAAACTCAAGGTACACGGCACGGCAAAAACGACAGTTGACGGCCTGAATTCGGTAGCATGCGCGTTCAAAGCACCGGAGACGTTCATGACAGACGGTGGATCGCACTTCAAAAACGGAGACGTAGCAGCATGGTGCGAGGCACATGGAACAAACCACCATGTGGTAGCAGCATACGCACCATGGGTTAACAGGCTGGTGGAAAACGCGAACGGTAAGTTGCTGGGCAGGCTGAAGAGGCTGGGCAGCCCAAGGCTAGGAGAAGACGATGAGCAGGGAGACACCGTAGGGGACGTGACGAAGCACTGGCCAGACCATTTCGAGGATGCAGTGCGGCAGATGAACGAGCGAATCATCCCAGCGTTCCAGCTCTCACCAAAGGAACTACTACTTGGGTTGGTCGTAAACACGGGTACAACACCAGTAGGGGAGGCGGCACAGGAGCTGGACAGAAGGGCGGTGGACGTGCAGTTGGCGTACATGGAGCAACAACGCTTGGATGGAGCCAACCAAGCGGTACTGCATGCGGTAAGACGGAAAGCTACCTTTGATAAGCGGGTACTATGCTCAGCTACAGGGGAGATGGTGTTCAAAGAAGGCCAGCTGGTGCAGGTGTACGATGCCGCTCTCGACACCACTCTCTCGGCCGTAAGGAAACTCCAACCGAGGTGGTTGGCACCTAGGCGTGTGGTGAGCCGCATGGGCAACTCATATAAACTCACCACGCTAGAGGGGTTTCCCATGGGTGGGCTGGTCCATGCAAGGAGACTGCGGCTGTTCATACCCAGAGACGGCACGGCACTGGCGGAGATACAAGAGGCTCTGGAGGTAGGCGATGAGGGCGAAGAAACCGGGAGTTTTGTGTTGGAGCTAGAGGAGGAGGACGAGGACGAAGAGCGCGAGCACAGTG
Source organism: Pisolithus thermaeus (assembly GCA_024663475.1). Classification (NCBI taxonomy): domain Eukaryota; kingdom Fungi; phylum Basidiomycota; class Agaricomycetes; order Boletales; family Pisolithaceae; genus Pisolithus; species Pisolithus thermaeus. Next base: position 165,680 of record JANFAF010000047.1, read on the forward strand.
AACGGGTAGAAGAAGGCGACCCCGGAGTGTCGCACTTGTAGGAGGGGGTACATGTAGTGGGGCTGGGGGACAGGGGTTGGCGGTGTGGGGGTGGTTGGCAGAGCGAAGGGGTGTCGGGGGTCCAGCACGGACTGAGCGTAGAGCGACGCGCGCGTAGATTAGTAAGCAGCAGTCGTTGGTTGTTCATCACTGGCATCAGGCATAGAACGGCAGTCTGGCGTGTCCACCGCTACTCGGGGTTTCCAGATTAATGGGTCTGTTATTCGAGGTAAAGAGAAAGTCCCTGTATCCTACGTTACACTGGGCTTTTTATACGGTAGGGTATCGGTACCAGTATGTCAACGAAGATGCAGGTGATAAAAGACAGAGAAACATATCATATGATAAAAGAAAACTTGGTCACTGGGTATCCTAGACGTCAACCTCACGTCTGTCAGTGCCAATCGCTACACGCTGCCACAGGTCGCAGCACCGTCGACCCCGCCCTACCACACTCTCGCGTGCGCAATATTCTGAACGCCTGCGGCAGTCGAGACCACTTTGGTTTTGAAGCGCAATACGATCTACCCGCACAGTCCGCAACGAAGAAGGCCAAGAAGGACGCGCAAGGGTTGGAGGAGAGGCGTTTGAAGGCGGAAGCAGAGGAAAGGGAAGCACGCGAGCGGCAGGAAAAGCGGGAGAAGAGGCTTGAAGAAAGTAAGAGAATCGTCCTCCTCAAAGATACTTCTCTTCCGACGCCTGTAAAGGTCTGAATCCATGTTGCGCGTATGGCCGTGTCCCGGTCATCGTCCCTCCGGCTGCTTGTCCTGTTCCATCGATCATTCCTCTTGTTCAACTTCTCCTAAACCATATATGCACACAGTATCAGTAATGCACAATCATTCTAGGCAACTAATCACCTGGAAGGGATGACCCGCTCGGTCTGCTATTGTCCTTATAAGGCACATGACTGTTGACTTCCTGTGGAATTCGGAGGAAAACGGATCAGGTTAAAGGTCTCTTATGCACCCGGCCAGCAGTCACACCTTGTAGTACGTGCCATATGTAGTCCCGAGTCTCGCAAAGAATTGCCTGCGACCCTCAGATACCAAATTGCACATCAACTCACTCCAATGCTCGAGCGTGTCTTCCAAACTCCCGGAGTCCAACCTAGTAGAGATATATTCGCGGATCGTCGTGAAAACAGCCGCAAAGAACGCGTAGCACCGGGCCCTATAATCGGCCTCAGTCTCCCGGTTTCCTGTCAGCATCGCAGCTGGCAAAATATCTCGGGGTGGATAGCCAGTTTCATCGAGAGATGACCGGAGGTATATATACAGGACTAAAACACCCTTCGTGTGGAGCTGGATGGTGTCAACTATAGGAGTTGCATGGAAAACTTGATAATGGACACACCTCAAGCAGGAGGCGTGACTCGCCGGTCCCGGAGCTTTGGACGATAGAACAGAATTTACCATAGTACTTTGGAATGAGATCAGCACTGAACTCTTTGTTGTTCTGCTCCAGGTATTCACAGAAGGCATCCACAGCCTTCCTATGATACGGGGAGGTGAATGCCCTATGTAACGGATCATCATTGTCCGGTTCGACCTGTTGACTTTCTGTGGGATGGTAACTGGTGAGCGAACAGACATATGAAAGAAGGTGTAAGAACCTTGCGTGGTCAATTCCCTAGGTAAAGCTTGGAGTATTTCTGGAGAAGAGTTAGTGGGGAAAACTGAGAAGGAATTACACCGACCCAAGGATCGAATATCGCCATAGGACTTTTGTTCCCAGGCCTTATCAAGCATGGGGACCAACCAGGGTTGACTCAAGATCAGCTTAAATGCTCTCTGTGAAGAGTACTTAGGGTCCAGGGTTCCGTTCGAGACTTCGAGTACGTCACGATGGCTTGAAGAAGGGCCATGTAGTCCGCAGGTCGACTCAACTTTTCATCCAAAAATTGGGAAATAAACTGATTCACATCGTCGTCAAGAGTATTGGGCATGATGGTGACCTAAAAAGTTGGAATGTTGGTCTCCCTATGCCTTCGAAATCACAGGGGTGAGGGAAGTCAGGTCACGATGCTGAGTTTGAGTTTCGTACACTGCCCCAAGAATTCGCCCTCACACAAACGGCAGATGCGGCATGTAGCCTATAGAAGTATATTGACACAGCGCTCTACGGAGCTGATTCGATACTTTGATACATTTTCGCGCGACGTCAACATCGCCTTCAGGAGTGTGCCTGTTAAGGTATCTTCAGATACAGACGTCACCAGAACAAAGAATGCCTACTCTTTCAGTTCACTCAACAATGCAACGACGTCGTTATTATTCACAAGTGGGACCATAGTATCCAACTTCTCCGCCTCGACGTACAGTTGATCATTGTAATGGCAGAAGAACAGACGCATCTCTTTGGAGAGTGAGTCAGACCGCCTCTGAAGGGGAATGTTAACATTCTTCAATGAGACCCATTGCATTTCTGGAGAAGAAAGCATGGCGACGAGTGGGAGCGCCGTCTTTCGAGCGAGTTGTTCGATGAAGTCTTCCCGGCGGATACCTCGCATATGGGTCAAAATAACCTGGGAAGCTGTGTTCAGCGCATTCCATTGAATACAAACCAGAAGACGAAACCTTGTCAGCGACTAAGACTGCACTCCCATTACATGCTGGAGTTGGGGAAGACACGACCACATATGTGCTTACTCTCTGTTTTCATCTTAGGCCGTGTACCGTGAAAAAGCATTCAAGACAGCGTCACGGCCCCACTCTATATATTCTCTCAATGCGATCAAAAATTTTCTCCAGGATGTCCAGAGTGATGATGAAGACGGTGGGTCGAATGATGGTACAGATGGATGGGCTGTGGACGCGATTTTGTGGACCGAGCGACTTCTGAGACGACCCTTCCGACTGTCACGGAGGCTCAATGACTTATTGGTACTCGCAGTTGAGATCACTGCCAGGCTCCCACCTGTAAATGACATCTGTACGCTCGGTCCTGATTCGAAATCCATACATGATATTAGCAAGGGCTGGGCGGACATGGTAGCAGGAGTAAAAGCTGGAGCTTGAGAAAGCCTGAGGCCGCTCAAGGGCAAGGTTTGCTCGTCAGATACACGACCCCCTGGCAGATCATTTCAATCCCAGAAGCGCTCGTCCAGGACAAGGATGCGCTGAGCCGGTTGGCCCGATTAGCAAGGCTCGCGTCGATCTCTTCGCTCCTAGAATCTGTAGGTCTTTGGTTTGGCTCGGGGTAATACATGATGACAGGAACGGTTACATTTTCCCTGTTATGGTGGCTCGAATGGACAAGGCTCTCCTCAGCCGCGGATCCGATTGAGTCATTGAGTCAGTCCTTCCAAGTCCCCTTCAACATCGGGTCGAGTCCTTGCGATCGCTCTGGAATGCACCGGATCGACTACGCAGCGGTGATCTCCTCCAGTTAGTTGCTCCCAAATATCCTCGGAGACTGTCGCCCGCGTGCTCGACCTAGACCATGATGCGTCTGCCCGCAACTTCACACCGCCAACAGGTAGATGCGACACGGTCGAGCTGCGCTGGTACAACAGCTCAGACACGCCGTAGTCGACAACAGACCTCCCACTGGTGGAAAACTTCCACATTGTCACGGTCAACCACTTCACATCTCCTTGGCAGCATGCTCGTGGATGCGACGTGAGAAGCCTATCGCATTCATCCCTAGACGTGTCCCCCCTCTTCCTTCGAAGCTTGCCGTGCCGTTCCATCCCGGCGACCTTCGTGAGGGTCTTGGCGAAATTTACTCGCCGAATTCGGTGGTAACAACGTCGCTTCCGGCCACTCCTGTGTGGCATCCTCCTCGGCAGGTGTGACTGCACCCCCAACAACCCGCCTTCCTCGCCGATACGGAAGAGACCGAAGAAACCACCTAGCCCGTCATACCCTTGCCCGGTGTACCTAAAGTGTTCGAAGTCACATCCACTGCTGTCGCTTGCACCCTCCACGTCCTCATATACATCGTCACATAGCAATGTCGTATCGATATCTCCACCTCAATTTTCACGTCGCTGCACATCCAATTCAGTCTCATCGACCACGATTCATCGCTACTCTCACCGCCCCGTTTCTCTCCGTCCTCACCGGCATTCCCAGATGGTGAAGTGAACGTGTATAGGCTTTACCAGCCTTCATCTGTGCGCTCGGAAAACATCATTTCGTTGGCCAGGATACGGAACAGAATGGCATGCGTTAGCTTGTATAGAGGGTAAGGGAATCTCGATTATGATATGTGCGTGGGGATGGATGCGGCCTCATGACTATGAGCTACAACAAGGACAAGGAAGGCGGAGGCGAGGGCAAGCGATCGGTTGTAATTGTTGTTTGATGCGCGTGGGAGTTGCGGCTCGTGTCAACCATGGGTATTGAAGACGTGGACTCCATGGGGACGTCGGCAAGCAACACAGGTGAAGAAGAGCAGTGCGCTCCAAATTCTTCGCGTCTCTCCACGAGAAACTAAGTACGGCCTCGACCGGATAATAATCGGCGCACCCAGAAACCTCTTTCGCTCTCGCTTGCATAATCTACTCCAATATCTTTATCCGGGTCGACATTAGCTTCTGCGGATTGTCACTTCCGGTTACTTCACCCCTGGCATCATCGCCGTTCTCATCCATGAGTAGCCCTCGTGCTGCCCGTAGCTACGACTGCAGCTTCCACCTCTCGTGGACGCGAACGTTGGAACACGATAGAGTTGTCGTTTTCCCCGTGCGCCTTCGTCGATGATAAGGTTGATTCGGACGAGCGTGCGTCTCCATTGAAATGGAAAAGTTCTGTCGAGATTCATGTTATCCGATGTAATCCCCTTACGCGGTGGTACGATTCTCCCCTACGATATCTTTAAGAAATTGTTCTTGTGCTATACAGCCATCCTATTCTCGTTGCGTATACTGGGTGCGCGGGGAGTATCCAAATTTCCTCGTCTACTCCGTTGACTTATGATTTATTTAGGCCCTTCTAATTGTTGCTTCCGATGCATTGCTCTGCCATGTGTCTGACTTTTAGGCTCCATCATTGCAGGCCATGTTTTCTTTTTTCTTCATTTACCGGGACCACTCTTACTCCTTAGCTCTGGATCTCTTGCATTCGATGCCAAACTAGTACGTCCAGTTCTATCTTTCCTCACGATACACTCGATCTTGACCACAGATCCGGAGCAACATAGACTGAATAACGTACATAATAGTAGTCTTAACTTGACACGAATCATTTTCGGAACCACACGTGTTCTTGTTACCAGCAGAGAAACAGCCCTCACAGACAGCACGTTGTTTTTGATTATCAATAGGCGCCTGCGTATCGATCTACCAGTGTCCACAGCTCCACGCCCTTTCCGCACGTCCACCTTCAACTCGAACCATACACTCACTGCTTCCTACGACGTTCGAAGAACCTCATCCTTACATCGGTCATGGCTCCTGGGTGTTTTAGCGGATGGTGGTGTTTTCGGCGGCTACCTACGTCATGTGACGATGAAACTGTTTTACCAGTCTCTACTAGAACTACTCAACCAAGTACGTCCTCGGCCCCAGTACAGACATTCATATTTGCACTGACCTTTCAAAATCCTGATTCTCCCTCAGGCAATGGGGATGTTCGGGATGCCGCGCCGACTGAAATGGCTCGCCCATGTTCTCCCCCTGGCCCTGGCAATGCGGACGTTCCCGTTCCCGCCCCTGCTCAAGGTCGTACTACCCGTGCTTTTAGGTGCTTTAGTGTACTCAGTTATTTGGTTAGATTCTCTGCCGGGCAATACAGCTGCTCTTTCTCCTACACTAACCAAGGGTGTACCTACTGGACCACATCCTGCCGAAGGCAATGTGGACAAAGAAGTCTCTTCAGGCAAGCATTATGCTTACGACGAACGAGACAAGTCTAACAACGTTAACAACCAGCACCACCCTCTTCGCGCCCCGCTTATCGCTTAAATCCTGTCAAAGCTAAAGAGCATATAGATCGCATTCCCCGTTTTCGCATTCTTGTCATGGGTAGAGCAAATGCGGGTAAAACAACAATCTTGCAGAGGGTCTGTAATACCACGGACCGTCCAGAAATTTTTGACGGAGAAGGGCGAAAAGTATGTATATTGCTTGATCTTTGCTTGAGAGTAAAGAGATATCGGGCTATATTCAGGTGGATGCTACTAAGGTGCAGGGTTCGCTAACAGTGAGGTTTCTTCATGATTTCCGCGTAACGTATGTTGAATGCATTCAGCGTGGACTTCACAACATTGAGGCTGAGCTGGTCTTTCGGAGTAATCCACGCTTTGTATTTCACGACTCGCGGGGGTTTGAGGCTGGAAGTGAGGAGCAATTTGACACGATGAAAAAGTTTGTGGCCGATCGTGCCGAGACTACTGAGCTGGACAAGAGAATCCACGCCATTTGGTAAGGACACCATGATTTATGATGCTCTAAGGTTACTGATATGGTTCTTATGATTGACCTAGGTTTTGCATTCCTTTGACTGAAAGCCACAGGTTGGTCTTGGCTGCTGAAAAGAAGTTCTTTGAGGAGTGTGATACAGGACATGGTGTGTATATTGCACATACTCTCTGTTGGCTTCTGTGAATTTTTTGCTCTGGACAGTTCCTGTAATTGTGCTGCTAACAAAGGCAGACACCTTAACTCTTGATGCTGTCCAGGAGCTTATGAGCAAAGGTCTGAATGTAGATGATGCAATGAAAAGTGCTGGAGATGTGGAAAAAGGGATTCTGGATAATTGTGTTTTAAGGGTCAAGGATTGGTTGAAGCAGCTAAAGTTTCCACCCCATGACTACCTGTCACTCTCTGGTCAGTGCTCTATATAGCACTTGACCATGGCAAGCCTCATGAAAAAAATCACTGCAGGAATGGAACAAGAGGGTGCAGAGTGCACACCCCTACTAACATGTACAGCAAATGCTTTAGAGGAGGAAGGACTGCAACAGCTCCTCATATCAACACAACAGTCCAACTTGGAGCTGTGTATGAGATTTGCTATAATGAAGTAAGTGATAAAACTATGGACCCAAAATGTACTGACACATGCAAGGACTTTGAAGAGGTGCATGAAGGAACAGGTTGGCAAGATTAGACCTGCACCTCTTGCATTCATTCTCTCAAAGTGGTTTCCATTTGTGAGAAAAGGAGTAATTGCACCAATGAAATGCTGATTAATTAATAGGAAGTAAGTGAAATTGTGAAAGCTACTGTTTCTTTCATGTTAAGTCTAGCTTTGGCATTCCAATTCTCTTTGGGTTGATAGTATGTGAGTGCATCCATGGCAGGTGGTGGTAAGTGCATACTGACCTTGTTCACTACCACCCACTCTGTTGTGTTTGGATCAATAGCAAGTGAGTGGAGTCCTGGCAGGTGGTGGTGGATACATGTTGACCATGTTCATGACCACTCTGTTGAACTTGGGATCATAGTATGTGAGTGGAGTCATGGGAGGTGGTGGATACAAGCTTATCATTTTCACCACCACCATGTTACACTTGGGTTCATAGCAAGTAAGTGAGGTCCTGATGGGTCATGGCAATGCATGCTAACTATGTTCACTACTACCCTGTTGCACTTGGGTTCATAGGAAGTGAGTGGACTCATGACCAAGTGGTAATGGATGTATGCTGAGTATCTTCAATGCCACCCTGTTACACTTTGGTAAATAGGGAGTGAGTAGAGTCATGGCAGGTGGTGCTGGATGCATACTGACCTTGTTCACTGTCACCTTGTTCTACTTGGACTCATAGAGAGTATGTAAAGTCATGACAGCCAGGTGGCATTGGATGTATGCTGACCATGTTCACTACCACTTGGTACACTTGAATGTGTAGCAAGTGAGTGCACATTGCAGGTGGTAGTGGGTGGAAGCTGACAATATTTACTGTTACACTCTGCACTTGGGTTCATAGTATGTGAGTGGGGTTATGGTGGGAGTTGGTAGACACAGACTGGCCATGTTCACTGCCATCCTGTGCACTTGGGTTTACAGCCAGTGAGTAGAGCCACAGGAGGTGGTGGTGGGTGGATGCTGACCATCTTCACTGCCACCCTGTTCACAGGGAGTGAGTGCAGTTATGGCAGGTGGTGGTGGATACATGCCAACCTTTTTCACTACCACTCTTTTGCACCTGGGCTTGTAGCTTGTGAGTAGGACATGACCAGTGGTAGTGGATGCATGCTGACCATATTCACTACCTTGCTATTGCACTTGGGTTCACAGCTGGTGAGTGGAGTCATGGCAGGTGGTTGTGGATGTATGCTAACTATGTTTTCTGCTGCTTTGTTGCACTTGGGTTCATAGCTTGTGAGTGGGGTAATGGCAGGTGGAGGAGGATGCTTTCTGACCATGTTAATGCACTTGGGTTCATAGGAAGTGAGTGAGTTATGGTGAGTGGTGGCAGATGCATGCTGACCATATTTACTACCACCCCATTACCTTGGGTTTATAGCAAGTGAGTAAGGTTATGACAAGTGGTGGAGAATGCATGCTGACAATTCACTTCCACTGCATTCATAGGGAGTGAGTGACATCATAGCATTTGTCACTGTATGGATGTTGACCATGTTGTCTGCCACCCTACTCCCCTTGGGTTCATAGCAAGTGAGTGGAGTCATGACAGCCTACAGGTGGAGGAGGATGTGTGCTGACCATGTCCTCTGCCACCCCACTGCACTTGGGTTCATAGTTTGTGAGTGGAGCTATGGCAAGTGGTGGCAGCTGCATGCTGATTGTGTTCACTGCCACCATGTTGAACTTGGGTTCATAGGCAGTGAGTAGAGTCACAGCGGGTGGTGGATGCATACTAACCATAACCACCCTCACCTTGCTGCACTTGGGATGATAGGGAGCGAGTAGCATCATGCAAGGTGGTTGTGGATGTATGCTGACCATATTCATTGCCACCCTGTCACACTCGGGTTCATAGTTTGTCAGTGGTCATGGCCAGTGGTAGTGGAATCATGCTGACTTTCTTCACTGTCACCCTGTCACACTTGGGTTCATAGGCAGTGAGTAGAGTCATGACATGTGGTGGTGGATACATACCAACCATGTTCACTACTGCCCCATTGCATCTGGGTTCACAGCAAGTGAGTGAAGTCATGGAAGGTAGTGGATGCATGCTAATGATGTTTACTGTCACTATTGAACCTGGGTTCATAGGTTGTGAGTGCAATCATGGTAGGTGGTGGTGGACACATGCTAACCATGTTCATGGATACATAGAAAGTCAGTGAGGCCATGGCAGGTGGTAGTGGATGCATGCTGACCATGTTCACTGCCACTCTCTTGTACTTGGGTTCACAGGGAGTGAGTGGATTTATGACCAGTGGTGGTGGATGGATGTTGACCATGTTCACTGCCACCCATTGCATTGGCATTCATAGCAAGTGAGTAGAGTCATGGTAGGTGGTGGTAGATGTGTATTAACCAAGTTTATTACCACCCTGCTGCACTTGGGTTCACAGCAAGTTGGTGGAGTCATAACAGTAGTGGTGGATGCATGCTGACCATGTTGACTTATTGCACTTGGGTTCATAGCCAGTGAGTGGAGTCATGGCAGGTGGTGATGAGTGCTGCTGACCATTTCTCCTGTGACTCTATTTCACTTTGGATCATAGGCAGTGAGTTTTATGTGATTTTTGTGCTGAGCATGCTTTCAATTTGGAACAGGTGGTGAGATTAATCAGTGCTTGCACATCACAGTTGTTTTTTCAACAATATTCCACAGGATGTAGGTGCTCTTTTATGTAGTTTCACTTAGAACCTAATCTCACTATGTGCATTTGTCAGGATGTTAGTAATTACATTCACCATCATTGATGACTACTGATATATTCTCCATAGGATGTATGTTGTTGTTTGATTTTACCATGTGATGATTGTCAATAATCTTAACAGTTGGTTTGTGGTTCTACTTTTTTACTGCTTTGAATTCAATGATCCTGATAGTAAACCTTTCAGGTTGTAAGTTAACCTTCCTCTGGAATATACCAGTTGTTTGATTTGAAATGTCATAGCCTGCCATTTGCCATCCCACTCAATCCCTCACAATACCTGAGTTGTCTACCTCAAGGCAATATGCAATGCAACCTATTGCTGAACATGGTGTTGGTAAGTTATATCTACTGATGGCTCAGATGCCATAGCTCATGGTTGCAGGCTCCATACTTGTGTTTGAATACTTATATTTCTTGTTGCAGGCCAAAAATGGCAGGAATGATTTGCAGGAGGATCTAACTTCTGCTGTTGAAAAGTATCAAAGTTCAGGTACTCATGCTAAAGTTAACAGACTTATCAAAGAAACCTTTGTGAAGTGTGGTGAAAATGTGGAAACTTTATGTCCTATCTTTGTGGGCATTGCAAAGGACAATCAGTTATGTAGGCTACTATTTCCTCTATATTCATATATGACTCACCATGACATCCAGCAAAGATGCTGAATAGGAAGGAATAATAATATGATATTTCAAGTGGTTGACCATGGCTGCTGTAATTCCTCCACTTCTCTATTACCATAGCTTTTTCATGGATGGTCATTTGTGTTGTCTTCTGACATCCTTGGAGGAGAGAATTTTGCACAACTTGGAATTGACTTTGCACCCTGTGGTTTCACATGATGTGAGAAGGTGCTCTGACCCAATATTTTAATATAGATAGCTCATATGTACACACTACATTGTTGGGATACCTCCCAACTCAGCTACCCAAATCCTACTCATATGTTCTATCCCATCTATCCAGGTTATCTGATTGCTCTAATACCTACTGGTGGCAACATATAATAGACATGTTGAGTAAAGTCCTTGCAAGTATGAATGAAGTTTTGCCATGGTCTGGGCTCTACCCAGCTTGGAAATGAAAGTGGACTATTATGTGTGTGGCTGAGACTAATAAAACTGACTCCATCCACAGTCATCAGCAAACTAGACATCACCTGGCCAGACTCCCAGTTCTCCCAGAAAGGTCCCCCTCTGGCCAGAACTGGCCAGACAGGGTTCCAGAGTTCCCAGAATCCCAGCCCACCACCTCTGTCCATACTTTTACTATGCTTTTTTGCTAATGCCACTACCATTTTTTGCTAATACAACTACTATGCTTTTTTGCTAATACCACTACCATTTTTTGCTAATACAACTACTACACTTTTTTACTAATGCCACTATCATTTTTTGTTGATACAACTATGCTACTATGCTTTTTTGCTAATAACTCTACCATTTTTTGCTAATACAACTACTACATTTTTTTGCTAATGCCACTACACTTTCAAGCTAACACTTACTATCACTCTGTCACACAGATATCAAATCAAAAGTGGTAATATATTCAAATTCAAGTACTACCACATGATAGCCTAATAGTACTACACTTTTTCACTAGTACTACTACCCACTACCCATTTTCCTAATACTACTACACTTTTTGCTAATACAACTACCAACCACCCATTTTCCTAATACTACTACCCACTACCGCTAATTAAATAGGTGGTAGTAGTGGACTAATAGCATACACTACCCCATAGTAGGAATTGGGCTTTGTTTGGTTGGCTTTGGCTGCTTGCACAAAAGGTGTGAGTTTTGGTGTCCACTATATCACATTTTGGGGTATTTTTGTGACTTTGCAAAATTTCAAGCTATTAGTGGCTGTGCCCACTACACAACAAACCTAATGATCACTATGCTTGTTTGCTAATCACTTTTACTACACTTTTGGTAATCAAAAGTGTACACAACATCTAACTAATCAAACCCTAATTGTCACATCTGTGACGCATGCACAAGGTCCGGACCACAGTCCGACCATCTGAGGTGTTGTTCTAGCCCTACAGGCTCCCGTCATGAAACTCCGTTCCGTCATGGTTTGACTTACGATCTATTTCTATTTCTGTTTCCATATTTAGTATGTTTCTCTCGTGCTTCTGAGTGACTCGCTATACTACCGTACCCATATGTCTTACTAATCCCTGTACCATCCGGCTATCTGGCAACTACCGACTTACCTTACTAATAGCTCACTAATATTGTTATTCATCCATACTGTGTTCCAGTAGTTGCTACACCCCAGACATTGCATTGGACTTTCCTCTGTACTATAAAAGCCTTGTACATATGTCATAGCACATCAGTTCGAATATCAAATAAGATACTCATCGATCTCACTCAACTCCAGACAGTCTCTGGATAGTTCCGACCTCTGGGACTCGGCAGGAACTAGTGTACTAAGTTGTATGCTAAACTCCGACTACCCGGACTTTCGCCCTAGCTTTCCTCTGCCCTCGGACCCCCTCAGAGACCATTGAGAACCAGTCTTGACACTAATAAACACTACACATACTTGGTGTCATGTGCCATTTCTGTCTTTTCTTTTTCAGCTCTGCTTATTGTATTTGCTACTGCCCTGAGCCACCATTGTTCCCCTTCCCACATCCTAACGACGTCTCGTATTACACCTCTGCCCGCCTTAGGGGCAAGTGTATGGACTCTACGTATACAACGAGGCCACGCTTACATATGTCTTCCTTTTATGTTTTACCTTTACACTTCTCGCTTACCAGATCCCGATGGGATCTGGAAGGCTTCCTTTTGTTAATGACTTGCTTTCATGCACACGTGACCTAGTCACATTGCGCATAGGAGTCCTTCTGTTTGCCCCTGGCAAACGGTCTGGCGTTCACAGTCACTCTGACTCGACATGCAGGGACTCCTTGTTTGCAGGACATTCTTGTTTGTAACCTACATGTTTATAGGCATCAGTATGTATGTAACCCGACTGCCTGTGGGGTATATAAACCCCTCAGATGCATTCGAGGTTCCTTGTACTTTTGCTACCAAGCTAGCTACTTAGCAAGTAGAGTTTGCTCTATAAACTCTTGCTTCTCTCTATATCTTGAAGCACTGCTCTGCTGGTCAACTGGGCAAGAACCCTATTGTATATGCCAGTATGACTTATCCTTCTGGATATCAAGAGGTAGTCAAGGACGTCCCTGTCGACATATCTCCATATCACTGTCAATATATCTGCAAGAGGCCTGCTCCAAGCCAGAGTTCGCCTATTGCCTTCCTATTGGTCTACTTAATTGAAAGGTTAAGAGCACATGTCGGTCATTGCCTTGAACAAGCAACAGTGATCAATGCTGTGCGACACTTGGTAGTCAAAAAAGCAGAGTTTACTACACTTTTGCTAATCGAAAGTGTACACAACACTTCACTGATCAAATACTAATGAACACTACACTTATTTGGTAGTCAAAAAAGCAGACTTTACTACACTTTTGTTAATCAAATATGTACACAACACTTCACTAATCAAACACTAATAAACACTACACTTATTTGGTAGTCAAAAAAGTGGAGTTTACTACACTTTTGGTAATCAAAAGTGTACACAACATTTGACTAGTCACATACTAATAAACACTACACTTTCCTAATCAAACACTACAAAACACTACACTTCCTTGTAATCAAAAAAGTGCAGATTACTACACTTTTGGTAATAAAATGTAGATACACCCCACTAACTTTATTTTGTCTGTATCTCAACCATCTTTGCATGGATGGATGAGGTAAACACACATCTGTGGTCCTCTTGTCAGGTACTACAACTTTCATTATGACATCTTTGAAAAAAAAAATTTGGAGACTTCAATTTTTATTTTTATTTTTGAATTTTCTTGCCCATTTTTGGGTATATCCACAAGATAAGCATATTCCCATGATCCTGTGATCATGGGCTATGACTTTTGTTATGACATCACAGTCATTCAGCCACTTTTATTTTGGGACACACCACATCCAAAGTCAATTTTGTAAATATCACTGCAAGCATTTCACAATTATTCTTCAGAAAACATGCTGAAAAAATTGAAGAAAGTGATACTCTTTTTTGACAGCTGTTTTCAAAGAGAAAAGGCAAAAATAATATTTTCTTTTCTTTGCATGACTTTCCACAAAACATTGATTGATGGTAATACCCATTAGCATAGAAGCTAATCAGCACTACCATCAATTCATTTTTTTGCACAGAAAAGACAAAGAAAACAAAATATTATATTTGCATTTTTTATGTGAACACAGCCCAAATAAAAGAGTATCTCTTCTTTCCATTTTTTCAACATATTTTGGCAAGAAAAATTGTGAAATGCTTGCAGTGTATCTCACCCAGAAATGGAGATGGTGCTGATGTAAGCATATTCCCATGGTCCTGTGATCATGGGCTATGACTTTTGTTCTGACAGTGGCTGTGCATCTGGAAGGTCTGGAAGGTCTGGGACTCTGGAATCATTGGTACAGATAGTCTGGGTTTCTGGAAAGCTGGGGAAGGAATGGCTAGTTTGCTGATGGTGTAGCTGGTAATGGCTGATGAACAACCAACAGGGACCAATGACAACCAATGAAGGGCTGACTGTCAAGAATGGAGGTATGAGGAAGGGCATTGGGTCCAGCTTATACATTGCCCCATTGTACCAGCCTGGCCCTCAGATTCCAGAGGTATGGAAGGTCAGAAGAGGTTCTGACATGGGGGAGACTCAGAGAAGACCAGTGAGGGACTGAAACTAAGTTGATATCCATACTAAAGAACCACTACTACATAGTTCATTTGGGTATTGACATACCAGATCCCAGCTTCCAACCTCTCTCTTCTGTCACCCCTCCCTTTCTACTTGTCTAGTCTCTTGTGCTGAAGTGAACTTGCAACCCTTGTGGTTTAGGTTTCATCACAAGTGTATGGTACAAAATAACATGAAGTGCAAATGTTCCCACATGCCAAATGGACAGCTGTCACACATTGTCACACCCTACATTGCAAATCTGACACATTGATTACCTGAAGAACTTATGTTTGGTTTGATGCATGTGGGACTAATCATCAGCAAAACTACAACTAGTCTACTTTGTCTGCATTTTTCTGCAGCAGACACTGCAGACAGATGCAGATGAGTAGATGTCTGACATTGGCTAAATGAATGTAATGAGGGGTATGTAAATAAATTGAAGTAAGGTTCTGCAGACAAGCTCAGACAACTCGGACCAGTAGGCTCATTGTAACTTTGCTGATGTACATACAAAGGAATCTGTGAGGCACATTGCCAATCACATGGACACAGTGCTGCTCACACTCATTGGTGTAAAGTTTGTTAGTGAGTGTGGGAGGAGATCTAAGAAGTCTCCTGTTGGAAGGGGGTCTTCAGTTCAACCCAGGAGGACTTGAGTTGCCTGGTAGAGTCAAAGAGTATGGAGAAAATATCAAAAACATGCCCTAGAATCCCAAAGAGAAGTGGTGATAGCATCTGGAGAGTGTCTGGGGATGGAGAAATAATATTCTGAGCCCTTAGTCTCAGAATTCTGTCTTTTTGTCTCTAGTTACTCGTCTGTTATTGTTCTAGGTATGTACACTGTACTCTAAGTGCATGTGCGGGCTTACATAAGCCACAGCACGTGCACATACAGCTTCGAAATACTAAGTAAAAGGAAAAACAAGAGAATAGGAAAGAAAACCTAAGTAAAAACAATGAAATAAAATAAAATACCTAGTAGGAAGTAATCCCTCCCTACATCCGAGGGTGGCTTTAGATAGTGACTGTCCCCAGTCACCATGTACCAAGCTGTACCATATAGCAAAAGAGGGCTATCTTCCTTGAAACAAAAACTCTAAGTCAGAATGCAAAAATGCAAACTCAAAAACAAAATAGAACATATAAAAGAAGCCAAAGATACTACCTGGATGAACAAGGGACCCTGTTTGAAGGCATCCAAAGGTCCTCAAGACCCAAAAATGGCTCAGAAGTGGCTTGAAGGGGCCTTGAAGTGGCCTTGAGGGAGCTTGGTTCAAGGGTGAAGGGGGGAGTTGTGAAGAGGAAACATGCCCTTGGGGTTCTAGTAGCTTTCGAAGTCAAAGAGTTCTTGTAGGTAGCCTCAGAGTCAACTCGAGATGGAGTAGGTGGCTGGACTAACCAGGAACTCAAAGGGGGGAACTGTACCTGGATAGTTGAACCACCTGGACCACAAGCGAGTGCCCAGGAGTCTAGGCGAGCCTGGAGGGTGCACCCGAGTGCCTCACAAGGTATCTCCTCACCTGTAGGTAGCACAACTCGACCTTGAACAATCCTACACCTGCCTGCAGCTAGATACGAAGTGCAGACCTTGCATTGAGCTCGGATATGCCCTTCTTGACCACAGAAGAAACAAAAACCAAACCTTCGAGGCAGTGCTTGGTGCCTCGAGGCCTCTCGATAGGAAGGGAAATGCTCACTTGAAACCAGGGCTGCTCGAGGGAGAAACAAGTTACCATGGGGTGATTCGAAGCATGAGGGTGGCTTCAAAGAGCTTTCGAGGCAAGGGTAAAGTTTCGAGGGGGTGCATGAGGGCTCGCAAGGTTGAAGGTGGTGCATTGAGGTCAAACCAAGGTTGCGAGGCTTGCTCGAAGCTGACTGTGGGCGAGGGGAATGAACCTTGGTACTCTCAAAATGACCTACTGAGTGTGAACATGAAAGTTGATCCTTTGTCGAGCTATGAAGTGAGTTGGTGGCTGAGTCACCTGCCTGCTGATCCAAGACATGCCCAAGTGGACAAGCCATGGCATGTCAAGAGCCTGCATTGGTGCCTTGGTAAGGGGATGAGCTGCTCAAAGTGAGCTCAGAGGTGGAAGGGAAGTGTTTCAAAGTTGGGGAACAGGGAGGAAACTTTGAGCTTGAGTGTGCCTCTCCCTGGGAGCATCTTCTAGAGTGAGACTGAGAGTACTCCACAGGGGCATTGAACCAATAGCTGATTGAGGGCGAGCGTGAACACTGAGAGAGTTCTTCAGGTGACTCAAAAGGTGATGAAGGGCTCTTTGAAGCTAGATGAAGGGGTGAGTGGCCTACCCCATCCTCAATAACCTCCTTTGTAAAGTGAACAATGACCTTGATAGGCCATAAGCAGCCTGGCCTAAACAGGGGGTATGCATGAGCGAGCCTCCTTGAGACTTCACACTTGACCAGTGGTGGGAGACCACAAAGGAACAGCTGGGGCTGATGGCTCATCTCCAAGACATTGCACTTTACCATGACCAAGAACAGGACTCAGAATTGTTGAAGGTAGTCCCCCAAGGCTGGGACTGAGCTCAGCTCACTGTGATGAGCCTCATCAAGGTAGGAGTAGAACTCCTCAAAGTGCTCGAGGATGTCCTTGGCTGGCTTGATCTCCGGGTACTGGAGGGTTATGAGAGCTTTGAAGCTGTCCCATTGCTCAAGGACTGGGGTATTGACTACAAGGAAGTTCCAGAGCTTTCCAGTGAGGGGTGGGGCTCCATTGATTGCTATCTGCACCAGGGACAGGGTATCTGTTATCCCCTGGGCCTTACCATACTCTAATACCTCCTCGAGATAACCTAGCAGGTCCTGCACCTGCCCTGAGAACTCCGGGTGTGACTCGGGTGGGGCTCAAAACCATCCAAATCCCTCTTCCATTTTTAGTGGTATATATGAAACCCAAACAAATATATTTCATGGTGTAGTCAATTATTGATAGTAGTCTTGGGGTGGAGAAGATCTCTGAATGTTGGCAACCAGTCTCAAAAGGGTAAAATGAAGTGTTGGGGTCACCTCGATGCATCCTCGAGTGTCAAGAGTGAGTCAGGGGGGAGTGGACATTGTACACAAACAGGGAGAGGTAGAGGGAGTCTTGTAACATGTCTCGAAGTGGTTTCAACCACTAAAAAAAACAAATGTAGCCACTGCTGTGGCTCGAAGCTTTCAATCTCAAATATGCAGCCTTGCTTGACTGCAAAAACACACAAATAACGATTGGTATACATCTGGGATATGTCTACGAACAAGTGCAGGCACATCTAATTGAATGTCGAAGTCTCAATTTCATCTCGAAGGGGCTCAAAAAGTGTCTGGGGGTCTCAAAGGGTCTGGGATCTCAAAGTGGCTAATGGGATCTCAAAGGGGGTTTCTACTGACTCTAAGACAATGGGGGAAGGGTTCCTATGACTTGGAACAGCTCGAAAATGTGAGGGGAGGTGCCAGGGAGCTAGGCTGTGGCAGGAGGGGGAGGACAGCAGTGTGTTGATGAAGAACCACCAAGCATGATGCTACGAAACTTCGGCATGTGGTAGGGGTGGTCTAGAGGAGTTGGGAGAATGTGGAAATACGAAATTATGCACACCCAGTCCCAAGATATTCACAAAACTGTCCAATATGGCCTTTCAGCACAAAAAGTGTGATATCTCCAGAGGCACTGAAGCAAACGCGTCGAAAAAGGTGCCATTCGAGAGCTCTTGTCGAGTAGAATTAGGACCTCGAAAGGCGAGAGGGTAGGCGCGTCGGGTGTCGAGAAATCGCATGTACGAGCTCGAGGGTAGGGGAAGAAGTAGGATTACCAAGCAAAACAGCCCCCTCATGGTGGGCTCCAGATGTAAAGTTTATTAGTGAGTGTGGGAGGAGATCTAAGAAGTCTCCTGTTGGAAGGGGGTCTTCAGTTCAACCCAGGAGGACTTGAGTTGCCTGGTAGAGTCAAAGAGTATGGAGAAAATATCAAAAACATGCCCTAAAATCCCAAAGAGAAGTGGTGATAGCATCTGGAGAGTGTCTGGGGATGGAGAAATAATATTCCGAGCCCTTAGTCTCAGAATTCTGTCTTTTTGTCTCTAGTTACTCACCTGTTATTGTTCTAGGTATGTACACTGCACTCTAAGTGCATGTGTGGGCTTACATAAGCCACAGCATGTGCACATACAGCTTCAAAATACTAAGTAAAAGGAAAAACAAGAGAATAGGAAAGAAAACCTAAGTAAAAACAATGAAATAAAATAAAATACCTAGTAGGAAGTAATCCCTCCCTACATTGGTGTGGACAAACATGTAATATGGATGGACAAGGTAGGGACTAGCCAGTCTCCATTTCCAGACTGGAGAAATGCTCTCTTCCCAATGACTGCCCATCTTGTGGGACATCCATGGTTACTCACTGTTGAGCAGCAATTCAATTCACAACACCACAGAACAACTCTTCATGAAATGTCACACACTGATGACCTCAATCCCTCCTCAAATACCAGGAAAGGTAAAAGTAAGGTGAAAGAGACCTCCAGGTCAATGGCAGTTTCAATTGCAAAGAATAGGCATGTAGAGGTGTTGTGGGATGATGAGTCTCACCATAGTTTGCAAGTAAAATAACATGTAATTTTACTCTCTTTTGTGCTTTGCAAAGTCATTGTGTGCCATATCTGCCCAAATGTGACCAACATGGACTCTACCCTAGAAGTGCAAGGGTCATCAAGACCCTTTGCATATTTCCACAACGATACAGCAGACTGCAAAATGATAGACCAGATCTGAGCAAAACTCACATGAGCACTTTTGTTTAGTTGCAGAGCCAAGTGACATGAGCCAAACAATGTCAGTCAGTCATGTGAGCATGGCTTACCAAAATGAGTGACTGAGGGCACATGCTATGCTCCATCCTAGCCTGCTGCAACTCTCAGCTGACCTGTGTCCACCAGTCCACATCATCAACAGGTTTACAGTAGTAGTGAGTCCCAGACATTTTGAAGCCTGGGTTTTTCAATGCTCCTGCAGGATAGTGATTGCTGTTACCCTTCTTGCATGGCATGACCAGAGGGAAAATTTGCACCAGTGAGTCTGCCCTCTGCCCCCACAGTGACAACTGGTAGCCCTTCATTTGCCACAATGTTGTGCTGTCACCCATGCTTTCTCCATTCAATACCAGTGGCATGTTCATTCTATCCATCCAGCTAGTACAATTGTAGATGATCAGGTGTGCTGGATGACACATGTGAGTAGCTATGGCAGTGGTATAAAACCAATGGTGAGTTTGCACTCATGCCAACTGGCAACAACCTCTTAATTTCTGTGCTATGTCTAGCCCAAATTCTAACTTGCAGAATCATGCTAGCCATGAGTCCCAGAACTATCACTTTCCACATGCAGGGTATTGAGTTGGAATGCTTCCTACCCACCCCCTCATTCATCAGGCTTCCCAGTGCAATGGTCCACCTTCTCTGTATATGCCTCAGGGCCCTATTTACACTCAACAGATGCATCTGGGCAGCCAGCTGGCTGTTAGCCACACACCCCCTCTGAGCCAGGGCCCTGCTTCATCACAGGTGACCACTGCCCTGGTTCAGGGAAATGATCATGCAGAAGTGGTTGACAAAGGTGAAAATATTCTGTACCCACTCAGTAGCAGGGATGGACCTGATGACACTTCCTAGTAGATACCCACATCTCAGTGTCTGTTCCTCTCAATACAGGAGTTGTTGGAGGGACTGTCAGCCATGTTCAACTATGCTTTGCCTTGGATGTAGACTTCAATGATTTTTTTTCTCATGTCTGTGCAAAGATGGACCTGGATCTGAAGGTGGCTGAGTTAGGCTACAAGTACCATACTGACTGGGCCTGTGATCCTCCCCACCAGCTTTCTGACTCTGAGCAACTCTCAGAAGCCTTTGAGTGTGGACATCAGCTCATGAAATGGGCATGTGGCAGGCAAGTCATTCTTGAAATTCACAACTTGGTAAGTTAGGTCAATGAGAGTATGGATGAAGGGGTCTAATCCTTCTCATACCAACCCAGGTGATGTCAATGAACAAGGCATCTCTGCAGAATGCTGCTGCTACTGAGCTACCAGTGGAAGTACAGTATCTTCTTCTACTTCAAAGGAAGGGCACATCCCTTCTATGACTTTGAATGCTTCCATGGATTCATACCCTCTCTTCAGGTTTGGAACCAGTATCTGGAAAGCCATTTCTGAGGAATTTGGAATTCCGATAAAACCTCAGTCATCTCTACCCCAGGGTACCTCCAAAGAAGAGATTGAAGCAGAGAAAAAGGTCGAGATCCTAGGGTCATATTATCCCTGCAGGATCTCAAATACAGTATCAATCTGGAGCACAAAGTCTGGTATGATGCAGAGTCCCAGCATCTCAATTGGAGATCTATTGGCAGAGTTACATGTTGGGACCTATGGCCTGACAAGCAGATGATTCTATTGGATTTGGCATGAGAAATGGACAAAGGTGATGGAAAAGATACCTTTGTTAAACCTGCCAGAGGAATCTATTCCAGATGTCCTCAATGAGCATATGCAGATAATGCTGTTAAGTGTTTATCCCTTACCAGGAAATTATCCTGAGAGCTATGCTGGCTATGGATGACCAGGATATTATGGGGACATTAGCAATATACCACCTGTAAATGTGTTTGAAATTATGTGTTCCAGACAAATACAATATTCTCAGTTGATTCTTCCCTACTCCATTGGAATCCATGGAGGGATAAGGTTATGCGATGTGTAACAATAAGTACTCAGTTCTTCAGTAGAAGCAACTGACATTACCTGTAACAATAAGTACTAAGGTAGAATTAGTACTACGAACAGGTGTGTGTATAGAGTAATAAAGCTCACCTCAGTTCTTCAGTAGAAGCAACTGAGGTTCAAGGAAATACGACGGCAGGAAAAATAGTAACATGATTATGTAAGCAGAAACGTCGTGTCAAACCAAGTATATATTGCAACACTCCCCCTCAAACACGCTGCAGTCCGAGGGCAGCTGCAAAGTGTTTGACTTTGAGGCTCGGGAGAGGCTTAGTAAGCGTATCAGCAATCATGTCGCCTGTAGGGCAATAAACTAAAGAAACGGAGCCTTCGTCAATAACGAAACGAATAAAATGGTAACGGATATCTATATGTTTGGTTCGAGCATGATATGCTCCATCTTTCGCAAGTGCAATTGCGGATTGGTTGTCGCAGTGTAACGTAGTCGGAAATACAAGCGGCCGGAAGGTTTCTTGCAGGAAACGTCGTAGCCATATGGCTTCTTTCGCAGCATGCGTAGCGGCAACGTATTCTGCCTCGGTCGTAGATAGAGTGACTAGTTCTTGCTTTTTCGAGGCCCATGACACCGCACCACCATCTAAAATGAATGCATAGCCCGAAACGGCATGACGGTGCTCTTGACTGGAGCCGTCTGCGTCCGTATAGCCTCGTAGTCCATCTGTAGTACCTCCGTAAGTCAGCGCCAGGTCTTTCGTACCCGCCAGGTAGCGGAATATTCGTTTTACGGCTTCCCAGTGAGCTATACCCGGATTTGAGCTAAATTGGGCAACGGTCGTGACTGCGAATGCAATGTCTGGGCGTGTTCCAACTGCAACATGCATTAACGACCCTACGGCTTCACGGTACGGTATGTGCTTCATGCGGGATGCCTCGGCAAGCGTCTTCGGACTCTGCGAGGCCGAGAGGTGAGCCGTCGTCTCCATTGGCGTAGCAGCAGGTCGAAGATCTGTAAAATTATACTTCGCTAGGATACCTTCTATGTATTTCTCCTGCGAGAGTGAGATCGTGTGGGCAAGACGATTGCGAGTGACTTTCATTCCGAGTAATGATGCAATAGGGCCTAGATCCGAGAGCTTGTATTTTGAAGCTATAGCATGCTTAAAATTCCGAATGCGATCAGGATTATTTCCGGTGACTGTGCAGTCATCAACATGAGCTGCAAGTAGTAGGATATCCGATCCGTCGTGCATGAAAAATACTCCCCAGTCAGCTTCAGAGCGCTTTAGGCCGAGCTCGTGCAGTGCTTTACACAGTTCGTTGTACCACTTCAAAGCACCCTGTTTCGAGCCGTACAGAGCGACATGGAGACGTGCGACGGGATGCTTGATGCTTGGGTTGGTATAATAGAGACCCTGGGGTAGCTGCATGTAAATTGCTTCGTCCTCGTCCAATTTTCCATTGAGAAATGCACTTTGGAAGTCAAAAACATCGACATCCCAATCGTTGCGTGCAGCAACAGCTAGGATGGTTCTAAGCGAGGCGAGGCGAGCGACGGGGGCATAGGTATCGTAGTAGTCGACACCATGAACTTGTGAGTACCCTTTTGCGACCAATCGTGCCTTGTACTTGTCTATCTCGCCGTCTGCGTTTCTTTTGATTCGGAATACCCATTTACAGCCTACAACGTTTATGCCTTGAGGTTTCTCGACAATAGACCACGTTCGTGCATTTTCGAGTGCTTTGAGTTCCTTCTGCATAGCCTCATCCCACTTTGACCAATCAGACCGTGCACGGGCTTCCTCGACCGTTTCAGGGTCAGTCCCTTCTATCTCCACAGCACTGGTAACCATCGCAAAAACTTCCACATCGTCTTCGTCCATCTCTCCTTTCTCCCCCATCATCCCCAACTCTACTGCAAGGTTTCCGGTGGGTTTTGAGCTTGTCTGGACACCACGGGGCAGTGTTGATGACCTGGTACGACCATCATAGGTTCCTTCTCCATCTCGTAGGCGCTTCACATAGGCTGACTCAACTCTGAGCCTTCCAGTTCGTCGTGGAGGGGCTGGAACTTCGAATTGCGAGCCTAAATGGTCCACAGTGGGCTGGGGTGTCGTAGGTGGTTCGTTTGGTTGCTTAGTGCTCTGCTCGACATCTTGCATAGACGATTGGCTGCTTGGCGCTACCAGGCCATTATTTGTTGCATTCCCTCGCTCCCCCTCAAGCGGTGCACTAAGTGGGACTTCAACTTCTGCTGTGTCAAACTTGATGCTTCGCTCAACTCCGACCCGTCTTGTATCCTCGTAATAGATTCTGTGACCGTTGCTGTCCTTGTCATAGCCCACCCATCTTCCATCCTTAGCCCGCATGTCTAGCTTTGATCCATCCGTTGTATGTACCTTGACTCGGCTGCCCCATACTGGTAGGTTTGACAGTTCTGGTTTTGATTTGTATAGCATTTCATATGGGGTTTTGGCGCCAAGTGCACGAGTTGATGTACGGTTTTTCAGCCAGACTGCATGTGCTATTGCTTCTCCCCACAGAGACTTCGGCAGCCCAGTTGCATGTAGCATGGCCCGCACTCGTTCAATGAGTGTTCTGTTGAGTCGTTCAGCCACTCCGTTATGCTCTGGAGTATCATGCACTGTAAGCTTTCGTTCTGTGCCTTTAGATGTGAGGTGCCGACTGAATTCGTCACTTAGGTATTCCCCCCCGCGATCGGATCGCAAGCACTTGATCCGGACATTGAATTGAGTCTCGAGCCAGGCTTCATAGCGGCGATATGCATCTAGGGTTCCATCCTTAGATTTGAGGAGAAAGAGGTTCGTGTAGCGGGTATGATCGTCTGTGAAGGATACAAAGTATTGGCTTTTGCCATTTGTCTGGACGGGTGATGGTCCCCATAAGTCGGTGTGTACCTCTTGTCCAACTTTGTCTTGACGTGGGGGGTCACGAATCTTTCCGATAGGCTTTCGAGTAGCCTTAGCATAGTCACAGGAGTCGCATGATCCCATAGTGGGGAACGTGGGATCTAGGGTTATTCCAGCAATTGTTCCATCTCGTAGCATCTGACGGATTGCTTCAGGAGCAAGGTGGCCAAGCCGTATATGAATCTCTTCCATTGTGAGAGGTTCCTTAGCACTTGCTATGCCAGCTAGGAGTTTCTTCGAGGCACGGACGGTGTAGAGTCCCCTTGTAAGTGGTACTTCGCCAATCTTTTTCTTCTTTGAATTATATATCTGGCAGCGCGAGTCACGGAAAAGTGCTGCATAGCTGGCCTGGTCAAGGCGGCTTATTGATATGAGTGTTACCCCCATGCGAGGGGCATATAAAACATCTTTTAGCAGCACGCAGCTGTGTGCCTTGCCATTTGGGAGGTAGATATACATGTCGCCTTTTCCAACAGCATCAAAGGTTCGTTTGTCGGCTGTGGTGATGGGCTTTGGTGGGATCGGGTTGTAGGTGACGAACTTTTCTCGATATGAAGACATGTGGCGTGATGCACCAGAGTCATAGAGCTCCACTTGCACACCTGCCCGTGCTCCTTCATTTGCGAGGAGTGCCGATGTGTAGGTGGTAGAATACACCTCGTCTTCCCTGTTCTCCATGACTCCGCATAGGTCAGGTAAATCTTCTTCGTCCACTTCGGACAGCCAGTCTGACTGTTCATCCCATCCTTCAGTGCATGCGAGCCAGACCCCATCCGGTTCGCCATCCCCATCACTGTTGTTTTGTGCAGCTGCAGCGTGCTCGCACTTGGATTTGGATTTGTCATCCTTTCCCTTGCCATCTTTTGAGGTTTCTGAGCCCTTTTCTCCGCTTCGACATTCTTTGCTTTTATGCCCTCGCTTTCCACATTTATAACAGTTCCCTTTAAACTTGATTTTAGACTTTCCTGGTCCACCTGCTGAGTAAGCTGCATCGTCGGCATTGTCATTGCCAGAGCCTTTCTTTGACTTTGATGCCCGGCGGTCATAGTCATCGAGTATAGCCTCCATGAGTACTGCAGAGGTAAGCTTCATACCCGTGATTTTTGCTGATCCAGTGATAGAGCTAATGGCAGAGTCATAGGATGTCAGGAGGGAGGTCATGATGGTGGCCATGAAATTCTCATCAGAGGGGGCTTGGTCCATGGCTGCGAGTTGTTCGTAGAGTGCTTGGAGTTTGTCAAAGTGTTCACGAACATTGCCTTTGTCTGAGCACTTTGTGGTCTGTAGTCTGCGGAGTATTTCGACTGCGACCACCTGTGAACGCTTTTCGAAGAGGGCTGCGAGTTTGTCGAACATCTCCTTTGCGGTTGGGAGTCGTTTGACCTGCATAAATAGGCTTTCGGGGATTGTAGCAGCTATGTGCTGCCGTACATTGGCATCGTTCATGGTCCATTCCTTTACTGCAACTTTGTATGCTTCGACTTCCCGTACTTCATCTGCTGTTTTAGGTGACCATTTGTCTCCTCGTCCCGTTAGACTTTTTGGGTCCACTGGCTTGGTCTCAGTTCCATCCAGGTAGCTAAGCAGCCCTCGGGCGGTGACACATAGTAGGAGCCGATCCTTGTAGTTAACCCAATTTTCGCCATCTGCTGCGAGTTTAGGTAGACGGTTTAATATCTTGTCATCAGAGCTGGACATGGTTGTTAAAATGCACGGAGTTGTTCTACTGGGTTTGGCTAATGAGCGGGGCTCATAACCTGTAACAATAAGTACTCAGTTCTTCAGTAGAAGCAACTGACATTACCTGTAACAATAAGTACTAAGGTAGAATTAGTACTACGAACAGGTGTGTGTATAGAGTAATAAAGCTCACCTCAGTTCTTCAGTAGAAGCAACTGAGGTTCAAGGAAATACGACGGCAGGAAAAATAGTAACATGATTATGTAAGCAGAAACGTCGTGTCAAACCAAGTATATATTGCAACACAATGAACTTCAGGAATATTCATTGCTGGACATAAATTATCCACATTATCTAGGGTACCACTACTTCGAAGAGACAAACTTTCTCGATTTCGAGAAGTTAAATCTCAATCCTAGGCATTATAAACAAAAAGGCTACTCTGTTCATCATCTCAAAACCAACCCACAACACACTGGAAACAAATCCATTCACAGAAAAAGACCATCTAAAGACCAACATCACTGGTTCCATTGCAGAGCATTGGAATCCAATATCTCTGACCAGGTTCTTGACAACATGCTAATTCTAGAATTCTTCTAGTTTTACCATGGCCAATCAAAAGGAAACTTCAGCATCAAAAAACATCCCATGTCTTAATGGATCTAACTATGCTTCTTGGAAAGCTATGATCAAAGGATATTTTCTGACACTTGATATTTGGGACATAGTCAATGGAAACATCACATACCCAGATCCTGCTATTGCAGCTAATGCAGCTGCTGTTATAGCCTGGAGAACCAAAAATAGCCAAGGAATGGGCACAATTCTTTATATTGTGACCCTGTAATTTCCATATCTTTGGAATCCCAAGATACTGCCAAGGAAATGTGGACCACCCTCCAATGGTCTTATGGTGCACCCACTGCTGTCTCTGCATACATGGACTTCTTGAGACTTCTCAAGATTCAGATTAATCCTTCTGATGATTTGAGATCCAAATTGTAAACATGATCCTTGGATCACTTGCCACTCAGGGAATAATGTTATCCAAACCCATCCAATGCATGATGCTTTATGGAGCATTCACTGATAAGTGGGGTACTGGTCCCACAAACATTTTATCTTTGGTTAAAACACAGGATCTAAAAATGATAGACATTGTCCCACATCTAAAAGAATTATCATCACATCACACTGGGCAATCTCATTTGCCAAAGCTAGAAGCAAACCAAGCTGTGTCATCCACATCAGCTCGACCACTGATTAATCATCTCTCTAAACCTCCTTGATGCTGGAAATGCCAAGGGTCTCATCCTACAGAACAGCATGTTGACAGGAATAACTGTAGAAGAGGGTCCTTTAGAGGAAGAGGTGGATTCCCTTGTCTGGGAACACCATATCCTCATCCTCAACAGCAGCAGCCACAGTCAAGTGGCAGTAACAATAAAGGAAAGAAATGAGCTACTCATGGTCATGGTCGTGGTCATGGCAGGTTTTCTGCTGTTGACTATAATAATGAAGAAAATCCAGAGGACTCTCAGGATTATGACCAGTACCAAGAAGAGTATGAAGCAGGCTATGAATCATACAATGTAAACATCAATGAGACATCCATTGATGATGCCTCTCATTTTGAAGAATTCAATGATGAAATAACTCCTGTTCCGGTACTTGAACCAGTACCACAAACAGTTGAGTATGTTGATAATGCTGCACCTAATTCTACTGTTAACATTCCATGTCATTGCTCTGTCTGCTTGCAAAACATAGCCCAATTACATTTATGGATACTACCAGATCTTCCCACACAATGTGGAGTTCAACTTTGGAGAGGAGGAGATGTCAATCTGTTAACTCAGGAGACTGAGTTATTGACATTCCCAACTCTGATCCATGTGTTGATAGACCTGGAGGTGGAGTTCAAACTCCCCCAACACACAGCAGTATTAATGAGAGGAAAGCATACTACCAGTTTGTAAAGGCACTAAGAAATCTAGGTGTAAAGATGGTAGAGTAACCATCTCCCTACAAGATTTCCATGCTTTGGTATCTGAGCATAAATATCCAAAGCCTATATGATATGTACACTTACCTGATGACTATGATGTAGATACTTTGACCTATGGAGCCTCTGGCTTCTCTTACAGTGTCAATGATGATGTCTTTGACTTGTATCCTTGTGATTTGGAAACCAATCACACAAGCAATTTTGTGTCCAAAAATTATATGTGGATGTTAGACTCAGGATGCACAGATCATGTCACCCCTTGTTGTGCTGATTTTATGACTTATAGAAAGTTTCCTGCTGCTGCCTTCAGTCACACTGCTGGCAAAGAACCTGTTCACCTTTTAGGCAAAGGAACCATTGTGTTACAACTAGAAAACCACTCTTTCCTGACATTATGGAATGTAATACATGGAGATTTCTCCAAACACCTATGTTCATGAAATTGCTTGTTACAGTGAGGCTATACTAGCCATGCTACTACAAAACATGAGGTGATCTGTACTCCCAATGGTTGTGTTGTCCTCAAGGCCAATACCTTGTCTACCTCACAGTTGCACTGGTTCTATGGAACTCCTATCCATTCCTCCAATGCCTTCAAGACTGTAGACCTAGGGATGTTATCTGAGGATAAATTTATACTTTGGCATAACTGCCTTGGTCATCCAGGCTTGTCTGTTATCAAGAATTATTCATGCCATGTTTCTGGGTTTCCTGCTGAGCTAATCATGAAACCCATGCCTACTTGTCAAGGTTGTGCATCTGGCAAAATGGTGTCTGATCCTTTTCATGCTTCATCCAAACATGCACTAAAGCCTCTTGAGCTTGTGCATGCTGATCTACTTGAACTGCCCACAGAGTCCTATTATCACAGTCATTATGTGTTTACACTGCTGGATGATTATTCTTCCTTTGGCTTTTGCCTTTATCTCTGACTTAAGTCAGACACTTTGTCTCATTTTCACAATTGGTTGTCCATCATTGAAAAACAGACCAGTTGTCTGTTGAAAACTTTCCATTCAGATCAAGGGGGAGAATTTATGGGAACAGAGTTCAAATCACTCCTCCACTCCAAGGGTATTGTTCATGAGTTGTCTATAGCAGATCAACCACAACAAAATGGATGTGCAGAGCATTTCAATAGGACTATCCTTGAAAAAGCTGGATCTATTCGTCATCATGCATGCGTTCCTAAACAGTTTTGGAACTTTGCTTTTGATGCTGCCTTGCATGTTTACAATCAGACTCCATTGTGGTGCTCCCTTTGGAAGACTCCTTGTGAACTGTTTCTAGGCAAGAAACCTGACATTTCATACTTCCAAGTATTCAGATGTTTAGCCTGTGTTTGGATCCCAAAAGACCAACATAAAGATAAATTGGAACCTCATGCCCTAGAGATGGCTTTTCTCAGATATGAACCAAATACAAAAGGATATCATTTCCTTCATGGCCAAAAACTTGTAATTGCCAGAACAGCAAAATTTGCTGAAGATATTTTTCCTCTTTGTAGTACAGATGGAAATAAGGAGAACAAATCCAATGACTCTGACCTTATCCCTGTGATGAACCAACCAGATGATGTCACATTACCAATTGATGACTGGATGGATAATGGGCCTGATCACCCTGCAGATGAGAGAAACCAATCTCGACCACCAAGTCCACCTCATAATGACCCACCACAGAATGATGGAGACCAGGATGCTGGACCTCCACATCAACCATCAAGAGATAACTCTAATGGGGCAAATCCACATACCAACCATCAACCTGAGATACCTCAACGATGGTTGAATCATCCTCACCAACCTTTTAATGTTCAAGCTCAACCTAACTGACCAATGGTCATTCCACAATGTGAAGGAAGACCAGCTCATGTTATCCAACCTCCTCTTCAACCTGGAAATGTTTATGGAGAAAGAAGAGATCCAGTCAATATAGAAAAGGAGATCAGAGATAAACAAGATGCAGTACACAAAATGGTTGAAGAACAGGTTTGAAATATTCAAGATAATCAAAGGATCTTTGAAGAGTGGAGACTGCCTTCACCCTTTTTACCTGATCCTAAAGAACCTAGAGCCAAACCCTTGCATTTTCATGGCACAGAATCTGAAGAAGCAAAAGATGCATCTTTCATGACAATATTAGCTGCACAAGTTAAAGATGTACCTGAACAGTTTAGGGACATTCTTAAACTCCCAAAAGCTGAACAAACCATTTGGTTTGATGCAATGAAGGATGAATTGAAATTGATTGAAGAGAGAAATGTCTGGACTCTTGTGGATCCTCCTCCAGGAAGAAAACTGGTTAAATCAAGATGGGTCTAAAAGTGATGGTCATCACAAAGCCTGCCTTGTAGCCAAGGGCTTTACCCAAGAGTATGGGATAGACTTTGAAGAAACCTTCTCTCTGGTCACACATTTTGAAACAGTGTGAATCCTACTAGCTCATGCAGCACAGCACAATTGGGAAATGGAAGTGCTAGATGTTAAAACTGCCTTCCTCTATGGCAAGCTAGATGAGGAAATTTATATGGAACAACCAGATGGTTTTTGAGTTAAAGGTCACAAGCATAAAGTTTATCAGTTGCTGCAAGCCCTATATGGTTTAAAGCAAGCAGCACTCTCATGGAACAAAGAGTTACACCAGTCCTTACTTTGGATGGGTTTCCTCCAATAAAAAGTTGATGCTGGTGTTTATTTTTATCACTCAAAAGCCAGAACTGTTATTTTCTTAATTTATGTGGACAATGGACTTTTCCTCAGTTCACACAGAAATCTAATCAAGAAAAAGAAAGACAAGTTCGTGAAGAGGTGGGAACCTCATGATCTAGGCAAAGTAAAGGAATATCTTGGAATCCAGATAAAACAAAATCACCAAACCAAAGAAATTTGGCTAGATCAAATTCCCTATGTCCAAAAGGTTATCAAATGATTCAGCATGGAGCAAGCAACTTCTGTTTGCACACCTTTATATTCCAGAAAAAGCTCCTCAACTTTACCAATCAAATTTGCAACTTTGTTCCAGATACCAATCGGTTATAGGATTGTTACTTTGTATGGCTCTGGGAACCAGACCAGATATTGCATATTCAGTGATCTGAATGTCACAGTATATGTCTAATCCTACCAATTTCCATCTCAAACAGGCATTACACATTGTTCATTATGTGGCATCCACACCAAATATTTGCCTTCATTATCATGGAAATGAAAAACAAATTTATGGCTGTGCCAATTCTGATTGGGCATCAAATAAAGATACTTGTCATTCAACAACTGGTTTTGCCATGTATTATGGCAGCTCCCTTATTTCATGGTGATCCCGAAAATAAAAGACAATCACTCTCTCTTCTACAGAAGCAGAATATATGGCAATGTGTGATGCTGCTAGGCAAATTAAATGGCTTAATATGCTCTTTGAAGAATTGTCATTTAACATGGACAAAACCTTCCTTTATTCTGATAATATGGTGCTCACTTTATAGCTGAAAACCCTGTATCTGATGGTCATTCCAAACATATCAACATACAATGGCACTTCATTTGTGAATGCATCAAAGAAGGACTATTTGTTATCAAATATGTTAATACCACTCGACAAAGAGCAGATGGACTTACCAAGTCATTAACATGGCAGAAGTTTGAAGAAAATCACTTGTCATTAGGTCTGGTACTCCAACCAACTTAGAGTGAGGGGGAGTGTTGAAACTATTGCTGGTTACAATTACTTACATGTGATTGATATTCTAAGAATAGTATGTTCCACACTATTCTATGGTGTTCTCTTACAGTGAGGAACAAAACTGTTGCAATGTTTTGCCCTTTTGCAGTGTGTGAGGTGTACTGAAAGCAGATCGAAGAATCATGCCAAGTGTTACTGGAGACAACGATAGTACATGCCCTTGGCTACAATATTGCCCACTTGGTCATGTGATTTCATCCTGTGGCTGGAAAGATATAGGCATTACAACACAGCAATGTCATTGCAACGGTTTTGCACCTTTTGAAAAGTTCATTAAAATTCAAATGTAGTGAGCCTTATTTGGCTATACAAACAAATATAAACAGGTAAACAGTATCTCTGAGTTTGAATTAGTTCACACACCTCTTTGTTTCCACCACCATCATCATGAGATCACTCTCTGTTGAGATCACTCTCTGTTACCCAAAAGTCTACCATCCTCTCTATGCTTGATGCAGGACACTCTGCCCACTCTATTTCTTCCACCACTGGCATTAATGTGTCCACCATCTCTAGGCTTCACTCCAAAGAGCATTCTGAGCCTCAGAAGTCCACTGGAGGTCATCCTACCAAGCTTTCCTCTGCCAATATTCACTATGCTACCCATCTCATCTCATCTGGCCAGGCTGAAAATGCTGTCCAAGTCACCAAAGCTCTTGGCAACATTGTCAACCACCCTATTACTCCTACCACAGTGTGCCAGCACTTGAAAAAGATTGGGATGAAGGCTGTAGTCAAGTCCAAACATCCTTTTCTGTCACACAAACACTGGACTATAAAGGACTGGAAGAGGGTTATATGGTCTGATGAGACCAAAAACAATCACCTTGGGTCAGATGGGCACAAATGGGTGTGGAAAAAGGCAGGTGAGGGGCTTAGTGACAGGCTGGTCCAAGGGACAGTCAAATTTGGAGGAGGTTCTGTGATGATATGGGGCTGTATAACCTGGGAGGGGGTTGGCTATGCTGCCAAGATCGATGGTAGGATGGATGGAGATCTTCACCTTCAAATTTTGAAGGATGAACTGCTGAATACTTTGCAGTTTCATGATCTTGATCCCTCTGACATCATCTTTCAGCAGGACAATGACCCCAAGCACACCTGTAAAAAGGTGAAGGAGTGGCTGGGGGAGCAGGATTTCACCACTATGGTATGGCCCCCACAGTCTCCTGACCTAAACCCCATTGAACATCTTTGGGGTTGGCTCAAAAGAAGACTGGCAGAGCATGAACACCCCCCTAATGGAATACATGAACTGTGGGAGAGAATTCAAAAGGATACCAGCTGAGGAGTGTCAGAAGTTGATTGAGAGCATGCCTAAAAGGGTTGAGGCAGTGCTCAGGGCAAAAGGAGGCTATACCAAGTACTAATATACCATGGATATCAAAAGGTGCAAAACTGTTGCAATGACATTGCTGTGTTGTAATGCCTATATCTTCCCAGCCACTGGATGAAATCATGTGACCAAG
The DNA here is from genome assembly GCA_024663475.1 of Pisolithus thermaeus. Taxonomy (NCBI): domain Eukaryota; kingdom Fungi; phylum Basidiomycota; class Agaricomycetes; order Boletales; family Pisolithaceae; genus Pisolithus; species Pisolithus thermaeus. The sequence goes on from JANFAF010000047.1 coordinate 198,803, forward strand.
TGGGCAATATTGTAGTCAAGGGCATGTACTATCTTTGTTTCCAGCAATACTTGGCATGATTCTTCAATCTGCTTGCAGTACACTTCACACACTGCAAAAGGGTGAAACATTGCAACAGTTTTGTTTCTCACTGTACTACCATTCTCCTTTACCCAAGACCAAAGCTTAACTGAAACCTAAGGCAAGTGCTCTGCCCTTTGCCCCTTGCTCCAACCCCTCTGTGCAATAGCCACAGCTGTGTAAGTGCTCAGGTTGCACTGCATTACCCTCAGTCACTCCTTTTGGTATACAGCCATGCAGTGCTCACATGACTGACTGACATTGTTTGGCTCACATCACTTGGCTCCACAACTAAACAAAAGCACTTATATGAGTTTTGCTCAGATCTGGTCTATCATTTTGCAGTCTGCTGTAATACTGCCCAAGGAGCATCTTTACACACTCAACTGGGTCCCATGGTGGGCTTCACTGCAAGCATTTCACAATTTTTCTTGCCAAAATATGTTGAAAAAATGGAAAGAAGAGATACTCTTTTATTTGGGCTGTGTTCACATAAAAAATGCAAATATAATATTTTGTTTTCTTTGTCTTTTCTGTGCAAAAAAATGAATTGATGGTAGTGCTGATTAGCTTCTATGCTAATGGGTATTACCATCAATCAATGTTTTGTGGAAAGTCATGCAAAGAAAAGAAAATATTATTTTTGCCTTTTCTCTTTGAAAACAGCTGTCAAAAAAGAGTATCACTTTCTTCAATTTTTTCAGCATGTTTTCTGAAGAATAATTGTGAAATGCTTGCAGTGCTTCATAATCAGACAAACTGAAGTTCTGATGCTTTTGGTGGCTCCACAGCTACTGATTATATAATAATAATTTCCAAATATGGTAATAGTTATCAGATTTTCCCCTCAAAATTGGTATGGGTTATGGGGTATCAGGTATCATTACAAATTTACTGCAAACTGAGTCAGGAGATCCAAAAAGCTATTGGATTTCAGGGAGTATCAGGTATATAGGGTATCGGTTACAAGGGAGTCGACTGTACATACTGTTCCCACACATTGCCAGCATGCCCAACATTTAATTGACAATCTTTGGTGAGCACTATCATTGGACCAGAGCTCCTTCCCATCCTTGCTGGAGGGTACATATGAGGGATGCCCAGTCATCACTCTAATACGAAGAATGCATCTGCTGTCTTAGAATGGGCCCACTCATGTGTCATGACATCATTCATTTACCAGTCCTCTCCTGTGACAGCCTGGCAGGCTGTTATTTTATTACTGCCACCAATGATGCTTGCTACTTCAGAAGATTGGAAAACAGGAACTTCACCAGCCTGGAGACAAGAGGGACCTTGGTATGATTGTGTATTTGTTATGACAGGCCTGGAGCTCAAAGGCATGTATGGTATGCATGGTATGGACATTGCACACATCCTCCACTTCTTCTTGTTCAAGTCTGGGGGGATTTATTATCCCTGTGCTGTCATGCATTGGTTCAATCACATCGGAGACAAGCCAGATGAAACAACTGGGATGTGGACAGTCCACCCAAGCCTTAATCGCCATGACGAGTGCAACATCTCTGTCATACATGTGGATACCACTTATTCTGTGCAGTACATCTCATCCCGATCTATGGCCAGCATCAGGGAACCGGCAATTGGTCAGGACTGGTCGTGACTGGTTTGTGACTGGTTCTGACTAATGTCTTGTTCACTGATGAGGACTTCGTGCCACGAGATATTGCGCCATGCCATTCCTATGACACATTTCACAGTTTTTATGTGAACAAATTTGCAGATCACCACACGTTCGAAGTTGCCTACTAATACTGTAGTAGCTAGCAGAATCCGAATCTCATTATACTTTTAGCGCTTCCGGCGCTCGTTTACTTCTTTCACTTAAAGATGAATGTGAAAAAAAGACGGAAATGTTTTTTACCTTCGCTTCTGGCGCTTTTTGCACTTTTCATACTTAGCAAAGCAGAAAAGCTCCAAAAGGGAAAAAAAGTTAGGTGCGAATTTACTGATGGCCACTTCAACGTTCGTATGAGAACAGATGTACTCTCTTTCGTTCTACACTCGTGGTTATGAAGCTTCCTGCGCTTATCACGGCGATGTCCGGGGAAAAGAAGAATGTGTCTTCAGTGTCTGAAGGCAAGTCTGACCACCCAGTCGGAGAGAGAGGGCAACGATAGCCAGTTGCAGCGGGGGTAGAAGGTGATAGGTCGAGGTCGTCGTGCGTAGTAGGCCCGTAGTACGTCGAGTAGTAGCCGAACATCGTACCTGTTCAGAAACGGTTTAGAATGGAGTATACACAACGAACGAACAACACCAAATGCGACGAGCACAGGGTAAGTTCTGTTCGTGCTAACGTGTTCACAAAATACCGGGAGAAAAGAACTCAAGTCTAACGTATTCGTGCCACAAAGCAAACCACCGCGGCTGAGAGATCGAACCTCGATGGTACATTGTGCACACAGGTTCTCGCAAAACCATGAACATGAGAAAGACGTACTACCCTGTCCACCAGTAAATGTGGAAGTCTAAGCCTCCGAGATTCTTTGATGCCACTACCTCCTCCGTCGTCATCGTCATCGAAGACAAGGGTATGATGCTGTGGATCTAAGCGGGTACGTCCACTCCCAGCACAGGCTGGTCTTATCGACACCGTCAGGAAGAACTTCAGCGCACTCGAGTGCAAATGCAACGGAGATAACTCGAGGGCTCCTAACGATGTCTGCTTCATGGGCGACTACTAACAGGGATGGATGGAAATCAGGGGAGGTGGTGTCATTGATGGATGTCAAGTAAGTATGAAGTTTATCCGTTGCTTGATCGTGCGTATATGGTGCAGACTTCCGGCACTTGCATTTGTATGTCCTGACTTACAGTGCGAGTGCCAGGTTCGAGGACGTTGCGGTCTAACATGGAGGATGACCCATTTTCATGCATCACGACAGGCCGAGTTTGCCGCAGAATTTCGATACTCTGAGCCAGCTTCGGCCGCCCACTCTGATAAGCTGGTAGACAAACATGCGACTAGCGCATAATTCGGATCCATGGTGGGGTAATCCAAACTATCTTGCAGCACCCAGCTCAGGGTATACTCAATGTCCGGATAGAATATGGAAAAGTATGTGGATTGGGCAAAATAGGGTAAGGGGTCCTAATTGATGGGATTACATGGACGCATCCAGTGCGTTGTGGTATCAAGGTATGTATGCAGTCTAGTGTACATGTGTAGTGGTGGTTGAACCACTGATAATACGTCCATCATCGACGACGAATGTTAAGGACAGTCGAAGTAGTTTGTCACAGCAAATGACGGCTCCTGCCGTTGTCCATGTGCTATCAATGAATTAAAAGCCCTCGTACCGTGTCACGCGCAATGGCATCGCCGCGCCTTCTTCACCGACTACTCGGGGCCTGGGCAGTATTCCTTGGCATAGTTCAATTTGTGTATTGGGACCATCTCGCATCTCGAATATGAAGCTCTTCACCAGCACTGACAGCACCGCCTATCCATAGGTGTATCAGTATACCCCGATAGCATGTAGTAACTTAGAACCCACCTTCATTTCAGATACCGCAAAGCCCTTTCCAAGACAATTCCTCGGCCCATCAGCAAAGGTCAAGAGATGACGATATCCTTGGACATCCTGTGCCTTCTTTGGGATACCATCTTTCTCAAGCCAACGTTCTGGACGGAAGACCTTCGCGTCTGGTCCCCAGATGGCAGTGGATCGGTTGATGCATGCCAAAGGCAGCCCTATTCTCGTCCCGCGCGCTACAGATATGCTGTTGATGGCTTGACCGGACTTGGTAATGACAGGTTCCGAGAGAGGGATGACGTCATCCTCCGCTGCCTGAGAATGTGACATGATGGTCAATGAGAAAGAGTGACTTCTTTGCAAGTCGACTTACTACGCGGACGAAGTCTGTCAGGGGGGGATGGATACGAAGGGACTCGTGTACCACGGCGTCAAGGTAAGGTAGTGTCAGGCTAATCTGCAACTGATCATAGGTTGGCTCTGAGCCGAAGGCCAAAAGCTCGTCGCGCAGCTTGCTTTGAATGTCTGGGTTACGGGCAAGTTCAACCAGCGTCCAGGTCAAGCTATCTGGAGAGACCATTAGGGCGGCCAACAAACATTATCAAAACACGAGACTCACTGGATGTAGTTATGTAACCAGCAAGAAGCAACTCTTTCATCTGGTGATCCCGAGCCGTAAGTGATAACTTATCAAGAGTTGGATCACTATTTACTCACCGACGACAGTACTTCGTCAGGGGTTACATGCCGCCCGCCCTCAGCCTCAGTAGCTTTGACTATGGGAGGACCTCGGTAAATCTATCCTCCAATTGTAGTGAGACGACGTACTAAGCACTCCGATGATAGACTTGTCCTCTTTGCCGTCAACAACCCCGTCCTTCTTCTCTTTCTCCATCCTGTCTAGGAGTTTCTTTGCAACACCCGATAGGGTTGCTTGCATATCAGTGAGTGACTGAACACATGATACTGGTATGTAGGAAAACACGGGGAACACATCTGCGAAGAGGACGACGGCAATATCGATGAACGACTGCTTAGCCGACGTGTCGAAGGCGCTGAATACTTTCTGGATCGTGGCCGGTTTACCGTCGAGAGAACCGAACTCGTGGGAGAACCCTGCCATCCCAATGGTGTCCAGACTGGAGAAAGCGTTCAGACAAACTTCAACATATGCAACCGTATCATTGGCTCACGAGATATGGTTCATCCAATCTTGGATTTCGATGACAGCACTTTCACCGCCACTCACGTCGATCAGAGCGTCCCAGCCGGCTTTCGTCTAGGCCATCAATGTTTAGTTTCCGAAACCATGTCAAACAAGTTTGACAAGCCTTACCTTATGAGCACAATTGTAGAACACATGGGCGAGTTTCCGCAGGGCAGCGTGGCTAAAAGCAGGGGACAAGGACTTGCGTTGTCTGGGGAACAGGAGTAAGCGCGTCGTTTTGACCTCAGTATATTGAAGTTACCTCTTGTGATCTTCTCCGTGCGACCACAGTATCCCTTTCCCGAACTGGATGTCGAGTTGTAAGTGCAAAGCGCAAGGATCCGTCGACCGGAACGTACCCCGCGTTCCAGGAATACTCTGGTCGAGTCAGTTAGTACGTATGTCCAGGTTTCTCGGGCATAGTAGTGTGCGAGGGCTCTCGGATCGCACAACATGATCTTCTTCCCGCCGAAACTCGTTGGAACCTCATAGGCCACACCATATTCTTCGGCCCACGTTTCAAAGATCTCCCCCGTGTCCGGCGCCTCAAAGAGATCTTTGGATGCCCCAAATATGGGATGCGCGCCGGGTGGTCCGCGAAGACTGGTGGTCTTGAGCTTCCTTCGAGCTGCACGCATGGTACCGCGTAGGGCCATGACACCAGTTATGCCTGCGAGAACACTGAGGATAGAGGTTGAGTGATAAACTGCCAGCAGATTATCGTAGGCCGCTGTGTACATAGTAGAAGTAGTAGAAGACATGTTGTGTCTGAGTCCGCTGCTGCTTCAATGGTGAAAATCAGTAGAGGTTATATAGTGTGCCCCAAGACGCTGCGCAAGGCGACAGGGTTACACATCCACTGGTGGAACCATGGCAATCTGCTATACTCTGATGATCGCTGAATGACAGCCGAACAACGGTCGTTGGGAAGCACCTACCTGATACACTTGCCTTGGCTCAATTCGATCCCACAATGGTGCGGGAGGGGTGCCTGAGACAGGACACCGACCAGAGCGGCGACCTGACAGCTACGGGGCGATAGCTGACTTCGTTGGAAATCTATCAGTTTCGGGATATGGCAGCGGAACAGCCTTTTATTCATCATCACATGTATATTGAATAAGTGCGCCAAGGCCAGTCCAGGGAACGATGGTCTGACGTGTTCGGCCAGCCAGTGTCAATAGGCGTGCGTTTGCGCTGTCCCATCAGTTGTTTGAGTCGCGAGATACGACTCTTGAAGTTCGAGGATTTGACATGCTTTCTGAACATGAGTCAGAAATCGTCCTGTGCAGTAGTAGTCAGAACTCCCTGACACAGCGGAGGTTGCAGCTTGAAATTAAATCCTAAACACGCCCAGCTGATATACTCAAACACCCGGATCAGTGGGATCTCCGAGATTGTCGGCTTCGTTGGATTGTGTGTATCCTTAACGACATCAGCACTTGAGCGGCTTACCAAGTGTGGAGCGGGGTTGGGATGCCGTGCTACGGTTGTGATGTTCGCGAGCTTCGACCTCAAAACCTCCTAGACAACCCAAGGACTCGATTGCCAATTTTCAGTATTATGGCGCGTTTGAACTTCTTGTTGTTGTCCAGAAAGTATTGCGCACTGCATCGGATCGTTTTGATAAGATGCAGGCATATAATAGTGTCCAGAACGACTGCTATTGCTCATGCAATATCCAGATCTTGGGACTTGAAAATATCGACTCCTTCACGACCGTCCGTTGCTTCTCGGCAGTCAAAACTCTGTAATATATGCAACTGTCAGTTTGACCATTGCTTACCGCTTACCAGATTCATATACGCACGTTCTTCGTGAGTCACTCAGTGAAGTTGATACTGCACGATCTTTGATCACTGAGCCGCGCACGGGCACGAGAAACTGCGTAGAGCACAGTAGTACAAGAAAGGAAATTCCGAGTTCGTCAGAGCTCCAGCTGCTTCCGATAAGTGGGACCAACATTCACAAGAGATTTTTGGCAATTTAGGACAGCTTTTAATGACAAATAATATGACAATCCCATACTTGAAATATGCCTTGCCATTCAGGAAATGCTAAGAGCCAGTTCAGGACGAAAACTACCGGAAAAACCTTGATGAAAAACCACGAGAAAAAATCACGAGATCCATGACATAAGCCGCCGCATTCAGGCGGAGTTCTAACTTCGCTATCGTTCACCCAGTGGACGCAGTCGGGTGGCGATATGGCCTCGATGGACCCACCAGATCAAGGCGAAGCCTCCGGATTTTTGGACGATGCAGAGATGAGAACGTTTTCAGAGCTGGAGGAAGATGAAGAGGGAGAGTTTGCAGGGGAGGGAACTGATACTGACGAGGACATCGAAGACGAAGAAGAGCGAGACAGAAATCTGCTGGTAACGATCCTTATGCAGTATCACCTTCATCTCTCTTTCTTTTCAGAGATCGCGGAGAGGGTCTTCGAACTGATTTTGCTCGCAACTCAAAAGAAAGAGCCCATTCCGTATCACACGTCCATTCTATCTGGTGCAGGGTGGATCGCAGAACTCCTCAACGGTCACCCAGAGAGGATCCGAACCGAGCTCGCCGTCCACAAGCACGTTTTCAAGATACTTCTGAGGGAACTTCAGGACGCCGGTTATACGCATTCGAAGCGCGTCACTCTTGAAGAGCAAGTCGGGATATTCCTTTACACATGTGTCACTGGTCTATCGATCAGGCATGTCGGTGAGAGGTTTCAACGGTCAAATGGGACCATTTCACAGTACGTCTATCACAATCGCTTCATTTCATTACTGATAGAAAACAGCTATTTCAAGAGGATACTATTTGCGTTCTCCGCGGGCAGGATATACAAGAAATATGTGCGACTTCCCCCTTCAAATTCCCCCGTTCATCCTTCCATCCGCGACAACCCAAAGTACTACCCGTTTTTTAAGGACGCTATCGGCGCGATCGATGGGACACATATCGCATGTACACCTCCCGCAAATGAAAGAGACGCGTCGCGAAACCGAAAAGGATTTACTTCTCAAAATTGTCTCATCTGTTGCGACTTTGACATGAACTTTACGTACGTACTGAGTGGGTGGGAGGGTTCGATGGCGGACGCATCTGTCTATCATGATGCTCGACTTTCCGATCTGGCTATCCCCCAGGACAAGTATTACCTTGCCGATGCAGGGTTTCCCAACTGCTTGCAGTTGTTGGTCCCGTACCGTGGACAGCGGTACCACTTGGCGGAGTGGGGTCGTGGGCATGTACGGTGCGTATATTTCACACTTTGCGTCAAGTCCTTCCACTCATCGCATGTCTAGGCCTGCCAACGCACAAGAGTGTTACAACCTCCGCCATGCGCAGCTCCGCAACGTGGTCGAACGTATTATCGGTGTGATCAAGCGGCGTTTCCGGATACTTGTTGTCCCTCCTGAGTATCCTATGGATATTCAGGCCCGTATACCCCCCGCTCTTTGCTGCATTCACAATATCATCCGCAAATGGGACCCGGTGGAGCTAGAGGACATCGAAGATTCAGTCGCCGTACCGATAGAAGAAGAAAATTTGGTTGGGTCGATTGCGGATGGTGTTCCTACGAGTGCGGAGCGTAATGAGATGTCTGGACGGCGGGATGTCATTGCAGGGAGTATCTGGACTAGTTATCTTGCAGAACGTATGCGCAGGGGCCAAGTAGTCCCAAGTCATTAAATAGATTTTTTTTTTTTTTCTACTCACAATCATACGAATCGCACGCATTTTTCAGACATGTCCAGCGCGTGATGACATTGAGCGGATACAACAGTAAAATGATATAAAGAGAATACAAAATTATTGATTTTGCCTCTCCATTGCTAATCTGATGCCCTCCTGAAGGTACGCCAGGCGAGCAACCTCAAAACCTTCGCCCACAAGTAGTAAATACCCATCAGCAAAAGATATCTCACGCTGGAACATTGTGAAGAGTAAGGCAATGTCGGATTGAGAAACTCTACCTGCGTCTAACTGTAGCAAATTCTGCCTTGCTTGTTGGACGACTGAGCGGCTTCCAGAGTCGGACTTGGTCCTAGGGGTGACCCTTCCTGAGATGCCAGAGATTGCGCTTTCGAAAGTGTTGAAGTGGCTCTTAATGTCGGATCGAAGACCTCCTAACTCCCGCACGATGTCCGTATTCCCTGCACGTCGCTTTCGGCCTGATGATGTGCTTGAATGTGCAGTTGCTGAGAAAGAAGCAGACATGGATTCATCGCCATCGTCGTCTGCTGGCCGCTTGCGGGATACTACCATGCGAGCCGAGACACTGGAAGACGGCTTGATAGAGCTGATAGCCGAACCATTAAATGAGGAAGGAACGGATGGGGGAGAGAAGGGGGTCTGGGATTGGTCCGAGTGCCAAGTCGGCGTCGCCTGGGTTTGGGTTGAAGGACTGGGGGTTGGCTCGCAGGTAGTAGATAGCAGGAGGGGGGGGGTGGCGTCACTTGATGGATTGGCTGGCTGAAGGAATGTTATGTTATCGGCAGCTAACAACCCGGAGCTGATACCTACCATGCTGCTTTGGGTGGGACCTGTCTGCGCTGAATCGGATGCGGGAGGGGCAGGTTGATGGTCCCACGGAGGGCTGGTAGATAGCCCAATAGTGTCGACGCTTCCCTGTGGACTTTCGCTCTCGCTGGTACTCAACCTCACACCTCCGGAAGGCTGTGCATCATCGATGCTCAGCGCGGAGAAACGGTTCAGGCCTTTTCCCTTGGAGGGCATGAACTGCTTCATTTTCTCGTAGTGGGGCCAGCCCTTGTTTCGGAACGGACCCGCATGCTTGTTCTTCTGTTGATGTCATCGTTAGTCTGTGGATATTCTACATGTTATTATCTACAGCTTACCTTCAAGAAATCCGACCACACCGCCTCGTTCTCGAGAGCAATATTAGCCCCCGATTCGAGTGAATAAGTAAATCCGGACGCGTTTGCGATACGATCCACGACATCGAATGTCTTCTTCATCTGTATATTCTATCAGCTATGTGATGCACTAATCATGCAGTAATACCATGCCCTTTGCCATCTCTCCTTGCATGACTTCGCAGTTTTGGGTGCCCCTTTTGTAGGGGCAGGCAGTTGAGCGGCGGCGGCATTCCAGAATGCCATCTTGAAGTTCAGGCCGTCACCAGCAGAGGCCTTGTGGGAAGCGATTATTTCAAGAAGCATTTCGGACTCTGCATCAGTCCACGATACTTGAGGAGTCGAAGATTCCTTGGAGGGCGACTGCGACGATTTGCGGGGCATCGTACCATTGGGTGATTTGAAAAGGGGTTGTTCGTAGCATCGAAGTCGCCACAGCCCAGAGTTAGAACTCCGCCTGAATGCGGCGGCTTATGTCATGGATCTCGTGATTTTTTCTCGTGGTTTTTCATCAAGGTTTTTCCGGTAGTTTTCGTCCTGAACTGGCTCTAAGATTTTAAGTCTAAGTAAGCCTCAAAATTCCGGCAGAAATTTGAAGTATGCGCACATGTAGCATCCGGGCCAAAATCTTGGGATATACTTAAAGTATTGGGGAAGCTTTAATGTTGGCACAAATTTCCAATTTCGGCAACAAATATAAACGGCAGCAAGATTTTAAGTTCTGCCGGCGGCAGTACGACGGGCCAAGTTTGAAATATTGACAAACAATAAGTTCTCCTCCAGAATTTGAAGTTTCGACGAAATACTATATGTATGTCGATACTAGATACATCGTCCAATTTTATATCCTGTGCGCGATCATCGCGCGATGATTCCCCTACGGATCGCCCAAGTTCGACACACTCATTGCCCACGGAGATCGAGTGAAACTTATGCGACACAAAATGTGCACGAGTCGCAGTCCTAGACATGTACCAGAGGATACATCATCCGTTAAATAGTGTACGCCGGAGAGAACGACACTGGTGTTAGTATAAAAACGATTGTACCTGACCGGGTGAAACCAACACAAACATGGAAAGTATGGATGGTAACGTGCATAAGGACTTAGTCCTGGGGGTAGAAAGTTAGCAGGTCTCGCTGTAGGATTAAGCCATGGAACTTACGCGACACAGGGAGAGGACAACTACGCGATCATCTGTGACTGCAACACAGGCAAAATGACTAACAACCCATGATAGACGCACAGTTTCTAAGTCATCTGAGAGGACTGAAGAATATAACTTCGCCGGAAAGTGCGGGTATGGTGCAAATGGGTCATGCTGCTTTCCGGACAGTAATGGCAACTGTCGTTGCACAGTGAGAGTCAGAAAACTGTTATCTCCGAATATGTACTTGATGCTTCCGGGAACAGGTGACGCCAAAAGATAGCCTTGTGGGTAGAACATGATAAGTGAATTGCTGACATGAGTGGAGGACCTGCTATAGACAATGCCTTCGTGCCTAACGTGTGCGCATAGGACTGCAGTACGTTGGCGAGTGAGCCTGAAAAGATCCTGCGGAACTACTACAGGCACCGCTGTGGAGGGTACCAGAACGCCATCATCGTCGGGGTCATCGCTAAGATCCCGGCTTGCCCCTGTGACCCCATATGTCCGATCAAGGAGAATTTTGCATTCTCGAATTGCTGGAGGGCATTGTGGTCGAGAAAGCCAGCCTCGAAGTTTTGCTGCTTTGAGGTAGGATTGCATCATCGTTGCTTCCAACCCTATCAACTCTGTCAGAGAGGCCAAACCGCCATGACATGCTATAGCTGACCAGACTTGTGATTATTCGGAAGACGCTGTAACATCCTGATCAAACGCTCAAAGGGGAATGACCACCAGGAATGGACAGGACCAAACAACATAAGATAGTCATAGATGTGAAAGGACGCGTGGTGGTTGGGTTGTGCACTGGATGCAGGGTATATTGTCTTGAGCTTTCCAATGTAGCTAGCAATGTAGGCTCGATAAGCAGTCACATGGTTGTTGCTCGTTGTGCGTGCACAAGCCAGGTACACGGCAGAAACGAGATCCATCGTGTGGTCAAGAACTGCCTTGAGGTCTGGTCCGTCGTTTCGTGGACTAGCCTGAGTAGCCCCCCAGAGGCTAATCAATGCTATTGGGAGATAAACCATTGCAAGGATGCGCCACTCATCTGCTTTCATCGTTCCAGTGGCTAAGTCACCAAAATTAGTAGGTACTGAACCGAGCCAAGAAGGAGTGACTGTGTCACGAATAACGCTGCGAACCCGACACAGAACTTCTCGTGTGTCGAACTGAGTATATTCAACCTGGGTAGCCACCTGGGTGGGTGAAAAGGGCATTGCTGCCCGCTGACAGATTTACTCAATGATGTACTATGGTAGAGTCAGAATAGCAAACTCACCCAATCGATGAGCACCTTCGCATAATCAGCTTTGAAGGTTCTTCCCTGCTTCGAAGGAATATGGCCTAAGCTCTGACAAACGAACTTGAGAGCACGGGTATTCTTGCGAAGTATGGATTCTCGAAGCCGGTCGAGGTATGCCTTGACTGCGATGTCGTCTGTGCAGTGGGGTACTTGCGCAGTAAGAAGCTCGTGGAGGGCAGAGACTTGCGAAATCTCTTTTCAGCCCATTGAAAGTTCTGCGGCAGTGTTTGGATCAACCTGTTTGAAAGGAAAGTGGAAGGCAGGATTTGATGAGCGTGCTGCATCCAAAGTCTCATTGGTAAGTCTAAGTAGACTTCGCACATGGTACTGGACCAAGCCTTCGAGTATACAGTGCATCGAATCAACTACAAGTTGGTGTGCGGGATCCCAGTATGGCAAGCGCCATAGCTCCGAGTAGCGTACACCATGCTCCTTGAAGATCTTATCACGTTCAGCGGATGTAGGTGCATCCCTCCATTGCTCTGCGAAGTGACGGGTCTTGTCCCTGTCACGAGTTGTCCAATTATGAAAGTCTGTCCGGGCATAATTTGTTTTATGGTAACAGTTACATGCACTGCAGAAGAAATGACTCCCAACACCAGCGAAAGCTGCAAGATGGCGAGCCGCGGGTAAGTCGCATATGACTAAGGCCACGGCACTGCGTGTCACTCGGCCATTAGGATAGTTTGCCGTTCGTGAAAAGCGGATTCCTTGGTTCCACGCAGTCACCATGTCATCGACAAGCGGCCGTATGTAGTGATTCAGGTGCTCGAGGGATGGCTGCTTGGGACCAGGTATGATGCCAGCGAGATAAATATTTTCTGGTTTATACTGAACATCTGGTGGGAGATTCAGGCAAGCCATGGAGATAATGCCCGATGACGTGCTCGGCCCTTGTACGCTCATTCCCTCAGGGTTGAAAAAGTCAACGTGAAGGGCAAATGCGTAACGACCTTCATCACCTCGATCAATGAAGAGCCTTCTGGGGTTTGGACCACGAAATTCCCAGAGGAATTGCGCCTCGAAGGGGTTCTTGACAATACGGGGTGGTGATGACAACGACACCTGCAAATCGTCGCATGCTTCGTCCATGGCCTTCTCTATGTCTCCACGAGACATAAGCATTGCTAGATAATCCTTGAAGTCATGATAAACGAAAGTCTTCTTCGGGTGACACGTCCCATCAGTACTGGTATCTAGTAACTCCTCCGTGCACTGAATCTCCGGCGTAGAGAAGTTGTTGCAACATTCTGGGTATGCAAGAACGCTGGAACCCGGCGAAGGTACGGGTGGATATATACAGTGACAAGCGCAAACAGCATATTGAATCGTTTTTGTGTTAAGTTGGAATTTAGAGAGGGCACCAGAGATGGTGGACGGAATCTGCTTCATGACGTTTTCATGGGTAGCACTGAGTGTGCCGTCAGGTTTCTGGAAGGCAAGGTAGAGTACGAGCAAAAGACTGCCCATAATGAAGTTGGCACCAGTGGTACCAATACCAAATATGATGCTGCATACTACGCCAACCAGCAGTGTAACCTGTGCAACCACATCCATTCGTTCGACCGGTGGCTGGTACTGTGTCTCTGCATCCCACATCAGTCATTCCCAGCCTACCACATAACGGAGCCTCATACCTGTGTTGACGTCCACTGGACCTTGTAAGACAGGTAGGTGAGAAGAAACTTCAGCCTCCAACTCCTGCAAGAGAGTCAACAACATCCTCTTCTTAGACTTGACAGAATCTGCAATCCAGGTGACGTTGTCCGTGGCCTGACGCAGAGTCGTTACTTCACGCTGAAGGAAGGAATAGTCAACATCGGATGGCTTGAGCAACAGGTGGCTGCAGCGGTGGATACGCGACTCGACATTGTTCAAGAGCTGAAGGGCTTTGACCATACAACGATGACTATCCCTCTTAGGCAATCTGCGGCCACCAACCACTAAGGTAGGAGTCACAGAGCCCGATGATGACGAAGTATTAGGACACATGGGAACAGGTGGGAGCTCGTTGGAGGGTGATGTGGATGGTGACGCAGATCGAAGCATGAGGCGGTTAATACTATTTGTAAGGTCGGCGATGGGGACTGATCCTCCGCTTGGAGGATTTGCGATGACACTACGGCTCGGACCTGTGTCCTGAAACTTGGCACGGGAGCTCCATAGCTTACTGGGGGCACGCTCAGTACCAGGGCCATCGTCAGTGAGTGTGAGAGCAAATAAGTGCCCAGCTATGGAATCGCCAGCGTCAGGCAAAGACCCGGTCTCGTTGCTGGATGAACCATCAGTATGCGTGCGGTTGGTGAGACGCTCAACTTGGACACGCTTGAGATGAGCCGGCATGAGTTGGGAGTTCATGAGCACACCCTTTCTTTGTCCGTTCACATCCGTACTGCCTTTGTCCAGGCACTCATTACAAACACATCGTTTGAGGACAGGGGAAGCAGAAGGCATGCGCTATCAACACCACGGGTCAGGAAATGCGGGGCTCGAGAATCGAAAAACTCACGAAGTCCGGGGGAGGTTCTCATTTACAGCAGGAAACTTTGCATTATATATGCGACTTCCTACCTCTGACCACATCTTAGACTAAAACAAGGTCGGGAAGGGAGAGACTCACCCAGGGTCCTGACTTTCATCTGGAATGGTGGTTTCCCATCATCGTGACCTTGTTGTGAGCCAGATTGGTATGTACGACATGCTGCCGTCCTTGTACTTGTTTCCAAGCAACTAGAACAAGACCTGTGGTGAGATCTCGCGAGGGAAATAAGGTAGAAACTCACTGGAGAGGATACTTCAGTACACTGTTAGTATTCCGCGGGAGATCAAGGATGTGCGATGGAAACGAAACGATGTATGTGTTGGCGGGGACACGGAATGATTCGGATCCTTCTGTGACGGCGATTACATCGCCGTCACAGAGGTCACACTGCAATATTGGCTAAATGTACATGTATGTCTTTCTACAAGTAAATAACCGGTGGGGCTGCCTGTTCCCCACTGTACACCCGGGCTGCCGTACGTGGCGCAGCTGTTCTTTCCCTTCGGTCGGTCCTCCCTATATCATGGTCCAAGTCAGCTTGACTCTTATCCTCAACCATTCGCAGAATCTGCTTCGTGAGTCCAGTTAACCGCTCCACATCGTTCTCTAAGCTGTTTACTCTGGACCGAGTTCCGTCGAATAGGCAAGATACGTCAATTTTTTGCCAACTCATCATCCAGATGTCGAGCTTGGCCTGTATCTCGGAATGGAAGTCAGTATGGACATTGCCTTCAATATCTGGCTTACATTTATAGGAATTTGAGAACCCAAAGCGACCATGACCAAGAATACAAACGTGATAAGAGACCTCACCCAAGTCCAAGAATTAGTTCAGTGGGTTTTCCGAACGTCGTAGTCGTGCAACCACATGCTGATTACTGCCTTCTTCCGACCACCAGCCAGGGATGCGCATGCAATAATGCACCGTCCACCAACGTCGCGCACCTGCCAAGATATATTAGTTAGCATTAAACCCCCTTCATCTCACCAGAGTGACATACAGCGATCGTTGGAACAAGCGTCGCGGCCATATGACTCAGTGTCTCAATCAGCACACCGGTTCGTCTATTGAAGACATAGACGCTGCCATTGTCGCTACCCCCAATCACCACCTTTCCATCTTCACCAAACGAGACTTGCTTGGGAACAGGCACAGTTGGTGGGTCCACTGTGAAAGTCCTAACTAACTGACCACTCTCTAAACGATACAGCGTGAATCCGTCGGTCGCATTGTCCACAACAAAGAGACCCCTTTTGAGGTGTACGGCTGCTGAACCTCTGACGTGGAAGTCAGCATAGCAGAGTGGCGGTGAACACGTGCTCACATTACTGATTGGCAACGATGCTCTGACAGGACTGTCCCATCCTTGCTGCTTAATTTGATCCTAACCAATCGTAGGTGAGCTGGTACACTGGAACCGGGAGTACGTACTTACACATTCCCATCGTACAAGCCAAATACATAGATGCTGCCAGTATCACCAAATGCGATCGATCTTGGCACAGTACTGTCCAGCCGACCTGCAAACACCGACTGCAGCTGCGAGTTGGCACCAAGCACTAGGACCTGGACGATGTTGTCGCGTGTTCCAAGGGCTATTTGACATGTCGATTCAACAGATGCCAAGTCCCAGGTAATGCAGGTGATTTCGAAACCCGAGCCGAGCCTACGGGCACAAATCTCATGGAATTGCTTCTGCTGATTTCGTACGTGGTTGGGTACGTGTTTGATCATTTATATGAATAAATCTTACATCAGCAGGGTGGGTTCGCAGAAACACGATATAACCCAAGTTTGTCCCATAGCAGAGAGTTTCGGACAAAGTATACCTTGTTTTCATCCACGTTGCGCAAGTCACGACCCTGCGTGAGTCTACATGTGACGGTACAGTAAGTTCCCTTTGAGTTAAAATATTCAAGAGCTTGATCCCCTGTACACCTAGATGAGTGTGAGTCCAGATCCAGAATGAAGTGTTCTCGACTGAGGCATACCACCAACTGCAAGATTCTCTCCATTATGGGATAAGGCAAGCGCAAAGCAGCCTACACTGGAAAAGGAGGCAGTCTTCCGGTAGCGCTTTGTTGATGATGAGAACCACGGTAGCGAAAATGGGAACATCGTTCGGATTGGTACTGAGTATGTCCCGCTCACGTCGTGCGTTACATTTATATGCGGCGTGTTGTACGCAAGTTTTTGTCTAGGATGCCACTTCGATCTATATAATTGTTTATAATTGTTTTCTGAGTCTGCCTTCGTTGCTATCTACTTTGATTTCGGGAGACAAAAACAAAACAAAAGAGTGCGCTCCCAACAGGAAGGTATGAGATTATTTAACCAGCGTAATTGTTGATATTGTTGATACCTTTACATGGCAAGACTGAGTGGCATGCTGTGTTGCCTGTACCATCTCTTAATAAGTATTCGGTTCAGTCTCATTCAGCATCAAGCCTCCCTGCTAATGCCTACCACTATTAAGCCTGTGTCGCCATTCTACGACAATGTTACTGCCCCTCCACTGCTCGGCGATCACGCAGAATACCCGAAGTCGCTACTTGCTACTGAGGTCCTCGGTCCAGCTGGTCTGGATGTTACTCTGGCGAAGGTTACTGTGGTCAACACATCGGATCCTCTTGTTAACCATTCTCGCCAGTCTACTCCTGCCCCAGTGTTCTGCTTTCCATCACATTCCCCCAAGTCGGACCGTCGTAGTACTTCCCCATATGCAAAAAGAGTCACATTCCAGCGGGCAACATCTGCTGCGAGTGAACAGACTCACAGTGCTACCGATGCTTCCTCAGCTTCAGATGACTCTTCCGATAGCAAGTCTTCTCTGAGTACCCTCTCAGAAGACTCCAAGATTCCCAAGCCGCAAGGGGAGCCTGGCCGTCCTGGTCGTGGTGGGTACAACCTTGAAACGGCACTTGACTGGAATCATGCAGTGTATCTGAAATTCAAGGTAGCGTCCGTTCTTACTATCTCGAATGAACTTCTAACTATTGTGTTGTACTCAGAAATTAACCCATCGTCTTGTTGACAAGCATCTGGATACTGCCAAATGTGCATCCGCCCAGAATCCTACACTTCTCAAAGTCGTGCGTGACAAGGTAGGTAGCCTAAATTTTTGTCGTGGTTGCAGTGAATATGAAGATTTCAGGCTACGGCTGCATTCCCTGATCTCGAGAATTACAGCAACTGCTGGCCGGTTACTGACATGGTGATGATGCGTCTTAAGTACACTTCAAGTCGAGCGAGACGTTGGGAGATTGAGATAGCTGCAGGGAAGGCTGAGACGGCTGCAGGGAAGGCGAAGCGTTCTAGAGTACGTTCTCATCCGTCTTCCATTACTAACATCGAACTGATTGGTATATACCCAGCAGAAGTAATTTGCACGTGTTATGTAGTCTGGTGTTCTGCTATTGTCACGGTTCCTCTTGTAGGCTACCAATACATCGTCTGAGTCGCCATCCATCCTGCCCCGTCGTTACTATGCATGGCTTTGCTTCACTGCCATCAACCTGTTTATCGCGAGTGACCTTGCTCCAGATCCAGCAGCCTAGCATTGCACATGGTTTGTTTGCATCTTGCAACCGTTATCACCCGTGGGTCCGTACCAATCCGGCTGGCTAATTGATGTCGCTCATACGTTATCATACTCGGACTTACAGTGCGCACGACCTTGTATGCTACTATGTTACACCAGCTACAGCTACGATACCAGGAACGCAAGATCGCAAATAGTGATGGTGTTGGGCAAGCGATGGCTTCACGAGGCCAATAAAACGAGGTAGTCTTGACCGTCCATGGCGGTTCAGTCGTTGTGCCACCCTGTAATGGCGAATTGGTAAGTTGCTGAACCTTCAATGCTTGTATTTACTGACCGATTGACAATGTAGTCGGCAATCATGGAGTCTCTTGCACACATGTTCACAATGTGGCGTGTCCATGTACCAATTCTCATGACCACGACGTCTCCCCGGAATTTGCCATCTCCACTCAACAAGGCATTCACCTGGAGCCGGCAGTGCCGCTTGAAGAATACACAGTAATTATAGGTGTGTCGTCCCTCGTGTACAGTAACCTGGCAGTTGTGGATATAGGGCTGAAGTGTTGCCTCTTGCAGCAATGCTTCAGCCACCGGGAAGCAGGGTGATCCATAGGAGATGGCTGCACATCGAGTGAGCATCTCAGCCTGGCGAGGTTTACTACAGGAGGTTGAATAAAGTCTGCACCACAGACGAAGTTCGAGACTCTGGAATGCTCCTGAGTCCTAGGTATGGATAATGGTGAGTTTGCTTACAGAACGTGATGGAAGGATATACGTTCGTGAGTTCACCATGTTGACAGAATTTCAGAATGAGCGTAAAGCGTGACCAGTGACCAGCACCAGGTGGATAGCCAGTATGCAGGAGGATGAGTGGGCGACACAGTTGCCCAATAAATCATCACGACTAACAGTTAAATCACACTTCGAGTCTAGGCTTTGAACGCTAACTGCATTTGCAAGGACAATAGAGTTAAGCGGGGATGAGTGGGCGATGTAGTCGCCTGATAACACATATTGAGGTTTGTGCACTAACCGTATTTGTATAGACAATCAGATACAATACAGCCAGGTACGCCCGCAGTTTCTAACAATTCAAAGTGCCTGTCACGCATCAGGATTACATGAAGACGATATGAAGATGGATGTGCAATAGAGTTTTTTTTGGTGAGTGAACAAAAAAGATTGCTTGATGATGAATTCGGAACATTGTCGCCTAGGTTGCCCATGGAGGCCATCACGAGGCTATCACAATTATCACTGACCCACAGATTGCAACGGAATTTTCTGAGCGTGTGGTGAGTGAACAAAAAAATCGCTTGACAATTGGTTTCGGAACCCCCAAGTTATAAAAAGCGCTTTCATGAAAGACTTAGGGCCCAAATACCGGAATGTCGCATGAAGCAGAGTTACCAATACCTGGGGCGATGCTCGATGATTCTCAGAATACGTCGCGCACTCCAACCCCCCGCCACTCTTGCCCTCCATCGACGTCTCGTCATTCTCATAACTCGTCCACCTGCGACCATCCAGAGACACTCCAAACTGTTCAAGGCGACGATCTATTTGAGGATGAAGAGGGTATGGTCCCTGATCCTAATGTATATCAGACGGAAGTGCGCATGGCGGAAACTATACCAACGGGCTCCCAGCCCTCTGATTCTGAATCTGCGGTGACAGCAGATGAAGGGCATCAGTCTTCCACTAGCAATGTTGGTCAATCCAGCTCGCAAAGGACCGGCACCTTACGTCGCGCGCGAGATGCATCTGAGGTACAGTCTTCTTCCTTTCTCTATCCTATGGGAATAATCCTCATTTACCGTTAGTTTTCGGGCGGAGGTGGAGGTAGCCAAACCGACTATGGAGCCCACCATCAGGATAAGTGTCGTTACGAGGAAGTTGACTATTCACAAGCGCTGCGGCGTGAATTGTATGTGAAAAAAGAGGCTGCGAATAACATGAGAATGCGTATGCGTTCATTAAAGGCGGTGTGTTACCTAGTTGAAATGCTCACCATTCAACTCTCACTATGACTTTCAGACCTGTCAATCGCTCGAAGAGCAGAATCGCCGACTTCAGGCCATTGCTCAGTGTGAGCTGGAAAGTCAGCAAGGTAAAATTATTGAGCTTCAGAAGATCATACAACAGCAGGAGGAAGTAGGTATCGCCCGTACTGTCAGGACAACTATCCGCTGATTCGTCATTCAGGAGCAGGAAGTACTTCGTGCTCAGCTTGTCATGGATCAGCAAGCTGCCTCACTACAACACCAAAATGACATTGAGAGCCTCTGCCAGGAGATGAAGGTCTGTCTTTAGTTCTTGAGTAACAGACGTGGTCACTCGTAGCTAAATGTTCAATGCAGGCTAATATGGAATCACAACTTCAAGATCTATTGAAGGAGTCCTGCGAGACCTTGAACAAAGCACTTGAGCAGCGTGACCTGGAGCTGAATGAGAGGGTGAACGCAGTTCAAGCAACCCTGATGGTATGTTGAGATATGACTGTTTCAAGGCATGGTTTGGATGACGTACTCCAGGTAGAGAAGGAAACCGAAATTGCTAATCTGGAACATCGGTATGCACGACGACAGGTAACTGTTTCCTCAGACGATGATGCATCCGACTGAAAATTAATAGGGAACCGCGAACCACCAGAGCCTCCAACCGGATCGCATGGATACCATGGAGACATCTACGACAACAAATGGGTCATCCATGCCCGTGCCCACAAGATCACCCGAACAACATACATGTCCATCAGCACAGGCTGCAGGACCATCAGCACGGGCCGCAGGACCATTGGCGCGTGCATCGGGACCATCGGTGCCGGTTTCTGCAGTGACACCGAACCTTGACACTATCAGGAAGCTGAGAAAGAAGCGCAGATTCTCTTGCAAGACTTGTTTGATTGGTGTACCACTCGAGGTGAGCATTTGATTCCGTTAACATGTCGTATATGATGTATCTGACTCACCATAGGAGCAAAACGAAGGGAACTCGCCCCGTGCACCTAGCATAGAGTGGGAGCCCTCGGTACCGCCACACGACCAACTTCCCAACCCTCAAACATCAGCGTTCACAGATGCACTCACCAGGGGTGTTGAAACCGCTTTAAGAAACATTTTCACCAGTGGTCAGTTCTCACAGTACACAAAGCAGAGCCCCCGCAAGAGAAGGATTCAGGCTAAGGAAGTGGATGAAATTAGGGTAATAGAAACACAGGAGGAACGCAACTTCTACTTGGTTGGTTGATTTGGCGGGTTCTTGGATGGTCTGAAGCTGATTCAGCAACAGGAAAAAGTTCGACTCCTTTTCCAAGAGAAGTTCAATTTCGCGCATGACATGGATTTTATTGTATATGAACCCGCGGACAAAGATGAAGTACATGCATACAAGTATGAGGACAGTCCTGGTCCCAACCCCGAATGTCTACAGTTTGACTTGGCGAAGAACTCAAAGTCGCCATGGAACAGCGTGGTACTTGGGATCCTTTGTCAACAGCTGAAGGACCAATGTACAACAGAGCAGTGGCCAATGCAACGGCCAGATACCTACATCAGACGACTCCTTACAGAACAGTACAAACGACTTAGGACGACGTGGAGGAATGCCCAACCGAAACTGACAGAAAAAGGTACAGTGGAAACCCCTGCCGAGACCGAGGCACGATTAGTTGCCGAGAGGCAAGTAGTGCTAAAGCAGTGTCGCCAAACTACTCGCCACCGAAGTGTGAGTCGCTAAGTCTATTCCAGTTGTTGATCAACATACTCACTACCTCACAGAGATATGCACGGAGAGTGGCAGTTCTCGATCACATTGTCAAACTGAAGACAGAGGGCAACGAGGACGACGCAGGTGCCTGGAAATGGCTCCAGAGGCTGGTGAAGACACTCGGAGAGCATGGCATGAGCTCAGATGAAAGTGATATTGGGAATGATGTCGAGGAGGTTCTTCGTGTCAAGAATATGGGCTGGCGCCGTTCCATTGCTAGAGAGCTTGACTTAGTGGACTTGCAGCGGTTGGTTGACACTGACATTTTTGCTCCTCAGGGATCACGACCAATGAGAAGGATTCGTGCACCCGGTAATCTGGAAAGCTGCAGGGATGCAGTGAAGGGGTTACCACTGTCATTGTATGACAGCGCCTGGGTTGCCAGCCTCAGACAGCATCAGTTGGACGAACTAAATACTTGTGAGGAACAATTCTCGTGGATGCAGATAGCTGTAGCCTCAATCTAACTGTACACATATCTCACGGATTAACTCCAGTAGTAATGTAGGGGTTCTTTTTTACTGTTCTCGTGCACACGCATAAGTTTCACTCGATCTCCGTGGGCAATGAGTGTGTCGAACTCGGGCGATCCGTAGGGGAATCATCGCGCGATGATCGCGCACAGGATATAAAATTGGACGATGTATCTAGTATCAACATACATATAGTATTTCGTCGAAACTTCAAATTCTGGAGGAGAACTTATTGTTTGTCAATATTTCAAACTTGGCCCGTCGTACTGCCGCCGGCAGAACTTAAAATCTTGCTGCCGTTTATATTTGTTGCCGAAATTGGAAATTTGTGCCAACATTAAAGCTTCCCCAATACTTTAAGTATATCCCAAGATTTTGGCCCGGATGCTACATGTGCGCATACTTCAAATTTCTGCCGGAATTTTGAGGCTTACTTAGACTTAAAATCTTAGCATTTCCTGAATGGCAAGGCATATTTCAAGTATGGGATTGTCATATTATTTGTCATTAAAAGCTGTCCTAAATTGCCAAAAATCTCTTGTGATTGCTCATGTCTACGGTCGACCGGGAAGCGGATTGGGATGATTTGAGTCCTCCAAACTGGCGTGGGTTGGGTGTCGTAGATCCCATCAAAAACGTAGAGGTCAGTCCCTGACGGTGTCGCGCACAGTGCGATTAATAAACACTGACAGGACAAATGGCTCCTTCTTCCCGCCTTCTTGAAAGTAAAAGGCCTCGTGAAACAGCATATTGATTCATTCAATTACTTTGTCGACGTCGACATCAAAAATATTGTCAAGGCCAATAGCAAAGTCACTTCCGATGTCGATCCACGATTCTGGCTCAAATATACAGACATCCATGTCGGTTTCCCCGATCGTACTGACTTGGACGCTATCGACAAGACCATCACTCCTCACGAATGTCGTCTTCGGGATATAACTTACAGCGCGCCCATTCTTGTCACGATTCAATACACCCGCGGAAAGAATGTCGTAAGAAGGCCCAACGTCAACATAGGGAGACTGCCTATCATGCTTCGCAGCAGTAAGTGCATTTTGACCGGAAGGTCAGAGGCTCAGTTGGCTCGCATGGATGAGTGCCCTCTCGATCCGGGCGGTTACTTTGTTGTGAAAGGCACGGAAAAGGTCATCCTCGTCCAGGAACAACTAAGCAAGAACCGGATTATCGTAGAGACAGACCCCGCTAAAGGCGTCGTTCAGGCCTCTTGTACTTCGTAAGTGACCTAGCCATTGTGACAGTCATCTATGATTCATTTCCTGCGTCGTAGTTCAACACACGGCGGCCTGAAATCTAAGACCTACGTTGCCACAAAGAAGGGAAAAATCTATCTGCGCCACAATTCTATCCACGATGATGTTCCTATAGTTATCGCTCTTAAGGCGCTTGGCATCCAATCAGACAAGGAGATCCTTCTCCTTACAGCCGGTAACACGGAAGCATACAAATCTACCTTCTCGGCGAACCTCGAGGAAGCGGCCAAGCTTAGGGTATTCACTCGCCACCAGGCACTGGAATGGATAGGTTCAAAGGTGAAGGTGAACCGTAAAGTTGTTGGACCCAAGCGGCCAGCATGGGAAGAAGCCATGGAAGCACTTGCAACGATCGTTCTGGCCCATGTCCCTGTCGCAGGGCTGGACTTTCGATCTAAGGCTATCTTCGTCGCTACCATGACACGCCGTGTCTTGATGGCAATGCACGATGAAAAGACAGTCGACGATCGTGACTACGTAGGTAATAAGCGCCTTGAGCTGTGCGTCAGTCCCGCTACTCTCTTCGGCAGTTACTAACTACTGCATCAGTGCCGGCCAACTTCTTGCCCTCCTTTTCGAAGACTTGTTCAAGACCTTCAATGCAAACCTGAAAGCATCCATCGACAAAGTTCTGAAGAAGCCGTCGCGCACGAACGAATTTGACGCGTTCAACACGATGCAGTTTCAGGGTGACCACATCACTTCCGGCTTTGTTCGTGCAATTTCTACCGGTAACTGGTCTCTTAAGCGGTTCAAGATGGAAAGAGCCGGTGTCACGCACGTTTTGAGCAGACTGAGTTTCATATCTGCTCTTGGAATGATGACTCGTATCTCCTCTCAATTCGAAAAGACCCGGAAAGTCAGTGGTCCTCGTGCCCTTCAACCTAGTCAGTGGGGTATGCTTTGTCCCAGTGATACCCCTGAAGGAGAAGCTTGTGGCCTTGTCAAGAACCTTGCGCTCATGACACACATTACTACTGATGTAGAAGAAGAGCCCATCATACGTTTAGCATATATGCTTGGCGTGGAAGGTGAGTTTCTTCTCAATGCTACATTCTGCCCATAGCACGTTAACTCAAACCACTCGAAGATATTAGTATGGCTACTGGCACGGAGATATACGGTCCACATACTTTCGTTGTCAACGTAAATGGAACCATCATCGGTTTGACTCGTCATCCTGCTCGGTTCGTCACCAACTTCCGGAGGCTGCGCAGGTCGGGCCGCTTTAGTGAATTTGTGAGCGTCTATGTGCACTATCACCATCGGGCCGTTCACATTGCGAGTGACGGTGGTCGAATTTGCCGGCCCTTAATTATCGTCGAAAATGGGTACCCCAGAGTCACGTCTGAGCACATTCAGGTCAGTGGCGTATCGTATTGTTCCGAGAGACCGCTAAATCACCTTATGCGCATGTTCGTAGCGACTCAAAGCTGGCGCCCTCACGTTTGATGACTTTTTGCGAAAAGGTCTCGTGGAATACCTTGATGTCAACGAGGAGAACGACTCGTACATCGCCTTGTACGAGCCAAACATAGTTCCAGCCACCACGCATCTGGAGATTGAGCCTTTCACCGTGCTGGGGGCAGTTGCAGGTCTCATCCCTTACCCACACCACAATCAGTCTCCTCGCAATACGTACCAGTGTGCTATGGGCAAACAGGCGATAGGTGCAATCGCGTATAACCAGTTCAACAGGATCGACACACTTCTTTATTTGTCAGTCTACCCTCAGCAGCCAATGGTAAAGACCAAAACCATCGAACTCATTGGATACGATCGTCTCCCGGCAGGTCAAAATGCAACCGTAGCTGTCATGAGTTATTCTGGTTACGATATCGAGGATGCGCTCATTCTCAATAAGGTAAGCCAAGTTTGATATCGTTCTCGTAGGTGAAACGTCCTGAACGGAACATCCGTCCTACTTTCCTTCTAGGCAAGCCTTGACCGCGGGTATGGAAGATGTCAAGTGCTGCGCAAAAATTCCACCCTCATTCGCAAGTACCCCAACGGCACGTGAGTTGCGCTATCAGCATGATGAGCGTTGTTTATCCTGATGGATAACCCGGTAGATTCGACCGATTGGCAGATGCTCCCTTGGATGAGAACGGATCGATACAAAAGAAATATGACATCATCCAGATGGACGGTCTGGCCGGTGTGGGAGAAAGAGTGGATCCGGGCGATGTCTACGTGAACAAGCAAACGCCCACAAATGCGAATGACAACACGTTCACTGGCCAGGCAGCGACTGTTCCATACAAGAACACGCCACTCACGTACAAATCTCCTGTGGCTGGCTACGTAGACAAAGTGCTGGTCAGCGATACCGAGAACGATCAAACCTTGATCAAGGTCTTGATCCGGCAGACGCGGAGGCCGGAACTAGGCGACAAATTCTCATCCCGCCACGGCCAAAAGGGCGTATGTGGTCTGATTGTGAACCAGGAGGATTTGCCCTTCAATGACCAAGGCATCAGTCCGGGTACGTGACTCCAGCCATGAGTTTATCGCACACCAAAGGCGCTGGTCTCTAGATACGATCATGAACCCCCACGGCTTCCCCTCTCGGATGACAGTGGGAAAAATGATTGAGTTGTTGGCCGGAAAGGTCGAGTTCCTTGGTTCCTTTTCCTTGAATGACGAAAATTCACGCGAGCCGACAGGCTGGAGTATTGTCAGGGAAGCTTCAGTACGGCACAGCATTCGGAGGATCCAAGGTACGCTCAATGGCCGTGTTGTGTGGTTCGATTATATCTAATCTGTTTGTGTAGGTAGAGGACATGTCTCGGATCTTAATCGAGCATGGCTTCAACTACGCAGGGAAAGACATGCTTACCAGCGGCATCACTGGAGAACCGATGGAGGCTTATGTGTACTTTGGACCCATATTCTACCAAGTCAGTAGTGTTACATTTTACGAAGCATGCTCAACTAACAATTTACCTGCAGAAACTAAGTTAGTCGCAAAAACGTCTCGTCTCAATACTAGCTTTCTTACCACGCCAACAGAACACATGGTGATGGACAAGATGCACGCCCGCGCGAGGTAAGTAAACAGGGTTCTGCAAACATAGCGTGGTTGAACCATCATTGAAACAGAGGCCCTCGTGCGACGTTAACGCGACAACCAACAGAAGGACGATCCCGGGACGGTGGTCTACGGTTGGGAGAAATGGAGCGTGATTGTCTCATTGGATATGGCGCTACTCAGTTACTTCTCGAGCGCCTGATGATATCGTCAGACAAATTCGAAGTGAACGCGTGTCAGGAGTGCGGGCTGATGGGTTATAATGGGTGGTGTCCCTACTGCAAGAGCTCGAAAAAGATGGCTAAGCTGACCATACCTTACGCTGCCAAATTACTCTTCCAGGAGGTACGTAGCCAAAGTTAGTCCCATTCGCAACGTTCCAAGACTGATTCGGTGCATTCCCAGCTCATGGCGATGAACGTCGTACCGCGTCTCGTTTTAGATGATGCGTGAATACATTGTCGTTATCGCACTCTTGAGTTTCCTTGTGGACGTTCGGATACTCCGGGACGCCGGCTAGGTGGTTCCGTTACGTCGCAGCACAAGTTAACGGGCTCCCACTGTGGCCGTGGCCGGCCTACAGCCACGATGCATAACCTTGACAGTCAGCTTACTACGCCTTCCTTCCCCGTTCATCCAGGGAGGCTCGGTCCCGCGCGTCACACCCAAAATGTCTGATTCAATGGGACGGAAGAAACGTTTCCATACCTAATTACATACATGATCGTATATGCTTACGATACACATGTCTCTGTGGGGTGAGAAGATCTGGTCCTGAACGCCATAAAACCATTTGCGGGCCCTCACAGGGGTGTCTCCCATCACTGCACAGACCTTTCCTCGATCGATCTCCCCTGCTGGAGTAACGCGGCTAAGGACTCGTTCTGGCCTTAGTTGCGTACGATTTCAAGGCATAGTAATGAAAAAGCTTCTGCCTTGATTGTCTCCTAAGATACTAGTAACTAGAGTACTCTTCAGCTGGAAGCAGCAGTCGTCGAGTTCACGGGGAACGTTGAAACTTGTTCCCGAAGGTCAAAAAGCACCCGATGGTGGCGGCCTTGTGGTCGACTACTGGAAGATCCTCGGACCAGCTCCCGGTGGAGACGATGCCTTCACCACCGAGCTCAAGGAGGTGTGTGACTTCACTGTGTAGGACAGCCCGCCAGCACCTTAGTATGTAAATTAGACTAACCTAGAACTCCAGCAATCTGGTCCTTCAATCCTGGCTGACAACCTTCATTTCGTTTTGCGTGGCGACAATGCGTCCAACGTGCTTCGACCGCGCGCTGCCCTTCTTTGTGCCTTCCGTTCTACGTACGCCGAACACGACGTGATAGAAGTCACTCCTCCATCTCTACAGACACAAGTTGAAGGGGGTGCTACCCTGTTTACACTCGACTACTACGGACAACTCGCTTTCCTTACTCAGAGTTCTCAACTACACATTGAGACCCGTCTTCCATCCCTTGGAAATGTATTCTGCACCCAGGAGAGCTTCCGCGCCGAGAACGGCCGCGTACGTCGCCATCTGAGCGAGTACACGCATCTCGAAGCCGAATTAGCTTTCATAAACTTCGACGACTTGATGACCCACATCGAGGCCATCGTAAGTTGTTCACATGCGTTCTTCTGCACCTAACGCCGATGAAGATTCGCGAGTCGGTGGATAAGATTCTCGCCAATCCTGCCACAGCTGCGTTAGTAAAGACGCTCAACCCGAACGTTACTGCTCCCGGGCGACCTTTCAAACGTATGTCTTACTCAAACGCCATCGCTTGGCTCAACGGACACGACGTCCTACACGAAGCCGAAGATGCTGAAGGCAACACTATCAAAGATGTTGATGGAAAACCCGTCATGGTCTTGCATGCGGTCGGAGACGACATTGCAGAAACCGCAGAGTGGCAACGACCGATATTATCGGGGATATCTGTTTGTACGGCTTCCCGGCGGAACTCAAGGCATTCCCTGTGCACAAAATGCCTAGGAAGAACGGCGACGCTGGTCCTGTGTTCACGGAGAGCTGCGATTTGCTCATACTAAACGTTGGAATGATTGTCGGTTAGTGTTCTAGGACGACACACTCGCCCGTGGTTATATTCTGCGCACTGAGCTATCAATTAAGGAGGATCGATGAGGATCGCGACGACCCGGAACTGCTGGCGGCCTACGGGCGCGAAGGAATCGACCCTAAGCCCTACTACTGGTACGCATATATGCGGAAGTACGCACATGTCGACACGGTGGGTATGGTCTAGGCGTAGAGGTAGGTTCTCATGCAATTCGCCTGTCGTGGACTTATGTAACACCACTTCATCTTATAGCGTCTCCTTGCATGAATGGCAAACAGGTACGCTATTAGGGAATGTTCATTGTATCCAGGGTATTGCATCTGCTGTCTTTGTGTTTTTGTTTGCAAACTGCGTTGACTACATGCGACGTAAATGGCCTAGGCGTGCCACCCCTCAGATTTCTCAGCGACTGGGGAACGGGGTCGCTCCCGAGAACTTTATTCACATTGGAGGGAACCCTAAATGTTTGGTAATGTAGCAGAGCTGAGACGTTGACCATCATTTACTTTCTACAAGGGATAAGTCGAATCAGCTGGTTTACACGATTGTAGAAGATTGCGACGGATGAATCAGTCATGTATCTGCTGCTGTGTGCGATTTGCACGCGAAGCCAACATGGGGTGACCATACAAGCAGGCAAGGTGATGGCCGGTTTCACAACCATCTTACCTGCTCACCTGCCCCTCACTGGGACTACAAAGCACGACGTGGTCTACTGTAGCTACAGTTCGTGATCAACCCGGACTCCCGACGTGAGGGTCTGAGATCTGAACTTTGGGACCAATAGGTGCTGATCGATACAAATTTCAATCCAAAGGGTTCGGTCCAGAGTCAGATCTAGGCATGAACGCTATCCAGTTCGCGAGCCTGTCTCAGCCTTCGCTTTCAGGGGATGCAGAGAGTTCGAAGGATGGAGTGATCGATAGCTCTGCCGTTCCGGCCCTCAATAAGACTACAACGTTGCGCAGAGAGGGAAGGTGACGTTCTTATTTGAAATGTACAATGTACAAGGTACTATAATGAGCCTGTTTCAAGCAGATCTCACGGCGTGAAAAATGTGCAGAATAGAGTCTCGTCTTCCAAGACACCAATCTTGACTCGCCCAATAATATCAATACATTGAAATGCACTTCAGCGATTTTCCGGAAATTTCTGACACACCTGTCTTCGAGCAACTACATCACCCATTCATACTGAAGCCTTTCTCTTTTTGCCTTTTGCCTTTGAGCTTTGCGTCTCCCCCCAAGCCTCCCATCTCATATGACGTCCCATTGAGGTACTGCCGTACTCCACCTGTTCCTGTACAGTTTTCGTAAGCTGTCGACCGTTCGGAGGAGTTTCCTCATAGGCAATAATGTTCCGAAGTGTCAACGGGAGCTGTTCGGATCGAGATAAGAAAGGAAAGGTATTACTATTGATTGCAGAGGCATAGATGCGAAGGCATGGACCATCACATGCACCCTCAGTTGTCGATCTCCCAGACCACCTTTCGGGGAATGTGAATTCGACCGTAGATTCTTTCAAGCCAAGATCGACCAAGATAGCAACCCATGGTCGAGATGAGCCGCAATTAATGGAGTCGTGATTGCGGATAATGTCACTCAGATCTTTCTTGTTGGGACTTCTCCGAGCCTTGTCCGAGATGAAGATCTGGGAAACGCGGGAGAGATCTCGACAGGATGGATCGTTGTCTTTGAAGTAAGTGGGAATCATCTTATCCACAAGGGGTTGGCCGTGGCAGCACTGCACCGCGCTCGTGCGATGCCAATGACGTAGCGTCCACTCGTCCGCACTGGACATGTCATGAGTCCTCGAAGCAGGCAAATGTCAATAAGGCTCACGGTAACTGGTCCACACCATTCTTGCGGACCGAGATATCTTCGTTCATGGACACCCAATGGGAAAAGTTGACAAACGCATTGTTGAAAGCCGCTTTAGCTTGCTCACAAGCCGCCTTAGCCTTTTCACGAGCCGCTTTAGTTTTCTTGCCTCCCCATTTAGCTGTTTCTCCTGCCTGCTCCCAGAAGTTCTCCCCGAAGACGAAGCGAAAGTAGTCAATTACAGAAATCATTTGGCAGTCAATGAGCTCAGAATTCCATTCTTGCCCATCTGCTGCTCCTACAAGTGGCTCAAGAAGAGGGGTGCGACGAATATAAAGGTCCTTCGCAATGAGCCACAGCAACCGACTCGTCAACTCCCCAGACTTGCCAACGTCGATCATCCCGTTAAGGATTTTTTCCTCGAGCGCCTGCAGAAACTTGTCCAGGTTAGACATCGTGTGTAACAACGACGCTGCTGCACACGAGAGGAGTGACTCAGAGGGGTAAGTAGTCAAAAGCGAGTTACGGTCCTCGCTGATGAAGACGCGGACCCGCAGATTACTGGCAACGGATGACTCAAGGAATTTCACGGCTTCATGATGACCAAAAGCGACGTGCAGGCAGAATCTCTGAGACAAAACGGCCAGAGGGATGTTCTCGGCCTTCTTGACGCCGCACAGTTTGGCAATAGCTATAGCAATCATTTCCGCGACGGAATTCCCCTGAATAGACTTCCACCTGCGAGACAAGGGAACGTTAATATGAATTCGGTAACACACATTTGAAACGTACAGCGCTCGGCCGTAGCCCATGATATGGCCGGCTTGAGCAACGTCGGTGGCTGCTATCCCATGTAAAGGATCTGCCATCTGATCCCACCCGAGCTGACAAAAAGACGGGAAGGCCAACTTCTCGTCCGCGAATACTCTCGCGGAGTTATCTACCCAAGTAAGTCAGAGACAGGCTGAGACCGAAATAGATGTACCACGAACAGTAAGGCTGCGGAGAAGCAATACCGATCACTTTCAATGCCGTGGATGCAAAAACGACCCAGACCGCATCTTGTGTCACCCTTGGACCCCCTCCCGAGTATAAGCTAATAGCCCTACAGAGGATGGTTAATGGGTGATAATGGTTAGGTGTTACCATGCTCAACGTGTGAGCCTCGTCAAGAGCAATGATAAGCTTGGGCTTGTGGACTCCTTCACTGCTAAAAAGCGCCTTCAATGAATTTCTCATCTGCGAATAGGCTGTAATCATGTCTCTGAACCCGAGCATCCTCGCGGTCGCTTGTTTCTCATGTTCCCCCAACTGCTCGTCCTGTTCCATCGGCCATTCCTCTCGGTCCACTGGATGTTCCGCTTCTTCTCGTAAACCATGCATGCACATAGCGTCAGTAACGCACAGTCACTCTAGACAATCACTCACCAGAAAGTGATGATTTACCCGGTTTGTTAGCGTCCTTAGAAGGCACGCTACTGTTGATTTTCTGTGGAAATTGGAGGAAAGCGATCAGATCAAAGGGCTCATACACACTCGACCAGCAGCCACACCTCGTAGTATGCGCTGTATGTAGTCTTGAGTCTCGCAAAAAATTGCACGCGATCCTTAGACACCAAATTGCACATCGACTCATTCCACTGCTCGAGCGCGTCTTCTAAGCTTCCGGAATCTAACCTAGCCGACATGTATTCAACATTCAGGTCAGTGGCGTATCGTATTGTTCCTAGGACCCGCTAAATCACATCATGCGCATGTTCATAGCAACCCAAAGCTGGCGCCCTCACGTTTGATGACTTTTTGCGAAAATGTCTTGTAGAATACCTTGGTGTCGGCGGGGGGGATGACTCGTACATCGCCTTGTACGAGTCAAACATAGTTCCAGCCACCACGCATCTGGAGATTGAACCTGTCACCGTGCTGGGAGTAGTTGCAGGTCTCATCCCTTACCCACACCACAATCAGTCTCCTCGTAATACGTACCAGTGCGCTATGGGCAAACAGGCGATAGGTGCAATCGCGTATAACCAGTTCAACAGGATCGACACGCTTCTTTATTTGTCAGTCCACCCTCAGCAACCAATGGTAAAGACCAAAACTATCGAGCTCATTGGATACGATCGTCTCCCGGCAGGTCAAAATGCAACCGTAGCTGTCATGAGTTATTCTGGATACGATGTCGAGGATGCGCTCATTCTCAATAAAGTAAGCGAGGTTTGATATCGTTCTCGTGGATGACGTCCTGAACGGCACATTCGTACCTACTTTCCTTCTAGGCAAGCCTTGACCACGGATATGGAAGATGTCAAGTGCTGCGCAAAAATTCCACCCTCATTCGCAAGTACCCCAACAGCACGTGAGTTGCGTTATCACCGTGATGAGCGTTTTTTGTCCTAATAGATAACCCGGCAGATTCGACCGGTTGGCAGACGCTCCCTTGGATGAGAACGGATCAATACAAAAGAAATATGACATCATCCAGATGGACGGCTTGGCCGGTGTGGGAGAAAGAGTGGATCCGGGCGACGTCTACGTGAACAAGCAAACGCCCACAAATGCGAATGACAACACGTTCACTGGCCAGGCAGCGACTGTTCCATACAAGAACGCGCCACTCATGTACAAATCTCCTGTGGCTGGCTACATAGACAAAGTGCTAGTCAGCGATACCGAGAACGATCAAACCTTGATCAAGGTCTTGATCCGGCAGACGCGGAGGCCAGAACTAGGCGACAAATTCTCATCTCGCCATGGCCAAAAGGGTGTATGTGGTCTGATTGTGAACCAGGAGGATTTGCCCTTCAATGACCAAGGCATCAGTCCGGGTACGTGACTCTAGCCATGAGTTTATCGCACGCTAAAGACGCTGGTCTCTAGATACGATCATGAACCCCCACGGCTTCCCCTCTCGAATGACAGTGGGAAAAATGATCGAGTTGCTGGCCGGAAAGGTCGAGCTGCTACGTTCCTTTTCCTTAAATGACGAACATTCACGCGAGTCGACAGGCTGGAGTATTGTCAGGGAAACTTCAGTACGGCACAGCATTCGGAGGGTCCAAGGTACGCCCAATGGCCGTGCTGTGTGGTTTGATTGTATCTAATCTGTTTGTGTAGGTAGAAGACATGTCTCGGATCTTAATCGAGCATGGCTTCAACTACGCAGGGAAAGACATGCTTACCAGCGGCATCACTGGAGAGCCGATGGAGGCTTATGTGTACTTCGGACCCATATTCCACCAAGTCAGTAGTGTTACCCTTTTCGAAACATGCCCAACTAACCTTTTACCTACAGAAACTAAGTTCGTCGCAAAAACGTCTGTCGTCTCAATACTAATTTTCTCACTGCGTCAACAGAACACATGGTGATGGACAAGATGCACGCCCATGCGAGGTAAGCAAACAAGGTTCTGCAAACATAGCGTGGTTGAACAATCATCATCGAAACAGAGGCCCTCGTGCGACGTTAACGCGACAACCAACAGAAGGACGATCCCGGGACGGTGGTCTACGGTTGGGAGAAATGGAGCGTGATTCTCTCATTGGATATGGCGCTACTCAGTTGCTACTCGAGCGCCTGATGATATCGTCAGACAAGTTTGAAGTGAATGCGTGTCAGGAGTGCGGACTGATGGGTTACAATGGGTGGTGTCCCTACTGCAAGAGCTCGAAAAAGATGGCTAAGCTCACCATACCTTACGCTGCCAAGCTACTCTTCCAGGAGGTGCGCAACCAAAGTTAGCCCCATTCGTAACGTTTCAGGACTGTTCCGGTGCTCTCCCAGCTCATGGCAATGAACGCCGTACCGCGTCTCGTTTTAGATGACGCGTGAA
Source organism: Pisolithus thermaeus (assembly GCA_024663475.1). Taxonomy (NCBI): domain Eukaryota; kingdom Fungi; phylum Basidiomycota; class Agaricomycetes; order Boletales; family Pisolithaceae; genus Pisolithus; species Pisolithus thermaeus. Next base: position 233,249 of record JANFAF010000047.1, read on the forward strand.
CACATTGTCCTTATCGCACCCTTGAGGCGATAGGGTTTCCTTGTGCATGTTCGGATACCCCGGGACGCCGACTGGGTGGCTCCGTCACGTCGCAACACAAGATAAGGAGCTCCCACTGTATGGCCCGCCTACAGCCGTGATGCATAACCTCGACAGTCAGCTTACTACACCTTCCTTCCCCGTTCAGTCAGGGAGACTCGGTCCCGCACGTCACACCCAAAAATGTCCGATTCAATGGGACGGAGGTAGCGTTTCCATTGCCTAATCACACGTATGACCATGTATGCTTGCGATACACACGTCTCTGTGGGGTGAGAAGAGGCCCTGAACACGATAAAACAATTTGCGGGCCCTCATAGGGGTGTCTCCCGTCACTGCACAGACTTGAGCGATTGCCAGGAAACGGCTGGGAAGCGATTGGTAAATTGTTTGACCTTGTGCGCCTGAAAGCACAGCATTGGGAAGAGGTATATGGCCGGGGAGTGCGGATACCGTACATCTGCATGCTTTCCTTGATCGATCTCCCTGCTGCAGCAACAGTAACGTGGCCACGGACACGTTCTGACCTTCGTGTGCGAGTTTAAGGCACAGTAATGACAAAACTTCTACCTCGATTAAAGTCCCCTGAGACAGAATCTCACCTACGAGTACTACTTACCTGAGTGGTCCGCCTGTCATACTGTATTAGCCAATAGTGCGTCTGGGAATTCGTCCAGTGACCTGGATGATGATGATATCAGAGGCGCACGTGTCATGAAATGTAGGATGTTATCCCCGCGTCCCCTGAAAAGTGTTTGGGCGTAGTTCGGTTTAACCAGGTAGTTCAAGAGTGGCAAATGCAGCTTACCGAATCCGAGAGGACCCTATGATATCAATGCTTTTACATGCTGTGTACGTGCCCTGAAGGAACTGGGGTGGTTGTTGGTTGATTGATTGCCGGAGGTCCCTTTCATTGTTTTGCCTTGTTTTTGTCTCCCCCACACAGAACTTATCGCCACGACTCTTGCGGCACCCTAATACAATAATCACAATGAACAGCAGAGCATCGAGCGGCGGTGGAAGCAGCGGGACAGCCCTGCGGAGACTGATGACTGAATACAAGCAACTCACCTCCGGAGGTGCGTTCCCGCCATTCTCATCTCCGTCTCTCTCGACCGTCGGCTCACCCTAGGTCTTCATGTACCTCTATCCCGTATTGATCACTCTACTGGTTGCACGATGACTTTTGGACCGCAAAGGTTCACCCGATGGGATGTTCACTGCAGGTACGTGGGTAGATGAGAATCGAAATTGGTGCGCCGACATCACCATGACCGCAGGTCCCGTATCGGAGTCAGATTTCTTCACATGGGAGGCATTGATATGCGGCCCAAAGGATACTCCCTTTGTAAGTCTGTGAATCGACGTGTGTGTGCGTTATATCCCTAAAGCCACTTATTAGGAAGGAGGTGTCTTTGTCGCTAAACTCACGTTCGTACGTCTCCTTGTCAAGCAAGTTCCACATTGTTGAGAAATACTTACTAAGAAACGATTACTTCGTTCGTTTTTAGCCTACGGATTACCCTCTCTCGCCTTTTAAGATGCGATTTGACCCGCCCATCTATCATCCCAACAGTGCGTAATTGCACCTCTTGCCCACGTTCAGGACTACTAAGGTTTCTACATCATTCACACCGTAGTTTACCCGGATGGAAACGTCTGCATTTCCATTTTACACACGCCGGGCGATGATCCGACAATGTATGAACAAGCTTCCGAACGGTGGTCACCTGTACAGAGTGTCGAAAAGGTCATATTGAGTGTCATTTCGATGTTAGCTGGTGCGTTTTTCTTTTTCTTCTCTCCGACTACGACTGTACATGGATTCAGAGCCTAACCTCGAGAGCGGCGCCAACATTGATTGTTGCAAACTATACCGGGAGAACAAAGCGGTACGTCGTCTCGTGGGGAGAGTACGTCCCTGGTATGTGACCGCTAGTGCGCAGGAATACGAACGCCGCGTTCGTGAATCCATCAAGCAACAGCTCGGATTATGAGATGGCAACGCCAGCGATTAGTCACCCCTTGATGCACGTCATACCCTCTCAGGGAAGACAGACTTTCGGTCGAAGTACGGATATGAGAATGATAGAAATGAAGCCATAAGTCGATGGTACATAACAAGCGCGTGGGGAAGGATCCAGGTTCGTTGTCGTGTAGGGAGAGGGCAGGGAATTCCGAAGGAAGATTCTTAGCATTACATACGTACCATGTATGGTCATGACAGGCCATGTCCCAAGCCTAGGTGGCCCGGGGCCCCGGAATCAACTATGACCTGCACATACTTACCGTACCTACGGACACCGACTTACTGAACAAGTGGTCAGGGAATCAATAGCGGCATGCTCAGAAACCCGGGATCAACTTTAGAGTCCCTGCAGGGACATGTATGAAGGGGTTGGTGGCATATGCTAACCAGTAAGGGATATCTCGTACACTAAGGGTAGTAAAATAAAGCCGACAGGAAAAAATATCCCCCCGTTCCGCGATGAAATGGATCGACAACGAAAAAAAGGATGCCGTGCGTGTTGTCATACGTTGCAGAAAAAAAAAACCCGTAACGTGAATGAAAGTGCAAAAATAGAAGAAGCGACGTGCAGCGAACACGAGGAAGCGCAGGGCCATACTAGTAAATGGCGCAGTACCATCATCCATAACCGAAGCGAACATTACCAGTGGCGGCCCCTGTGGTGAAGGTTTGCTCACCCCAACCAAACGGTAAGTGGAAAGTACGCCCACAACAACGGTAAACCGAACCCGTTGGTACCACGGGTATCTCCGTGCGCACGCCCTCCCCTCTCTGTTTAACCCTGTGAGTAAGTTTAGGCATATGGATCGGCGTACAAACGCACCACGGCCAAGTCCGCAGCATGCAACTTTCCAACCCCAAACTAACCCCTACGAATACCTCACCTCCCCTGAGATGGCTTGTAACGTTTAAAGACTCTCCCGTCGAATTCCTTCTCCTCCCTTCCGAATATGTGCCGTTGTACATATTCGTTCCTAAACGTGCCCTTCGGATCCACCTCCTGCAGCACTCGCACGAAATCGTCGAAGTGGGGATAGAGTCGCCGCAACCCATCTGGCCGGAGCCCGTGAGCCTTCGCCCAATGTGGTCTACCACCATGCTTTGCCAATATATCCTCGAAACGTGCGAATAACTTTCTGTAGGGCACATCGAAACCGTAAGGCCTAGTGAATGGTTAGTATATTGGTTTTTTTTAGCAGCATGAAGTGGGGGTGGACATAGTGGCACGGAAAAAGATCTCACTTGTATTGGACAATCCCGATCCAACATGTTGTCTGCCCACTGCTCGGACTGAGCCATATGTCGTCACTATCTGAGAACCGGATCTCGATAGGAAAATGGGGTCGCAGCCCACGAGGGTCATCCATCTCCTGTCTCAACCACGTGCGCAGGTCTTCGAGGCAAGCCTGCGTGTTCTCATATGGGATCGCCCACTCCGTTGTGTGTTGTGGGAACTGCGCGGTGGTCGTCAATGACCCGATGTCTACTAAGCCGGAAATGGATTGAAACACGCACGCCACAGTCCAAGTTGAATATACGATGGCTGGTGTCGATGGCAACGACGTACCCCGAGGTGAGCCAGGCGGCAAATCGGCCGATAACCATAACAAGTGAGGGGACATATCTGGAAATAAACAGGAGAAACTGGGTGACATGATATGCCAGTAAACTGTCCCAGAACCAGTTGCCTACAGGCTTGCAGGGCTGATATACCGGGGGAAAAAGGACCCGGTCAATGTAAGGCAGCAAAAAAGGGGTTGGCGTGAAAACCCTCACCTCTACGGAACGGTCTGCCGAACAGATATTGATTTGGTCGGTGGCAGGGTACCACCGTAGACGCACATGCTGAGATGCATGAACGAGCGGATGCAGTTGACGAACAGAGTCGCGAAAGGTAAGCACCTCCCGGACTTCCCTAAGACGGAAAGCAGGTTCGACTTGAAGGGTAACGTTCAAGATAAGGCCGGTACTTCCGAGCCCACAGATAGATGCAATGAAGAGATCTGATCTTTCAGTCCGAGAACATGATACACGAGATCCGTCGGCTAGCAGCAGGGTGAGGGCCATAACATTGGTGGAGATAACGCCATAATTGATGCCAGTCCCGTGAGTGGCGGTTGTGACGATTCCGCCAAGTGTTTGGTCCGAGATAGAGCCTACGTTTATCATGGCCAAGTCATGTTTGGCAAGGTGGGCATGTAGTGCCTCGAGGGTGATGCCCGCTTGAGCAACAACATATTGCTTATCCACGTTTACCTGGTCAAACGAAGGGCGTCAATTCGAACTCAAATGGGATGACGGAACCACGGAAGGGGACACGGGGGAACAAATATGCCGTAACATAGTGCGGGGTGCACAAACAGGACAAAACAAAACAACTGACTTACTTCAAGAAGACGATCGAGCTTAGTGGTACGCAGCATGAATCCGGTCGTGCAAGCCAAATCGCTCGGACTATGACCGACGCCGACAGCACGGACGACCTTGCCCTCTCGACGAGCCAGTTCCAGTATAAGCTCGCACTGGTACTCTGACTCTGGCTCGAAGACCGCGAGGGGGGAACACGTAAACGTCCCGGCCCAGTTAATGAAGCGGGCGTACTTCGAAGACGGGGGTACGGTGATGGGCCGGAGAGCCTCGTAGAGGGTCTCTGTGGGAAGAGCGTCGAGATGCGATGTGAGATGCATTGGGGACGAAGTGTTGCAGCAGCCATTGCCCTCTGGAATGCGGCTTTATAAGTTTTTGGGCTGGTGATCACACAAGCATGGTCGATCGTCCATTTTCTGACAGATCGGTTCCTTCGGAATTCGCCGGTGCGGCCAAAAAATAAGGGACTGTCGGGTATGGCCGACGGCAAGAAAAAAAAAAAAGAAATCAGAAAAGCAGAAAAAAAAAAAATCTTCGGGGAGTGCCCGTACTCGGCACTCCGAGGCGAGTAAAGGGGAGCGCCTTGGTCTTAGAGGAATGGAACTTTTAGCCTGCACGAGGCACCAGCCCCTGGTCCGAAAGCCCGTTACGGTCGTCTGATCAATATGTACGATTGAAGTCCTATCTTCTGTCGCATTGGCACCCTCCGTCAACATCATCATTTATTATTACTCAACTTGCCTCCCGTCACCACAGCAACTTGCTAGCGGAGAATGAGGTAAAAGGCACTTGCTGTGGGCCCTCCAAAGCGTCTAACCATTACAGATATTACAGATATATAATGACATTATTGAAGTGTGTATGACAGCCGGTGGAGTGGACGATGGTCCTCGGCGTCATCCGAAGCGGGATCCGGAGCACACGTGTAGGGTCGTCGGGTTACATAATATATATCGACACCCGGGTTATGCCACGCTGACGATGTGTGGATGTGGTGATATGATAGGACGCGTAGCCACCCAGTCGCCGCATCTGTTGCTTGTTTTCCGCCATTCCAGTCTGTTGACCAGGTGGTCAGTAAGATTTGTCACAGGGTTGTAAACCAGTGGTCCGCGGACCCATCTTATGGCCCGCCATTATCATCATCCCATGTAAGCAGTTTTGGACTAGTCTCACAGGTACAGCCTTCGCAGACATTATCCACCCGAAACCCAATCATATACCAAAACTGAGACCGCCCTTCAGGTAAAGAAATCAAACACGACGCGACTCCATTCCTGTCCCTCGTAAAATAAGACACCTCGCACTTCCGCACTGTCCATCTCAAGGCCGAGCTCGAACTCTGCAACACACACATCATCAAGTCAAGTCCATGAGATGCCACACATTCCATTGCGGCTACACTCACCCGTATAGAATCCGTTTCGTTGCGGTATGCTCGCATTCTGCCGGAAAGACGGCAACGTAGTCAAATCAACCGTCCACTTGCACAATTCCATCGTCTCGCCCTTTATGATGAAATTCGACGGACACATTAACGCTACTCGGCCTAGGAGTAGATAACCGCGGCCGCTTACCTCATCCGTATATCGCATGATCTTGTCTGTTTCCGACGTGTACAACACGGCCACGAAATGGGTGTCTGCGCGCACGTGGTGTTAATGAATCAAGCAGCTCCTCTGCGCCCTCCAACCTTGTCACGCTACTCACCTTGGTTATCCTGTGAGAACTTGCTGCGCGTGGGGAGAATGTATCAGCGGGACTGAGCCGAAGGTCCAAAAGCCACACCACACACCAGAACTTAGTCTTCACGCGTTGCCTGTCAGAAGCGTAGCGTGTCAAGCTTTCAGAGATTACCCTCCCATAATTCACTCACCCCTTTCTCAAGATCGCGCCTTTCACGACCAGGTATTGCAGTCTAGGTTTAGGGCTCGATCATTACTCAGCACACACAAAACGGAAATTGTACCTATTCTCGCAAATCGGGACATTTGCGCTGTTCTCCTTGATGTAAGCCGGTCGCTTGATCCAGTCCTCCGGTTCCGCAGGAAGTTTGACCTGTTGGTCGAGGGAACACCAACCACATCATCGAATCCCGGCATCGCCATTCCCCCACACGGAAGACGAGGGTAAGAACATGCCGTGGCAAAACAATCGCCAGAGAAGCACGTGTGAATTCATCATCATCCAACCACAGTACATAACACCAGATCTGCCTCACCTTCATGATGTACGATCGTGGAGCGATCACGGTTGACACAATCGATTTCCGTGATAGGCCGTACAGAGCGGCGCCTCGAACCGTTGCCGTGTCCGTATCGGAGGGCCGTGCAATTACTCTCACTCTCGTGGAGAAGCGCTCCTGGTCACCAGATCCGTCCACGTCGTATCACAGCCCGAAGTTTGAGGCAAGTTCCGAATCCAAGTTGGCACCAAAGACGGATACACAACAACACCGAGAAACATCAACGACGCTTGGCCAAACAGCCTGCAAGCTGAACGACCCACCTCGACTTTTTTGAACAGGTACTCGCTCCCCGCGAAGCCACCAACAAGCAGGAGCGCATCAATCCTTTGGTCCACTCTCTTGAATTGCTCTTCGATTAAGTCAAGTACCTATACGACGCCCGCATCCGGTATAGTTCAGCGGCTCTTTCGAAAAGGCGATGAGTTCGCATCCTCGGCGTTTTGCCTACCTGGTTAACGAGTGGGTCAAAAACTTCCCTTCGAATCAACGTTGCAGGTATAGCTAGTTCTCCATTGATAAGACCCACAGAAGGGTCGTGAGGGTCTTCCGGATTGAAACACGTAAAATGGAAGTAGGTGTCTGAAGAGTGCACCCAGGAGCCAGATGCAGCGTTGGAGCCAACGCACCGCCACCACCACCACGATTTCCAAACAAGATAAGTTCTCCGGCGTCGGAAAAACGGAGAAAAAGGGACAGGTACGAACCGTCGTCTGATTCGCCCTTGAACTCTAACTTGTCCGTCTGACTGAACGCGTGCATAAAGTACGCCAAACTCGCTGGATCCAGATGCGCAGGGTGGTCGTTCAAAAGCGTCCTAACGAGTTCGCGGAAGCGCAAATCGAGGAAGAGCGAACCGCAGTTAGCCCCCGACCGAGCGCACATCTCCGCGATCTCGAGGTTCGCCATTTGACCGGTTATTTTGTACACCGCAAGATCCTGTTTTAAGTATTTGTAAAAGGTAATCGGTTCCGCATTTCACGTCGAGCGGGGTGCAAATTATATTTGGAGAGGATGCAAGGGATGTAGGGCTGGGTGAGTTACCATATTCATAACACAACAGCGTGCTGTACGTACGACTGTACCACCTCCAGCATCGCATATCATGAAATTCTGACTTGGCCGTAGCTTGTGCAAATCTGTCAACCGTGCGCAATGCACCGCCGCAGCCTCTGGCTCCCTGTTTGCAAAATATCAGTCAAACAACCCAACTAGTCGGAGAGATCTTGGCGGGAGTTTCCGAGGTGCCATAGATGCGACCCGATGAAAAACATTCGGTGATAAGGATGCCGAATACCCACGTGATAATCTGTAAACGTTCACGCCAGTTCGCGTCGCCGGCATGTGCAGACTGAACCAGTCCAGCATCTATGGCAGCTCCACGCATCAGATCACACCCCTTAGCGTCCCACGCAGCCGGACATGTCAAGATTACATCCGCGGTATCTGAAGTAGGCAAAACAGACGCGGAACGAAGATGTCATTCGAAAAAAATGGGATGCATTGGTCAGCGAACGGAGTGAAATGGGACGAAGAAGTTAGCACGATTTGAAACGCACTTAGATCTGCCACAGCGCCAATCTCTCGCGTAATTTCCTCTTTCGCATACTCCCATAGACAGGAGAGGAAGTCCACTATTAAGTTTATGGCGGTCTTCCCTGGCTGACATGGCAAAATGATGTCAATTTCACACCGAGAATATGATATTAGCGGGGATAGGGATGCGGAGGTCATTTTCCGTCTGATACGGTGACCTCTGTCTCAGGAAGGGAAATCACGGCAACTCACAGGTAACTGTGGCAGACGATGGTCTATGGCGTTTTCATCACGCAAGGCACGCGGTTCGAGGAACAGCTTGAACCTTCATAATCATAAGAATACACGAGACAAGGCCGCCGAATTCGTACGTTCGGTGATCGCCAAGTCGCCACATCAGGATTGTAAATGTCGTTAAAACCGACGGAAGTAAAGGGAACGGCTCACCATTCACACCGGTAAGTTCCCGGCATAGGACTAGCATTCTTGGCCTCGAGCCCCCAGGCGATCACCTGTCCATGTTCGTCGTAAAGCAAGCAAGTGGGCACTTTGCGAAAAGTTTCGAAAGAACCGGGCCAATGCAAGATCTGTTGAATAGTGCCCGAGTGTATACGTGACGAAGCATAGGCCTGTGATTTGGGTCGAACATAGTATGTGAGCGACAGAATGGATTTAACAACCCTCCCCCTTATTTGGTAGCACTCACCACGCCGGAGAACGTGGTACCTGTACAGGTGTGTGGTAGATTTATGAGCACTGGCAAGCGTCACATGCGAACTAGCACGTACCAAAATCGATAGAAATGGACATTCTACCTTCGTTCGATGGTACCTTACCAAACTCCCCCATATTGTTGGTGATTGTGGTGGACAACGACGGGGACGTTGACGCGTGGCGTGGAGGTGTATGTGTAGGATTGGGATGCAGAAGAGGAACTGAGAACGCAGCCGAACTGTTAAGGCTGTGTTGAACAGAGCCGTAGGCGGGATTGTACGCGGCGTTCGGCATGGCTGGAAAACCGGGCGTCATAGAAAAATTCGCGGGCGGCGAATAGTTCTGCATACCACCCTGGGGCGGTGGTGAGGGTGATCCGGGGATGTGGGGACCCCATGGCAACTGTCCCGGCAAGTTAGAATGCATTGTTTGTGGGGGACTGGTATAGTGGATCGGCGCGGGCGGTGCTGGTGAGGTCGGTGTGAGCAAAGCCGGTTTTTCGTAGACCTGAGCGCCTGGGTGGTGACCAGGTTGCTGGGTCACCACGCCAGCTTGGTTAGGTGGCACTGGTGCACGGTTGTTGTACTGGTCATTAGGCTGAGTCGTGTTTGACTCCCCACAACACCCCATGGTAGGCTCTGCGAGGCTTCACCAGCGCCGGGGAAGATGGACGTTGTGGAAAATGGTCGTCTACCGCGTACCCAGCAGCCTCGGTTGGCCGTGGCAGTGCGAGGTGTCACTGCCCTCAGGCCCGATCATCGCCACAGGAACTTGCAACAGCCTGCGTTATCCGACTTAGAGAAGAAGAAATTGCACGAGGTGTATCAAGCGACTACGCCGACCTGTGTGGAAGCTTATAACATACGTGCAAGTTGTTGAACAGCCAGATGATGAGTACGGTCGAGGCAATCAAATACTAATCATCACATCATGTTGCTCTACGGGTGGTTGCCTTCCAAATCACCTATACGATATGCAACCGTGTATACCCGTGTGCGCAGATCCGGCGGGTCTCTTGAAAAGCCCCATCCGGGTGAGGGTTATACCGTAACACAGGCATTAGGAGAAGGTCCCCAGTAAGCTACGCAGGCTTCGCGGGAACCCTAGACGACCTGTTGATATTTCTTTCCCAAGAATACCTACCGACAGCCTCGCTGGCTGTAATCCTCCACCCTTTTAAAACCCTAGGAATGAATGGCTTACGCTCTGACGGCTTCCTTTTCCTACAAACAATTACTTCCCAACGATTGACATTAATCTGAGTCCAGGGCAATGTGACTTGAGTCTTCGAGCATCCTGGTTGTATTGCGTACATCATGCGTGTTGCCTGCATCGACTCCCACCTGGAATTGCGAAGGTTCACGATCCAACTTTTTTCTTAGAAAGAGACACCCGACAACCAAAGGAACCATGCGGATAGCGTTGGCGCACCTACTTGCTGTAAGTGTTCACGTCGAAGAGCGGGTCATCCAGGATTCCAATATTAGTCCTGGAAGGCGTGGAATCAATCTGGCGCACCTGCGGAGGATATTTTACCGGCAGCGTAGTCTGATGAATTCCTTGTTTTTCGATTGGCTTTGTAGTAGGTAATGCAAAGCCATAGTCACACATCCTATTGTATATAATCCAAGTCACCTAGCAATGCCACGGTCAGTTGCCCTTGGAGGACGTTTTGTTATCGGTTTACTGAGAAATAGGGCGGATGCTTGCGAATGGTTCCCGGCCCGGCGACCCCGACAGCCGTGGTGGCGTGCGCACAATTCGACTAGCACACTTCCGCCAGGTCTAAACAGAACATCAGTGGCAATCAGTTGGAGGGTCATGTCAGCCTCCAAATCAGCTCGGAAGCTCAGGGAAATTGCAGCTGGATGGCCAACAGATCCATTTCGGCCTAACATCCAACTCAAAAATTTCTTCCAGTCGCTTGCGTCACATCCCAACTTGACCCCACAGGCTGTCCAGGCAGCACGAGGTCTACTCGAGAATAACATCCAAAAGAAGGTGGGTGTAGAATCATTCTTCTTCGGACAATGTATCAAAAGCGATTGATGTGTATCTTGACCTGATGAGCAGTACCCTCTGTCGAATAGAACTCTTCAACCCGCCTCTATGCCTAAACATTATGAGCGTCTCATTCAAGGCTACGAGCGGAGTGCTAGAGGAACTGGAAGACCATGGTGGCAGATTTTCTTTGGGATTTGGAGATAGCCAATAATAATTCGTCAGCTTGAATACTACACCCTTCACGATCGTTCTGCCCGTCCTCGATTTTGCACTGCTATAGTGAGTCCCTTTCGCTATATTAGCTTAGCTGAATCGTGCAGTGTGTTTGTGGAGGACATTCTGTTCTGAAGACTTCGGCTGCCAACGTTGCTCGTGTCAACGGTTGTTGGTTCGTCACGGTCCGTCCTGGACATCCCATTTTCTCCCTAGTGCCTTCTCTCCGTGTAAAACTGACCGTGCTCGCGGAGTTTCTCGTACGCGGCTGCCATGTTAGGATGATCTTACACACGATTGTACCGACTTTCAGTTGTCAAGTGCTCTCACGTTGGCCCGGGATCCGATCCTTGCGGGCCTGACATCTCGGTAGTTTCAGCGGACAACCTAACCGTGCGGCGTCCGCTGGGGTCTGTCACAGACGTAACCCCCTGCGCTTGGCTGACACACCTTGCGACGACTGGGAACAGCCAATGGCCTACCGTTTGTGAGTGATATCACGGGCGTGGTAATAGCCCCCGGGCGTTAGCCCATCCTCATCAGTTGTCCTCTAACTTGATTGGTGGCTCTCGCCGCATCAGCGTGCCTTTTGCTCGGGTATTCGCTAGATCCCACTCCAACTTATCTGCCGCATGGTTACTATGCGTGCCAACGATCACTGGCATTACTAGTTGCGAGACAGGTCGGGTTTGTCCGATCGGAATTATCACATACTTATGGCTGAGTGATATGATGGTGACCATGCCACATGACGGTGTACGCCGTGCATTCTGGTCCGCGGACCTGCTTATTCCAGGTTAGACTCCCTCCCAAGTTACGACGACACTCTGCCACAGGCCCACAGTAAGGAAAAACCAATTACCAAGTTCCTCGCCGCTGCATGATACTCCAAACGGTAACTAATCATCCAGGATCTCGTCTTCGCCCTTGGCCGCCTGCGAATCGAGCGTAACACATTCAAACTCAGGGATTCAGGGCGGGCAGCTCATGCAACGTACCTTGTCAACCAGACTTTTCCTTTTCGCTCTTGCCTTCTGCTGAACCTTCACATACTTGGCTAGGGGTGACTCGTCGACCTTCAGTGCCGATTCCCATCTCTCCACCTCGGCCGTCTCCCCAGGTGCGAACCCAACGCCTTTCCGTTCTTGTTCTATCCATTTTGCGCTCTCCTCCGCGCGCTCAACTAGCCCTTTAACCATTCCAATCTCCTTACCTAACGCACCCTGAGATGCGGATCTCGCACTTTTAAGGGCTTTACGCAGCGTGACGACGACGGGAACAATGACCTCCGGGAACGCGATGCTTCCTTGAATAGGCGGACTCGCTAACCATTCGGCGAGAACGAAAGTACTTTCCTCCACCAGGCCATCGATATACACCCGGGTCTTGAGATACTGCGAAGGTGCACGAATGTTCGAATCGAAATCGAATGGCCGAAGCGTCGACGATTTCGGTTTTTTGAAGGCCAACGCAGAAGTGATTATCGGTACTATGTATGAGGAAAGCGGGATAAAAGTCTTGGTATGTCGCGATAAATGGAGCATGAAGCGAATAATGTGCAGATGGAATGGGAACGAGCGTGCGTTCGATACGAGTCTGGACACCATCTTCAATGTCCACCCCCGTCACAAAAAAGGGAAGCGCGGAGAACGTACTTGATAGCACCCAAGCTAACTTGTACCAGAGGGTATATTAGGGGTTTGAGCTCGCTTTCTTGTCCTCGCTCGACCTGCGTTTCCAAACTGCATGCCCTAGCTAACACGAGTGACCAAAAATCTACGGAATGTACATATTGCCAGTTGTAGACCAGTTTATATGCTTCCTGTGATGATGTATGTTGGAACAGGTCGGAGAAATACTTGTACAAACGGTGAACATACTTTGGTTTTCGTTTTCATGCTATTTCGAAGGTGTATGGCGAGCTGTCGAACATACCCAAAAGCGTGCTGATATGCCGTTGCGTGGTCCATACAGAACAATTCCGATGCAGAGTTCTTCATGAGGTTAATGGAAGGTAGCTTGTGAACACTGGTAGATTTTGATGAGCGTACGAGCTCAAGGTAGGCGCCCTAGGCATCAGGTGTGCTTAATCAGTCATAATAAGCCTACGTGAATGCAAGCCAACCTTCAGTACGATGTCAAGGATCGTGTCATCGTGTGAGGACGCCAGCTTCCTAATAGCCAGGAAGGCAGCTATCCGTACACTGTCTTCAGCAGTGGACCAAAGCTCCAGGCATCTCTTGAAAATAATGGGTGAAAGTAGTTAACTCGTGTTGAGACACTCACTTTCAAGTACGCCTTGACTGACTTGCGACTTGTGATGGTGTATGGTAATATTTTGGCGCTCTCTGTCAAAGAAAGCTGTATCATCTCATTATCGGTCAACTGCGGAATGAGATGAATGATATTATTGAAGTAGGAAAGAACGAGTTTCTGTATGGTCCTCTGCTTCGGGGATTGGGCGGGTGGTTTGCTGTTGCGGAGAGCGTTTTAGTGACACGCACAAAGATGTCGAGTGTCACTCACAATTTTCCATTCGGGAGAATTTTGTAGGGGAGGTGGTGTTCCAGAACGATAGGGGTGAAGCGAAGGGTTGTGGTAATCAACTTTCTGTACACTTGGAGACGAACATGAGCTAGGTGGTTAGAACAGCTTCACATAAATACCTACTCATCGAACTGTCAATGCTCCATGCAAGAACCTGGTCTTCCTCGTTCATGTGTGCAGCCGACCGAAACGCGATGAGAAGCCTTCGCAGTGCACGTAAGGACCGATGCTTGAGGGATATTCAACATAAACCCCCCGTGTACCGGCAGATGTGGCACTAACCTCCAGCAGCGCCTTTTTCCACTTTTGTAAGATTTCGTTAGTGAGTATCGGTGTACTTTCTGCATCCATGTCCGTATCCCCATCCTGATCGATCTGCTCGTCTTCATCCTCATCTTCATCTGATTGATTCGGATCGAACTCCAACAACTCCTTGTCGTTCTCTTGCAAGTACTTGTAGAACTCGGGATCTTTTTCGGCTAGTTTGGACAATTCTGCGACGTGTGCCGTGCCTTCGTCTATGATGCAAAAGTTGGTATTTTCCTCGAGGACTGCGAGGCAAAAATGGCCGTATACCTTCCAAATCATCAATGGAAGCAAATGACTGGTCGTCTGCGATGCTTTCTTCATTCCCGTTCTCTTCAGAGTCGGGCTGCTCGTCGTCCTCCTTGCAAGCATTAGCACGGGGCATGCGTTCATCTATAACCGAGCGTGCTCACCTCGCCATCTTCTTCGTCGTCGTCTTCCATGAACTTGGCTCCGAGAAAGTCGTCGACAGACTTCACTCTGTGTAAGAAGTGATCGGTGGACTAATTACATTTATCCCGGGAGTACACGCACCTTGATTTGTCCTTTTTGTTAGGTTCCTCGACGTCCTCCTCTTCGCTAGTAGCATCATTGTCGTTTGCAATTTCTCGTTCCTTGCCTTTGCCTTTAGCACCTCGTCTGCTCTGAATCTTTTTCTTGGCCTGCTGGTGTTTTCGTCTGCTCTCTATCGTCTTCTTCAGTTGTCCGCTGGACGCAAACTTCTTCGCCGACTTTTTTGTTGTCTTGCCCATGCTGGAACGGAAGATAGGTGGGTATCCAAAAAAGGAAAGTGCACTTCGTTCGTCCTGCCACTGCGACGACGAGCAGGTCACCCCGAGCAAATGTCTGTCGTCGCACAGAACAAAGCTTCGGATGTGCTGAGTTCGGCTCAGGATCTGCTCGAATCCCATGCAAAGTTGATTTCCAGGGTGAGACAAGCCCAGCGGAACCACAGACGACAGCTGCGCACGCTTTTGCCTTCACCACCCAGCGATCTCTTGAACTTGCCCTTGATTCAGTCGCCGCTACCATCGCCATCGTCCTCGCCGTCACCGCCATTATCGCCTTTGTCTACAGAACTACAGCCTAGACCTATTCACCGCCCGGACCTCCCACCAGCCAAGCGTGCCCGCCTGGTTCGCTACACCAACTACGTCCCCGAAGAGGAAACCATACGAAACGACTATTCTCAGAGATATGTCGATGGCGGGGAATGGCCCCAGAATTGGGTGTTGGGAGCAGAGCCAGAACGACGTTTCGAAGAGTATGTATATCATATATTTTTTTATGTCCGGTCGTTTCCCCCACTCGCCACATCCTCACCAACTAGCGCGTGCATTTCATAAAACAGATACCCGAAGCAGCAACGATTACTGAGTCTCAAGAAGGAATCTGTCGATAACCACGCCGTGCCCTCTTCATATCTCCCATTTCAACAACTAACGACTCTTAACCCCTATAAATTCGACGTGATTCTTCTCGATCCTCCATTCAGCTCTTCGTTTGGATGGGACGAACTTCAGGGGCTTCCAATACCATCTCTGGCAGCGGACCCCTCGTTCATTTTTATGTGGGTTGGAAGCGGTGCAGGCGAGGGATTGGAGCGAGGCCGTGAGGTCCTCGCCAAGTGGAATTACAGACGATGTGAAGACGTGGTCTGGGTAAAGACTAACGCGAGCTCGAATCGAGGACCCGGCGTGAGTACCTAAAAACACCTCTATTTCATTCGGGCGATACCGAGGTTCATTCAAATTTTACAGACAGACCCTCCCACAACTTCCTTGCTCACCCGCACAAAACAACATTGTTTGATGGGCATCAAGGGTACTGTTCGACGATCTACAGATAGCTGGTTCGTTCATTGCAACGTTGGTATGGCTCGACGTTCTCTTCTCTGCATATGACTGTGCCGTGCTCACGTTGTTGGTTAGACACCGATGTCATCATATGGGAGGGCGACCCCGATGATCCAACTCGAAAACCCCCAGAGATGTATACTTTGATCGAGAATTTTTGCCTTGGAACACGCCGGCTCGAGATATTCGGTCGTGCGCGATCGTCATTGCGGCGAGGCTGGGTGACCGTACTTGCCGAAGGCGAGGAAGAACGCGTGCAGGAACTTATTCGAGAGCGCGCGGTCTGTGTACCCGAAAACGTACGACGATGGGAAAAAGAAGGTTGGGATGAAACAGTCAAGCAACTGGCATCGATAGGAGGCGGAAAGTGTGTCGTACCGAATACCTCGGAAATCGAAACCCTCCGACCAAAATCACCCGTCCGAGCTGGCTTGATGCCGGGTGGCGGAGGCGTCAGCGGAGGGGTTGGTGTCGCCACTAGTGGTGGGGTTGCCCTGAGCGTGCCTGGGACTACACGGAACGGACGACCCCCCGTTGTCACTTCTAACCAAGCAGGTGCCGCTAATCAGCTAGCCGTCCCGCCAATGATGGGCCCAATGGGGATGGGAGCGATGCCGATGGGAGTGGGGATGCCAGTGGAAATGGGTGGATGGCCTGGAATGAATATGAATATGGCAGGGATGGGCATGGGCATGGGCAACATGGCGATGCCTATGATTGGTGTAAACATAGATGGCATGGCAGGTGCACCTATGTGGGTAGGTCCAGAAGCCGCTGAAGGGGGTATGTGGGAGGGAGGTATGGGGGACGGCATGATAATGAACGGTATGGGCATGACTATGGGTGGTATGGGAATGGGCATGGGTAATGTTGGGATGGGAAATATGATGGGTTCAATGAATGGAATGGGTATGAATCAATGGAACCATGGACCTTATGACAGTTTTCAGTAATATATTCACGCTGGACTTATCGCACTGCAATGGATATGGCATAACGTTCTCGGCACGGCGCTAATGGTAGATCTCGATGATCGTGGCCTGTCGAATAGGGAGGTAAGACGATTTTCCCGTGGAAATCACCCACGACGTGTCGTGCAACTGCAAGTAAGTCGTAAAAGCGTTATACGGGTATGTACGTATGCAAAGAATATGGCGAACGGAAAGTGCATTAGAGTATGGGCAGATAATCTAAAAGGGGGGAAAGGCGTGAATATACTGCGTGATGAATGGAAAAAGTTGACGATGGGAAGGCTGTTCGTACAACGAACCACCAGGACACGGCAACAACAAGCAATACAAAGTCGAAGTGTTGGGATGTGTTGTGTGTCGTACTCGAGGTCAGACCTCGATCCGGAAGCTCATAACTTGAGGGAGGTAAGCCGCCCCTGCCAGGTCGAGCGTGTATACGTCGTCGAAAACATCGTGACCGTTGAACTTTGTACAGGGAAATCAGAAAGGGGATGACCGATCCTTGTGCGATTTCTAACTTACCCCACCAAAGAGAAACAATCGACTGTCTGCAACAATGGTAACGTGATAGCCACGAGGTGACGGAGGGGACCCCCGGACTGCCCGAGGCTCGTATTGGAGGTTTACTAAACGACTCGTCAGCAATAATACCGAATTACGAAGCGGTGTATGAGGTATACCGAGATTGTAGAACAGAATTTCAGAGCTGTAAGAATTGCCGTCGTGTCCTCCAACGATGAACAGGTAAGATCCGACTTGCGTCGCGGAGTGTGACAATCGGCGGTGCGACACGGTCAAGTTTACGCGCGTCCATATCAGTGAGTCTGGAAATCGTCCATACAGCAGGTGAAGCGAAGAGGTTTACCGACACCGAAGAAAAGAACATCTTGCCATTACGTACCGAGATTAAGACACCACACATCCGAAAAGCATTCTCTGCCATCGCTGCCGCCCACAACGACCATAATGTTACCGATAAGATTGGCGGTATGGTAACCCCTGGGAGCAGGGAGATCACTATGGGTCTTGATAAGACTCCATTTGAGACCGCTTTCGGTAGAACCGCTACGCAAGGATGAATCCAAACGGGAAACGTCGAGTGCCCACAGATCATTAAGAGCGGTCAAGCCATTCCCCCCGCCGAATATATAAATCTTGCCCAAGTACAGCACAGCTGTGTGAGCACGTCTAGGGGCGGGGTGAACTGGGTCCGAAACTTGTGAGGGGTTTTGTGACTGCTGGTCTGGTATGTGTTTCTGTGGCTGTGATTGAGCCGGAAAATTAGGAGCGTACCACCTGCGGGTGGTTGTGTCTAATATGTACGTTGTATCGTAGTAAACGGGACCTTGACCACCACCAAAGACAACAATCTTCCTATCAACGAGCGTCGCCGTGTGCGCGCGGCACGGAGGGGGTATATCCCCTAACATCTCTGGATGTGACCAATGCATCGTTTCTGGCAGAATCAAGTTCAGGAGCACAGCACTCCAGATATTGGGGGTTAACTTGTGAGGCACCTACCTGTGTCAAAGCAGTACACATCCCTCCAGCAGCCCTTGTCGTCGCAACCGCCAAACATCCAAGCGACGTGGTCGACCAAGGTCACGGTGTGCGCGCGCGTGTTGTGCATTGGCAGAGCACCATGGACCGGAGCACGTGACCAGTACATAGTTGTAGCAGGGGCAATGGGGACGTCGTGAGCGTGAGGTAGACGAGGATTTGTGCGGATTTTTTGCTCGCGACCACTGCGGTTTCCCTTTCCCTCACGACCGCCGGACGGGGACGTCGGCCTGCGTTTGGTTGCATGACCAGCTTCGGGAAGTGCGGCGTTTGAGGCATGGCGTAAGGACGACGGTGTCCGGGAGGCAGAAATACGAGGAGTGCCCGGTGCTGTAGGAACCGGTGTCTGCGACGCAGAGGGAATTGGAATGGGCTGCGTATTCGAGTGTGTATTGAAGGTGGACGTGGAGGCCGTCGCCTGGTGGGTTGGGTGAAGGTACGGAGAGCGGTGAGACTGGGACAGGGACATCGTCGCGAGTGTCCTGGCGTCGTCGTTGATTGAAAGACTGCTCAGTGTGTCGCCGTCGTTGTCCATGTCGACAGCGTCCAACAGCCCAGGCACCGAGCCTGCAATGCTGCCTTGATAGTGCGTTCGCTGTCGGACGCGACTGGCCATCGGTGATGATGATGGAGAGACGTGGGAAAATCACCGGCCTATTGTTTGTTTGTTGCGGAGGGCATTTTGGCTTTTGGCAGGCTGACTACTGACTTCATGGCAACGGGCTAACAGCTTGCCACCAACGGGAGAACGTCACCTCATGTCATTTTGACGGTCTTGGTCCAGCTTGATCTCATTTCGGTACTGTGGATGGATGTTATTTACTCCACCTTGACCATATTCCGAGTGGGATGAGCGTCATTCTGGACGCTTCCCGCCTTGTCCCTCCCATCGCATCAATTGAAAACGACAATTGGTCTACAATCGGGAGCCACTGACCAGGTACGTATCGTTCACTCCCGCTGAGCATGGCCTTTTAATCAAAGTGCGGCACTGCTTAGGGGTGCAGCTGCGACTGTCATCTTGAACTCATTACTGACCCCAGATCATTCGTACTAGTAGTGGTGTCGTTTGACAGAACTGTTTGACTCTCTGACCCAAACACATTCTGCAGCGGATGCTAGAGCATGAGGGGAGCAAGTTCTTAGTAGATATGTAGTGTTCACTATGTCGAGCTACGGTTGGCAACGAGGTCTGGGACCGCCCGACTCCATTTGTGGCTTGGGAAGCCTTTTCCGATCGAGCCACTATGACAGGAAAGATGTAACCGCTCTCGCCATTATTACCCCGAGCCAAACCAAAGACCTACGTATCCTAGGAGCGAAGAGAGACAGGAAGCCGTAGCTAGGCTCTGCTAACCGAGCCAAACGGCTCGACGCATGCCTGTCACGCGCGAGCGCTTCTGGGATTGAAATGATCTTGAGGGGCATGTATTTGACCAACAAGCCTTGCCCTTGAGCGGCCTCGAGGTCTCTCAAGCTTTAGCCGTTACTCTTGCTACCATGTCCTCCCAGCCCTTGCTAATATCATGTATGGGTTTCGATATCACCATCTCCATTGATTCTGACGTCGTGTGAGACAGACATTGAGTTGTAGGGTGCCGGGGACGGTATCGAATCCATCGAAGTCGGTTACGACGATCATCGACACAGTATCCCCCGACGAGGAAAATTCCATTTTCAAGAGGATTTTAATCAACCTCTGTCAGGATTTCTATTTGGCAAATTGTATATCCGTTCCTAACACCCTCTATCTGTGTCCGGTAGTACGGTTCGGGGAGAGACTATCTCTGTCTCGGTTGTACGTCGAAGATGGTTGCATATTGGACCCAAGCAGGCCCCCGAGGTGTTCAACATCAGTGTTCATGACGTACTATCCAGACTACCAACACAAAGTAGGTGGATGCAGTGATGTCTTCTTGTGCTCTATCTGAATGCTTGTAGAGTTTCAGACTAGGTGCAACAAGCTGGCCATCACCCTTGGCCTGTCGCCCAGCAGTGTTCCAGCTGTACGCGCACAACGGACATGGCCTTGAAGGATTCTGATGTAGTATCTGCAGAGCTCAGTCGCCAGTCGAGGTGCCAATGAGCTACGCCCTACTACTGAGGAACTCCTCAATGAATGTCCTCGGTGAGTACGTCCAACCTAGTAGTGTGCAGGTATCTCACACTTCCATACCAGTTTTCGGATACTGGTAATCGGACAGGTAAAGAGGATTTGTGGGTACCATTCAGATGATTTCCAACGACGATCTCTTTGTACAGTCAGGGGTCGGGAAATCTACGCTTATCAACAAGGCATTCGGAATCAAACAAGCAGTTGAGTGACTGTGCACAAACATACGCTCTGATGTTGATGACATGCTCAGTCCGCGGAAATTTTCGAGCCAGGACAAGCAGATATTAAGAAAGAACTGATCTCACAGGAAAACGATCGATTCGTCTTGCATGATAGTAAAGGTTTCGAACCAGCCGAGGGCGTCAACTGTGACGATGTGAAGCTATTCATAGAGGACAGGAAGAAGCGAGAACACATCAAGGATCAGCTACATGCAGTATGGTAAGCTTCCCTGGGATGATTGCAATGTGCCTGACAAACAGTTAACGTTGAAGGCTGTGTTTCCGAATACCTATCGCAGGTCATGGAGACAGACTGCTAGAAGACGGCGCCGAGACGTTCTTGAGAGAGGATGCTAGTGTTCTCCAGAACAGTGAGCGAGGTATTTCTTTTTATCTCGTTCCAGAGTTGTGATTTTCGCCAGTTCCGACCATCGTCGTATTCACAAAATACGACAAACTTCTGACCTACATGCAAATGCAAAGAAAAACGGACCCTGATGCGGCAGCGCAACAGTATCTACAAGAGTGTTGTATTCAGCCGATTCAAAACTTTGCCAAAGACGCGAAGCTCTCATATGTCGCAGTCAGTTGTGAGTTTTGTTTGGATTTTGACTTTTTTCCGTATTTCGACTGTTGTACTGTTAGCCAGCCCAGGACATGCGGAAGGGCGGAACCAATTAATCAAGCTCACCTCTGAGAAGGTTGCCGAGACTTTTGGGTCTCGATTAGGTACGCCGTCTCCAGTGTCGGTGGTGACTTCAATGGCCCAGAGGACCCTGCCGCATTTGAAGATCGAGGGGTCAATAACGTCAGTTCTTTTTACTCGGCCTTGTGTGCCGACCTGATGTACTTTGCTCGTAGGGTTGGAAAGCAGAGTGAGCGATCTTGTGTGGCTAGAAAACATTGATGGGAACACTCATACCCCTTTGAAGGATACTGGAAAACGTTGGCTTCCAGTCCCAATTTCCCAGGCCACACTATTCAAGAGTGCCTTCGAGTTATTCATACCGACATTATAGCTGTCTGGAATTTTCATGACCCATCTGGCGTAAGCGCCGATCGGCTACCGCCCCAGTAGTTTGCTAACGCTTTTCTCGTAGTATCTCGGCAGTGAACCATTTCGAGAACTGATGGTTAACCTGGTGGGGACCATCGATGAATCGGCAACCGGATATGCCCGTCTCACCCGCAGCGACACCCGTAACACCTTAGCCGAGTGAGTGTTATCGCGCAAGTCACCGCATCATGACACCTAAAGTACGTGTCAAGGAGTGCTGTTCCCATCCTGCTTTTAGTGCCTATCATCCTACCATTTGCGGCAGGCCTCGCTTTTGTACAGTGGGCCTATGAAACCTATCAACGAGTGTGAGTGATATTGCAAGTTGCTTGGTAGTCCCGTGGGTGACATTCTCTTTAGGGACAACGTGCATCAAAGGTTCATGGCTTATATTGTCGACCTCATCCACGTCTTGGAGATTCTATTCACGCTCACCGTCAGTGACAGCGAAAAGGAGCTTACACGCCGAGCTATCAAAATAGCTTTCAAGGCATATCACCATTCGGGAATGAGGCGCGATGCCCATGCGCAGATCAAAAGTTTTGATTGTAAGGTACCTGGTCGCGACGCCGTCCTCGATATGATCGTCTCCCTGGTCAGGATGAGTCGTATCGACGACGCTGACCTCACCAGGGCCATTAGGAACATTCCAAGGGAAGAACTGGAGCGAGACGAAGATTGGCATACCAATGATGACGGTCAACCGACCCGCTGAGAAATGTTCAGCCCATTGTGTTTCTTTCTGATTGCTTAGCTGCTTTTCATTGTTTGTGTAGTGTCGTTTGTTGTCACTGTTATCGCTGCATTGTAGTAGTATCGTACCGTACCCTGTGCTTAGTGGAGTGTATACTATTCGAATCATCAAGTGCCCAGTTGCGTAGATAATAGCACAGTCATAGCTTCGTTCCTCTTCTGAACTCACCCAGGAGCACAGCAGAGTCATCTCAACCTTGTCATGGAGGCTTGTTGGGCATCCAGATATCCACCTCTAGGACGTGACATTGCCTGGAGTGTCGTGAGGAATACGCAACCATTTCCCGTTGGCCCAGTCCACCAGTGAGTAGGCACAGACGGAAAAGGTTCGGTCTCAAAAAAAAGGGCGTCTCCCTAAGAGTAGACCTCCACACGACCTCGCTTGGACGGCCGTGAAACTCACTAGGCCTGACATGGACAGATGTGTTCACATCAGGGGATAGTCATAAGTTAACCTCAACGAAACTACTCGTGTCCACCGAAATGACACTAATTCTGACCTTTTCGACGCTCCGCACAGGTTACCAACGTTCCGAAGCCTGTCCATCGTCAGATCATTGGCTGGCGTGTGTAAAATGGTCGTGCAGACGTTGCCATCCGGGTAAACCACGGTGTGAATGACTGTGACGACACACTCGATCCCGTGATCTTGGCCAGACCTCTTGTTTCATCTTCATAACCATTGGCACACAACCTTTTACATCACTGAAAACATACTTTTATGATAAAGCCTCAATATAGCTTTATAATGTCAGTAATGGTTGCAATTTGGCATGATGTGGTGAGCCCCATTATAAAAGTCTAGATGACTTTAGCATCAGCAAAACAGTCACTACAGGTGGCTACAGTGTCACAGTCCAATTTTCTTTGCCTTATATTGCTCTCAATTTCACATCTACTGTACTCTTAATATCAGAAACCATATGTTGATGATATATACATTTATACAAGACTACATTTGTGGTTTCAAACACAGTAATTAAAAAGTTAAGAGGCACTGTACAGTGGGGGACCTACCTGTGACCTGTGGCACACTGTGGTGGCTGTACAGTGATAGTGATGCACAGCCAAATACTGTTTTGCTGATGAGACACCTACCTTCCCTGTAGAATTGAATATAAAATGATGGTTGCTGACACTGAAGAGGAATCTTGACATGCTTGGTTAATGCACAAAATCTATGTCAAGAAAGTACCACTGTTGGAATTAATCCAGACTTTGGAATTGACAGTATCTTGCTTTTTACTTGACCTTTTGTGACTGCTCCTTTTGACACTCATATCAGATGAAATTCAGGCAAATTTCAGAATAATTTGTTTTATTAATAAAGCAGAATATATGGCCATTAAACATACTAATACAGGCTGTAAACTATTGGGTATCTGTGATCAGCAAAAAGGGACCTAAATGTCAATGGTGACAGATGCATCTCAGGGTGGCTTGAAAATTCGATTGTCCTTGGTTGTGAACTGACTGTAGGAGCTCAAAAGTGTCAACCACAGTGGTGAACAATGGCTGTGGGAGATATCATGAAACTCAAAGCTATGGTGAAGGGGAGGTCAAGTAGTACTGGCACCTCGAAAAGTGAGAGGTACAATAGACCTACCATTGCTGGAGCCTGGGGCTGTGAGAGGCTCAACCTGCTTGACCTGGGTGACAGAGTCAGGCCAGAGTGTTGATGTTGAGGCCTCGAGGTGTGAGTGCAGCTTTGTCATCATCATCTGTTGTACACACACCTAACTTCCACCCACAAGACACCACAGGTGTAAGGAGGGTAATACTCCTACACCAGTACTGTAGCTACTAGTGGGATAATACCTACAGATTTGTAGGTTAGTATGCCCACTCACTGCATGACAATTTCTCAGCATATCTAAACTGATTTCTAATTATTTACTTTGGTAACACATTTTCACCATGCAGAAATCTGAAATTTTGATTACCCTGGAATGTATTGTATAACATAGAGTTAAGTATGCCTGCAAAGCAATTTGTGGATATAAATTTAAGTTGTTCTCGCCATCTTTTTAGGAAGATATTATTGTCAATAACCTTGTGACATTCCCACAATATGTAATTCTCAATTGTCTTTGAACAGATATCTTAAGGTTTCTCCCAATATAGACTTTGGATAAATTTTATAAGTCTTCTTGGAATAAAATATTATGAGAGACTGGTAATTTGAATCATTTAAAAAAATGTTGTTTTCACTTCTGAATACTCTTAAGAATGCATGGTAACATTGAAACTGCTGCAGTGTAACCTGTAGAAAAGGGCTGTAGGCAGCCTCAGTAGTGACTCAACTACTGAGGGAACAGTACCAAAAAAGTACTCTAAGTATGCACTCTATGTGCTTATGTAATCAACCAAAAAGTGCACCAAAAACAAGTATCACACAGGGGTGATTCAATCTCCAACAGTGTACATGTCCTCACTAGGTAGAACATGGAGTTAAAATGAATGTAAGTGATGTGATACCTATGTATGTAGTATGGGGACTTGAAAAAGAAGAGAACAGAAAAATTGTGGTAGTGCCTCCAACACCTGTCGTGCGCTGCTACCGCCTTTTTCCACTTTCATATACTTACTACACGTTTTCCCGCTACAAGCCCTGCCTTTCTCGCACCTTATGCTGTTGTCATCCCCTTTCCCGTGTCTCTGCAACGTCTCGTTTGGACCGCTGCCTAACCTTAGGGGCAAGTCCATGGACCTTACGTTTATGACACAGCCACGCTTACGTACGCTTTCCTTTTCTTACTTTACCTTTCTCGCTTCCTAGATCCCGATGGGATCTGGAGGATTCCTTGATGGTTACGGTTTGTCTTTCGATGCATGTGACCCTGTCGCGTCACATCGTAGGGGCCTTTCATTTGCATGGAGCAAATGCTGCAGCATGGAGGTGAGTCATGACACTACAGTCATGGTGACTCGACATGCATGCTGTGGAGAGGGTCTCGTTTGCAACAAACCCTGTCTTGTTTGTTACTTACGCGTTTATGGCAAGGATACGATAGTCGTCTCATTGCCTGTGGGGTATATAAACCCACAGCATAGCGATGATGACTCCTTGTATTTTCGCTACCTAGCTACCTACCTAGCAAGTAGGAGTCCCTCCTATAAATCTCTTGCTTTCTCTTGTACCTCGAAGTGCTGCTCTACTAGGCAACCTGAGCTAGAACTCTATCGCTACAACTAGTATGACTCATCCTCGATGGTACGTAAGGGGGTAGTCAATCCTGTCCCTGTCGGTATATCCCCAAATCACTGCCGATATATCTGTGAGAGGCCCGCCACAAGCCGCGTGCTCGCCTATCGCCTGGATATAGGTTTACTTTACTGAAAGGTAAACAGCGCGTGTCGGTTGTTGCCTTGAACAAGCAACAGTGATCAATGCCACGTGACAATGGCTGCCTTGAGCCTCTGCCAGAAAGTTGAAGGCTGGGAAGGTGACTGTGTGACATGGGGTTAGAAGGATTAGCTTGAGGATTGGAAAGGCTTACCTTTGTTAATAACAGAGAAAATGGTTTTCCTAGTTATACCTTTGAGGATGCTCTTCTGATATTTCTTTTGTCTTTTTTCTGCACCTGGTTTCTTCCTGCAAGATGTTTATGCAGATGACTTCTCTATCAAAAGTGGAACTTACACCCTTTGCTTCCTGCAGTGTGGACTGGTGAGACACTCAAATGTGAGAAGTGACAATGGAACCTTACTTTTGCTGCTTGCCCTCACCATCTGCAAGGTCTGACAATGCTCCATCAAAGAGAGCAGAATCCAATGCTTTTTTACCCTCAGGGGTCAAGCCATCCAAAGTACTGATGGAACAGAGTAAGGCTACCACAATAAATTAATGCTAGTGAGACATACCTGATGATTTTTTTGGGTAATAGCACATGGTCTACAACTGCCCTCTCATAAAGAGGCTTCCACTTAGCTGGCCACTACAAGGAGAAATTAGTTGAAGAGGTGGACCAAATGTAGAGGGGCCAGAGGATTAATAAAACTCACCTTGGAGTCATAGGACATAGCTGTGTATTGGATTACAATAGAGCAGAGAGTACAAGGTAGAAACAAGTGTGTACTTGTTCTGGGAAGAGGAAGCTCAGCCCTGGAGTTTATATAGTTCAGCCACCTGGTCTGTGCACTGGGAGGTGTAGTTTTACTCTGCCTACTAAAAAAAGAATAATGACAGTTGCCTTATTTGGATGACATCAAGGTTCACATGTTGGGTGGCTGTAGAACACCTTACTTCCCTTGAATGGGGCACCCATCCTTCCGGTGTGAGTTGATGTTGGGATCAATGGCAAAAAAACAACCAAAAAAACCCAACACAAAGACAAAAAAATGTGAGTGGTGGTTTTCTTAAGTGGTATCCTGCTTGAAGGACCTGTAAAATTGAAAGGGGAGGGGTTCCATGCAGCTAGTGCAGAGGGAGGGGGACAGTCTGGACAGGGAGGAAGCTGGGAGATGAAGGGAGATGAAGATAATAGGCTCCTGTGAGCCTGAGGATGACTGGGAGCAAAGGAAGATCAGTGGATAGACCCTTAAGGGAGCCTCAACCACTGGAAGACTGAAGATGATGATGGAGGGGCTTCAAAAGTGATGGGAGATGAAGATATATTGCAGGAGGATAGTCTCCTGGAAGTAAGTATGAAAGTGACATATATTCTGAGCTGTCTCTGCCGAGATATCTGGAACTACAGGGTTTATATACAAGACCAGAGCATAGCCTCCAACAAATGTGAAGCAACACTCTGTCAGCAATTGGTAAAGGGGTTGGTAAGGGATTGGTGATGATCAGTAAGGCTTGGTAAGGACAGTAAGTGATTGGTAACAAAGTGGTAAGCATGACAAAGAATGTCAGTAAGCAATGTCAAATAAGTATGAGTCATGGAAGGAATGGATGATTAATGTGCCAAGAGAATGAGTCAGGGTATTGGTCATGGCTGAGTAAGGGGTATGAACAGATCTTGATGTGACAGGTCAAGGCACAGTGATTCCAAATGAAGAATGGTGGGGGATCCTGCCAGGGGCTGAACATTGGGGGTCTCCACAGGTGTCAGGGCATTGGAATTTGCATTTTTCCCCCTCTTCTTCCTCTGAAAAAGGGTGCTACATCAACAGCTAGTCTTCAGCAGGGTCTGAGGAAGATGGGGGACTGTCCTCTCCCATGAGAGCAGGGAGACGTGCCTGAAAATCATCATGAATGCAATCAGATAGCCTAGATGACAGTAACTGGTACTGAATCTGTTGCAACCTTGGAAGAACAAATGATGAGAGTGAGAAGTAGATGTTGCAGGGGGTGGGAATGAAGGATCCATATGCTTCTTCAACTGGAGAGACTGATACAACCACATAAGACCTTTCAAGTCTGACAACAGACTCGAGATGACCAAAGAATGTCCTCCTGGATGTCATACTGACAAGGAGAACATGCTGTCCCAAAGAGATGGCTTGGGAGGGAGTGGATGAGGAAGGGATGAACCAGGATGCTTCAGGGTGGAAGCTAGTGGGAAGTCCTGGGAGATATAAGTAGTTATGCTCCCTAGCACAGGACTCGAGTGAAGAGATTGTCAATGAGGCAGCCATTGTGATGGGATTTAGTGAAATGGGCACCTGTTGGCAGAAATGCTGTAGAAAATCATGGAGGGTGAGGATTGTTACCAAATTTGGAAGGAAGGATGGTGTGATCAAGGGCTACCAGTGAGTGTGGGAATGATGTCAATATCTTTAGAAATGCCCGAGATATTCAAAAAACTGGAATGCTGTATGTGAGTGCTAAAAAGGTTTGATCAGTGCTTGAACAGTTTCTTCCCTAGCATTAAGGATTGTTCTTGTGTGAAGGATGACTGCTAGATGTACCAGTTGTCTTTTTGCATTAGGCCACATTCCTCAATCTCCCTTATTCAGCAAGACTCCATGCTCATGTTGCCAAACACCTTTGGTGCATGACACTGGCTGCTATCACTTACATGTGATTCTTACTCTAAGAATAGTATGTTCCATACTATTCTATGGTGTTCTCTTGTACCAGATTACTGGAGTAACACATTCCTAGTAGAAAGACAGAGTTGTACCTATATGGAAGGTCCTCTTACTTACATATATGGTAGTTATACTTACACTGATAGCACACCTGGTCTGTGCACAGCCTACATGTATATAAAGGTCCTTGGATGGTACCAGGACAGTAGTGAACTTTGCATATACATCTCTCATCATTCTCACTCAGAACTACTACCTATCTCCTTTACCAAAGACCAAAGCTTCAACTGAAAACTACAGGCAAGTGCTCTGCCCTTTGCCCCTTGCTCTGATGCCTCTGTGCAACAGGTTATGAGCCCCAAATAAGGGTGCTTACAGTGAGTGAAAAAACGTGTGCAATGTTTGGCTGTTTTGTACTAAGTCCAGTGTAGCACCATGAGGCATGGGAATCATGCTTAGCCTTGGTGAGGTGGGTGGTGGTACTCGCTCTTGGCTACAAAATGGTCCCAGGGTCATGTGATTTGGTGCAGTAGTCCTTGAGATATGTCCATTATAAAACAGCTACACCATTGCACACGTTTATTCACTTTTGGGCTGGAAGTAAAATCTGAGTCAAATGAAGAGATAATTGTGGTTGTTTGGTCCTACAAACAAAGATACACATATAAACATTGTGTCTGAGTTTGAACAAGTTCACACGCTTCTTTATTTCCAACCTTTACCACCATGAGATCCATCTCCTCCACCCAAAGGAATACTATCCTCACTATGCTTGATTCTGGTCATTCTCCTTCCTCTATTGCCTCCAGTACTGGCCTACATCGCTCTACCATCTCTAGACTTCGTTCCAAGGAGCATTCCAGCCTGCAGAAGTCCACTGGAGGTCGTCCATCCAAGCTTTCCCCTGCTAATGTCCGCCATGCCATCCACCTCATCTCAACTCAGAAGGCAGACAATGCTGTGCAGGTGACCAAAACTCTCACCAATGTCATCAACCAGCCCCTCCACCCAAATACTGTTCGCCAGCACCTGAAGAAGACTGGTATGAAGGCTGTGGTAAAGCAAAAATGACCTATCCTCTCTGCCAAGCATTGCAAGGCAAGGTTGGACTTTGCCTATGCCCATAAAGATTGGACTTTGGAGGACTGGAAGAGGGTGGTATGGTCTGATGAGACTAAAATTAATCGCCTGGGGTCAGATGGGTGCAAATGGGCATGGAAAAAGCCAGGGGAGAAGCTGAATGATAGGCTAGTAGAGGGGACACTGAAGTTTGGAGGAGGGTCTCTCATGATGTGGGGCTGTATGACCTGGGAGGGTGTTGGGTATGGCACCAAGATTGATGGTAGGATGGACGGAGACCTCTACCTCCAAATTTTGAAGGATGAACTACAAGATTCCCTTGAGTATTATGGTCTCCATCCTCCTGACATCATCTTCCTGCAGGACAATGACCCCAAGCACACCTGCAAACAGGTCAAGGAGTGGCTAGAGGAGCAGGATTTTAGGACTATGGTATGGCCTGCACAGTCCCCTGACCTCAACCCCATAGAACATGCCTGGGGTTACCTCAAGAGGAGGCTTGCAGAGTATGAGCATCCTCCCAAGGGAATACTGGAGTTGTGGGAGAGGACTCAGGTGGAGTGGAACAATATACCAGCTGAAGAGTGTCAGAAGTTGATTGAAAGCATGCCTAGGAGGGTGGAGGCAGTGATTAAAGCAAAAGGAGGCTATACCAAGTACTGATATTCCCCAAATACCCCTCACTTTTCAAAAGTGAATAAACGTGTGCAATGGTGTAGCTGTTTTATAATGGACATATCTCAATGACTACTGCACCAAATCACGTGACCCTGGGACCATTTTGTAGCCAAGAGCGAGTACTACCACCCACCTCACCAAGGCTAAGCAGGATTCCCACGCCTCATGGCGCTACACTGGACTTAGTACAAAACAGCCAAACATTGCACACGTTTTTTCACTCACTGTATCATCTAATGGACCAGTAGTTCATTGAGGAAGATGTTTGTCATTGACTATGCCATTGAATGGACCTGAAGTGCTAGGTTGGACTTTGGCCACCTTGATGCTTTCATTTGTTCTAGGCATTTGTCAGGCAGTTTATGTTGTAAACATGGTCAGCAGTCCTTTCAATCTTGTGTTTATTCTTTCTACTGTGATGTGGGGAACTTTTTTGGGCATTCCAACATGGCATGGCATCTATATGTCTTATCAGGAGTATCACATAAGGCTAGGACATTTTCACCAGCTTTGTGTTTGAGCTGCTTTGGTAATAGAGGCCTGAGAAACTAGCCCTGCTCAGTTATCTCTGCCCTCTTATGAAGCTCACCTGATTCAGGATTTGGATATCCAACCTGATTTATGTACTCCTGAAAGGTTGCAGTAGAAAAGCCACATCAATTTGCCAGGTATTGTTCTTGCAACAAACCCCACAATCACAACCCTTCATAGAGCAACACTCTCTTGTCACCATATCCCCCCACCACATTCCTGTTGCAAGTGTCAGTTGTTCGAGGAGTAAAGCCTAGATTCAGAAGAGTACTAGGAGGTGAAAGCTATACCTGTCATATAGGCTGAGGTACCTCTAGGAATTCCTGAAAGGTCTCTCGAATCAACTTCCAACTCGTACCCAAGATAGAGGTGTAACCTCAAGTCTTGAGGAAATAAAACCCAAGCAAGGTGTCTTCCAATGCAGGCTCATCAAAGTTTCAGCCATCCCAAAAACCCCCAGTAGTTCCCCCATGTACTTTGACGTCCTCTGCTGCACCTGAAAAGATTGAGAGGGTGCCCTCCCAAAGATTTCAGCCATACCCTACAAGTCCAAATAAAACTGAGCCCGAAGCAAACACTCCAGTCTCCCCAAGTAAAGGTAGAAGGGAACCAGCCCTAGAACCTTTAGCTTCAACTTCGCAGTTACCTGAATCCTTCCACAAAATCTGAGAACCAGAACCATTAGTCAGGAGAAAGATCAATGAAGAAGAGACTCATACAGCACCCGAGTCAGCATCGACCTCACTAGACCTCGGAATGGCAGGAGTAGGAGAACAAGAAGCAGTAGCCAAACTTGTGGAGCAGTTCCAGCAGTTTGCCCAAACTACCAACCCCTTCAAGAATAGAGCCATTGGCAATGTAAAGGAACTGGTGATGTGGTACGAAAGTCTAATGGGACATCAAGGTCTCGTCTTCCTGTCATACATGATCCCAGGAAATGCAACCAACCAGCCCAATGAAGGAAGAACATTGGAAGGAGGAAAAGAGTTAGGCCTTGGCAAACCTCCCCCCTTCGATGGAACAAGTGGCAAATATGAAGCCTGGATTGCCTCAGTCAATAACTATCTGAACCTCCATCGCCATATCTACAACACCAATGAAAGAAAAGTTGGATTTGCCCTTTCGTTCATGAGCCAAGGCTCATCCATTCACTTTGCTGAAAACTACCTCAAAGAATGCACTACCCAAGCTGGTGATGTCTACATTCTAGACTCATGGACTACATTTATTGAACAAATGGAATGAATCTTCAAAGTTGGTGATACAGAAGCCCTAGCCTTCCTAAAGATGGCCAAGATTGAGCAAGGCAATAAACCCCTAAGCGAGTATATCGGCAAATTCCTCGATCTAATCACAAGAGCCAACATCTCCTGCAATGATGGACAAGCCAGTGTCTATTTTGGAAAAGGTCTAAATCCAAGAACTATGGAGTGGATCCTCCACTCTGGAAAAATTCCCATGACTGTCCAACAATGGATAGATGCTGCCATCAATGCACAAACAGCAAAAGCCTCCCTTGGAGTCTACAACAGTTGTCTCATGAAAGAAGATTGAACTGTTCTCTACATGTACCAGGATGAAGGAAAAAGCACTGCTTCCAAGAAGCATGACCCCTGGGCTATGGATGTTGATTGACAAAAGAAGCTGATCCCATATAAGCTGCCCCAGAAAAGGAAACCCCCTAGGTTTCAAGAAGTCCATTCGTCGAACTTTGAAGGTCAATGCTATAACTGTGGAAAGTGAGGTCACAGAGCCTGTGACTGTCCTTTGCCAAAGAAGACTCAAGCCCAGTCTTCTGTACTGCAAGAAGTAAAGTCCAAGTATACTGCAGCCAAGTTTGAGGAACTCAAGAAGGCCCTATTCCCCAAAAGAAAGGAGGATTTTTAAAGCCCTCTCTCAGTCAAACCACAACTGAGGAGAGGTTCAATTTCAGATCATTCTTGGCTCCCGAAGTAATGTCCCTAGCAGCCTATGCAGAATATCCATACAGTGAGTGAAAAAACCCTTGCAATGTTTTGCTATTTTTCACTAACTGCAGTGTAGCACCAGAGGGCATGGGAATCTCGCTTGGCCATAGTGGGATGGATGGTAGTACTGACTCTTGGCTACCAAGGGGTCACTGTATCATGTGATTATGTCCAGTGGTCATTGAGATATGTTGGTTTTAAAACAGGTACATCATTGCAAGGGTTTATTCACTTTTGGTCTGGGTAGTAGAATCTCACTCAAATGAAGGGATAATTGTGGTTGTTTGGTCATACAAACAAAGATACACATATCAACATTGTGTCTGAGTTCCAAAAAGTTCACACACTTCTTTGTTTCCAACCTCTACCACCATGAGATCCATCTCTGCCACCCAAAGGAATACTATCCTGACTATGCTTGATGCTGGTCACTCTGCTTCCTCTATTGCCTCTAGTACTGGCCTGCATCTCTCTACCATCTCTAGGCTTTGTTCCAAGGAGTGTTCCACCCTGCAGAAGTCCACTGGAGGTCATCCATCCAAGCTTTCCCCTGCCAATGTCTGCCATGCCATCCATCTTATCTCCACTCAGAAGGCAGAAAATGCTGTGCAGGTGACCAAAACTCTCTCCAATATCATCAACCAGCCCCTCCACCCAAATACTGTTTGGCAGCACTTAAAGAAGACTGGTATGAAGGCTGTGGTCAAGCATAAACAACCTATCCTCTCTGCCAAGCATTGCAAGGCAAGACTTGACTTTGCCTATGCTCACAAGGATTAGACTCTGGAGGACTGGAAAAGGGTGGTATGGTCTGATGAGACTAAAATCAACTGCCTAGGGTCAGATGGTTGCAAATGGGTGTGGAAAAAGCCAGGGGAGAAGCTGAATGATAGGCTAGTGGAGGGGACACTGAAGTTTGGAGGAGGTTCTCTCATGATGTGGGGCTGTATGACTTGGGAAGGTGTTGGATATGCCACCAAGATTGATGGTAGGATGGATGGAGACCTTTACCTCCAAATTTTGAAGGATGAACTACAAGATTCCCTTCAGTACTATGGTCTTCATCCTCCTGACATCATCTTCTAGCAGGACAATGACCCCAAGCACACCTGCAAGCAGGTCAAGGAGTGGCTGGAGGAGCAGGATTTTAGGACTATGGTATGGCCTGCACAGTCTCCTGACCTCAACCCCATAGAACATGCCTGGGGTTACCTCAAGAGGAGGCTTGCAGAGTATGAGCACCCCCCCAAGGGAATACCAGAGTTGTGGGAGAGGACTCAGGTGGAGTGGAATGATATACCAGCTGAAGAGTGTCAGAAGTTGATTGAAAGAATGCCTAGGAGGGTTGAGGCAGTGCTTAAAGCAAAAGGAGGCTATACCAAGTACTGATATCCCCCATATACCCTTCCATTACCAAAAGTGAATAAACCCTTGCAATGATGTACCTGTTTTAAAACCAACATATCTCAACAACCACTGGATGAAATCACATGATACAGTGACCCCTCAGTAGCCAAGAGTCAGTACTACCATCCATCCCACTATGGCCAAGTGAGATTCCCACACCCTCTGGTGCTACACTGCAGTTAGTGAAAAATAGCAAAACATTGCAAGGGTTTTTTCACTCACTGTAGGACTTCCAATTCATACAGGCCCCATGCATGTGACTGCACAACAACCACCCATGGACTCTTATCTCCCACACTGTCTTTGGACTTGCCACCAGCTCTATACTTAGAACATTTTTAGCTATGACCAAACTCTATCACAGTGCTTATGCAATCATTTCACTTTACAGAATTTTCTTGCCACCTCTCACTCTTTCTTTTACCACATCCACATCATAACCACAGTCCCCTTTCATCACTATGTCACACCAACCATCCCACCTCCCAACAGTGTCCTCTCATGAGGACAGTGTTGTCTCCCCTGACATGTCCATGTCCCCTGATGACAGGACACATCAACATGAATCAAAGTGACATGTGAGAGACAACACCCCCCCCATCACTCACCTTCATACTCCTGGCCCCCCTCCTGTCATCATTCATGCTCATGTGACACCAAATGTCATCATGAGCATTCCACCTCCCCTCCTCAATGACACTGGCATGCCAGTGAATTCAGCATCATTGTTCATGATGACTGTGGCCAGTCCACCAGCTGCAGTACATGCTCTGCATATGCACTGCACATGGCACAAGACCTGGTCCTTGGCTCCCCAGACCTCATACATGCCCACATGTCCTATGTACATGTGTTGTCATGCCTCCTCAGCCTGGACAACACCTTGGCACTGCAAGAAGAGGTCAATTGCCTTTGAGCTGATTGGGACTACTGGTGGTCATGTGCCCACTGCTACCAAGACAAGTGTGACCACCTCAAAGATGATCACAACCTTGAACATGCACACCTGGCCTCCATGGCCTCCCAACCCTGGCACCACTGCCCCCCCCCCAACCATGTGCAGCAGGACTGTCATCTTTGAGCCTGGCAGCTTGTCTTTCAGAGGGAGGGTGCAGGGCACTCCCTGCTGAACATGGTAGACCAGCCACCCCCCCTCCTCATATGTCTGCTCCCATCCCCAGTGCAGCCACCACATCTTGTAAAGACCACCATGAGATGCCAGTCAACACCCCTGATGAGTCCATGGAGACACAGCCTCATCAAAAATGCCCCCTATTGACCAACCTCCTTAAAGAGGCTAACACATTGTTCCCAGTGTCACACACCAAAGGTGTTTGGCAATGTGAGCATGGAGTCTTGCTGAATAAGGGATATTGAGGAATGTGGCCTAATGCAAAAGATGACTGGTACATCTAGCAGTCATCCTTCACACAAGAACAATCCTTAATGCTAGGGAAGAAACTGTTCAAGCACTGATCAAACCTTTTTAGTGCTCACATATGGCATTCTGGTTTTTTGAATATCTTGGGCATTTCTAAAGATATCGACATCATTCCCATGCTCACCGGTAGCCCTTGGTCACACCATCCTTCCTTCTGAATTTAGTAACAATCCTCACCCTCCATGATTTTCTACAGCATTTCTGCCAACAAATGCCCATTTTGCTAAATCCCATCACAATGGCTGCCTCATTGACAATCTCTTCACTCGAGTCCTGTGCTAGGGAGCATAACTACTTATATCTCCCAGGACTTCCCACTAGCTTCCACCCTGAAGCATCCTGGTTCATCCCTTCCTCATCCACTCCCTCCCAAGCCATCTCTTTGGGACAGCATGTTCTCCTTGTCAGTATGACATCCAGGAGGACATTCTTTGGTCATCTCGAGTCTGTTGTCAGACTTGAAAGGTCTTATGTGGTTGTATCAGTCTCTCCAGTTGAAGAAGCATATGGATCCTTCATTCCCACCCCCTGCAACATCTACTTCTCACTCTCATCATTTGTTCTTCCAAGGTTGTGACAGATTCAGTACCAGTTACTGTTGTCTAGGCTATCTGATCACATTCATGATGGTTTTGAGGCACTTCTCCCTGCTCTCATAGGAGAGGATGGTCCCCCATCTTCCTCAGACCCTGCTGAAGACTAGCTGTCAATGTAGCACCCTTTTTCAGAGGAGGAAGAGGGGGAAAAATGCAAATTCCAATGCCCTGACACCTGTGGAGACCCCCAATGTTCAGCCCCTGGCAGGATCCCCCACCATTCTTCATTTGGAATCACTGTGCCTTGACCTGTCACATCAAGATCTGCTCGGTCATACCCCTTACTCAGCTGTGACCAATACCCTGACTCATTCTCTTGGCATGTTAATCATCTGTTCCTTCCATGACTCATACTTATTTGACATTGCTTACTGACATTCTTTGTCATGCTTACCACTTTGTTACCAATCACTTACTGTCCTTACCAAGCCTTACTGATCATCACCAATCCCTTACCAACCCCTTTACCAATCACTGACAGAGTGTTGCTTCACATTTGTTGGAGGCTATGCTCTGGTCTTGTATATAAACCCTGTAGTTCCAGATATCAGCAGAGACAGCTCAGAATATACATCACTCTCATACTTACTTCCAGGAGACTATCCTCCTGCAATATATCTTCATCTCCCATCGCTTTTGAAGCCCCTCCATCATCATCTTCAGTCTTCCAGTGGTTGAGGCTCCCTTAAGGGTCTATCCACTGATCTTCCTTTGCTCCCAGTCATCCTCAGGCTCACAGGAGCCTATTATCTTCATCTCCCTTCATCTCCCAGCTTCCTCCCCATCCAGACTGTCCCCCTCCCTCTGCACTAGCTGCACAGAACCACTCCCCTTTTGATTTTACAGGTCCTTCAAGCAGAATACTGCTTAGGAAAACCACCACTCACATTTTTGTCTTTGTGTTGGGTTTTTGGTTGTTTTTGCCATTGATCCCAACTTTGACTCACACCAGTCAATCAGATGGAATGCCCCCATCAAGCATCCATTCTGCTGAATGGCAAGAAATTCCTGCATGTCCAAGTTTGGCAGAACCTGTACCAATTCAAAGCTCCCCAATG
This sequence comes from Pisolithus thermaeus, assembly GCA_024663475.1. Taxonomy (NCBI): domain Eukaryota; kingdom Fungi; phylum Basidiomycota; class Agaricomycetes; order Boletales; family Pisolithaceae; genus Pisolithus; species Pisolithus thermaeus. The sequence goes on from JANFAF010000047.1 coordinate 270,523, forward strand.
GTATGACATTGAAAGGGCAATAACCACTGGATATGCCCCAGCCCTACTGGGGGCAGTCTTCCCAGGTGCAGTGTGCCTGTTAAACACACCTTGTGAGATAGACGATATCTACACTTGCACATCCCAAGAAAATGATGAGGGCAATGTGCTGAACACCAGGGCCACCCAGTGCCTCATCACATGGATAAACCAATACCTGGCTGACATCAATGAGCACACTGGGAGAAAACTGGCAAAGAACCCTGTCACAGCCTATGCACTCTCACAATGGCACCCTCCCACATGAATGGCAGCCAAAGGCAAGGTCAGTGTGAAAACTACAAACCCTCCATCACCAGGCTTGCTCCACAACCTACCCTGGTCTATGAAGAATGCCAGACTGGGCATGCAGAGGCTCATGAGAAGGCCATTATCCCTCATGAGCCAACCCCTACCCCTCAGGCAGAGAGACCTCCACCCATGGAAACTTGCCCTCCTGTTGTGATAACCCCACAGATCATGACCACAACCATCCCTGTAGTCCCACTGACATCTGAATGAAGGGACCAAAAAAAGAGGTCACATCAGGACCAAACCCCTAAGGATGTCCTGACCTGGGGAGAACCCTTGCAGTGATGGAGGACATGCATCCAGGGGTACATGGATGATGATGAGATGTCAAGCTTCCCAGGAGTGTCAGGTCCAATTGAGGAGTATGCAGAGGATCAGGAGGCTGCTCTGATGTGACAAATCAGAGGCTTTGTCCTGGAGGGGTACTTCACACCTCGGTTCTGCTACAACTCCAACTGGCATGGTTGGCATCATAATTTTGCCTGCCTGTTCACCATTGCTGGCCAGTACAGAGCCATTATGGAGAGTGAAGGGCTACATGTCATGCCAGGGGCTAGGGGTGGCTGGACTGTTAGTAAGGAGGTAGCACCATCTCCTGCTGACATAGCCCATTATCTCACTCAAAATGGGCTGAGCTTCCAGGAGGCCAATGATCTCTACTCCTGGAGTGTCAACTTTCTGATTGATGAGAGTGATGCGATTTATGAAAATGGGTGCCAGATCCATGACAGCCTGATGCAAAGTGACTACAAGCAGGGCAGTGACACTGACCAACTAGCAGAATAACATTCCCTCAAATACTATCTGGAGCATGCCCAGGAACTGGGGATCTCAGACTTCCACAAGGTCAAACCTGTCCCTGCAAATGTACAATCACTAAGCAGCATCAAAGTGGTCAGTGGGGTCCTAGCTGCCACTGACCTCAATGACTGGGAAACCAGTGGCCACCACTATGGGCAGACACCATATGGACATCAATGGTGGGGGCCCTGCCCCCATGTAGGGGTCTAAACCTGCCTCAGCCTCATCACTACAATCTGTACTACTGCCATGGTCATATGTTTCTGCATGCTGACCCCCCCTCTTTTTGTTTCTTACCATGACCTACCATTGCCTCACACTTGTGTATCCTACATAAGTGTGAATCTAGAAATACATCTTTGTTTCTGCTGTGTTCTGACTTGGAAGAACCCATAACTGGGTTCTTCAGGGGGAGGGTGTAAGGAGGGTAATACTCCTACACCAGTACTGTAGCTACTAGTGGGATAATACCTACAGATTTGTAGGTATGTGGGGTCACTTGAACTCTGATACTATATAGGTGTTACATAATATAGAATGCCCATATATAAGTGGGCACTCATCACACAGGTAAAGCACTTCTTTTTTACCATACTCTACACACTCAATATAACACCAGTCATGTTTATATTTGAGTGACTAAGTATACAAGTAAATGAGAAGATCAGAAATCTTACAACAGGAGTTATTGTGGAAAGCAGAAAGTCAGATACAGTGGGGCAATTCTGATGGAAGTCCAGAGGGTCTCATTATATAGGACATGAATGCAGTGCTAGCAGTGGTTAAGATCCAAGTGGCCCATCATGTCAACATGACAGAAATGGTATTAGCTCAACCAATAGAATTTCTGCAAGTGGTGTTGCTGTTGAACCAGACTCGACTCAAAGCTCACTTCAATTCAAATTTTGTGTCAGTTTGGTACAATCTGACAGTGTTGAGCAGAACAAAGTGTGAATCAAACTGTAACTGAAGTAGCCATAGTACCACAACAGGCCATCTACTTGATGAGTTTACCTTCATCAGCAAAACAGCCCTTACCCTAGCTAGAACTAGACAGAACTGGCCAGCTTTTGACAGCAAGGTACCTAACTGGCTAGGTCTGCCCAGAGAAATAGGGGCAAGGAATCTCAACAATTGATATCTAAATGAAGCTTGAAATTTTGATGGTGCAATCTTTATGATAATGTCAGCTTCTGGGTCAATTTTTGTGAGGACAGAAGCAAATGTGGCTGTGTGGTGCACAAAGACATTTTGTAAGGGTGAGGGTTAGTTTGCTGATGTTGTTATCATTCAGCAATGCAATTGGATGGAACTTCTAGTGACTTCATTCAAGCTCAGTTCATTAGACTTCAGTAAGTCAAAGTGTGGCCAAACTACCACGAATTCATGTAATTCAACTTGGTCTGGTTCATGGCAACACTGCCTGTGAGTGCCTGCCTCAACAGTCCTTGGGGTCCCCTTGATTATATTCACTTATTCACATTCCCACTGAAAATGGTAATACTCCCATGACACAGTGCTCACATGGTTGTTCATGCTCTGCCATGAAGCTTATAATCCATTACCTGGCTCACCTCTTATGGGTGCAGTGTGTCCAACTTAGTGTACTCTTACTCTACTATTACAGTGTTTTACAGGGCTTCTGGAACCTGTCCCATTCCTGTCCTCAGTGGCCACAAACAGTATGCTTGCATTCATCCCAAAATCATGTGTATGACAATGTAACTCGAATGTAACTTGAACATTTTTGTTGCTGATGAATCATGGTCAAAATGACTTATCATAAAACTAAAGTTTCAGTGATGTATCCTTTCTCAGGTATGCTTCCCTACCACTGCTGATGTATGATACTTTATCCTTTCTCAGCCTCTGTACGTTAGGCCAACGACGAATATACTTCATTCCTGCACACTACAGAAGGCTTCCGTGATAATGACGTAGAAACTTTCATAGTCCTGAATGTGGGGAAGAGCTGTAATGTTTGGCAACAAAGACACCTCCCTCCAGATGTGGGTGAGCTTAGAATGTACATGCACGTCAATTTGCAGACTTACATCTTGAGGGATTATCCTCCATACCGCATATCAGCACCCCTGAGGTGAAGAAACCTGACTCTGACCTGGGACCTGCAATCACAGCTACATCAGCAGTGTATCAATTTCAATTCTCAATATGTACGTACCTACAGTGAACATCCCATCAGGTTGACCTCACAGTCCAAAAGTCATCGTGCAGCCAGCAAAGTGGCAAATAAGGGGAGGAGTACATGAAAACTTGAGGTGATCAGATGGTCAAGGATGATAGAGGATAGAGGATAACTCAGGAGGTGAGTTTGTATTCTGTCGTCAACCCCCACATGGTTGTCAACTTGTGCCACTGCCTCTGCTGCTGCCTGTGCTCAAACCTCTGTTTATCCAATTCTTGTAGAGCACCACAAGAATCATGTTGATAAGTTTTATGTGGGAGAGACAGAAACAAGGCAGAACTAGTAATCGGTGACCTGATGAACAACCACCCATCCTTGGAGTCTAGGACATGCATACAAGTTTCTCAGCCACTGACAGGCATTGACACAACTCCTCAGATTCAGTAAGTTCTGATCCTGACCAGTTGCCTTGCACCAACACTTGTCACTCTGAGCCACCTTGTTGAACTGGAATATGTCGTGGCACACTTCTCAGGGGACACGGGATAACATCCTACATATCTCATGGCATGTACACCTCTGATACCATTATCATCCAAGTTAATGATGAATGCCTAGATGCATACCCAGCTAATGCAGTATGACAGGTAAAGCACTCAGGTAAGTACTCATAGGTGAGATTGTGTCTCAGGAGACTCGGATCGATTCAGATGCTTTGCTCTCCTCCAGAAATACTTCAATCCTCATCTACACCATTGGCCAAGTAAGGTTTCTACAGTTTCCAGTGGGATGGTTGATGTTGGCCAGTCTGGGGAGTTGGCGAGCCAGCTGCTGTGGTTCCTCACCTGGGACCTTCATATTCATTGTACCCCTCGTTGTAGCCCAGTCATACAAGCAGCTGATGGGCAAGGATTGAAATCTGCCCTCATTGACTGCTAAACGATTCCTGTAATTGACCACTTCTGTTTCATCTTTGGGGAGAACTTCTGGGAGAAGGTTGGAGTGGAAGCTATATAAAAAATAAGGCCTTCAAGAATGCATTTTTCAACTTCTCCCATAGGATATCAATGGACAAGAATATCTCGGCCCCAAGAATGGTAATGACCAGTCAGGGTGAGTCTTATTGGCGTTCCCCCATCTCGAGAGCTTATGACATGTGCAGAGTGGATAGGTGGATGCTATGTCACTGGTATCCCCCAGGCACAGTACATTGCAGCTATAACCTGTCCCTCGTGAACAAAACAATTCCCATTTACTTCAAGGATGATGATCTAACCTGGAATGATCCATCCTGTCAAGATTCTCCTCCACGAAAATCTCTCCCATCTTTCCCAGATCTTCATATCAGATCAGGGTCAGAGAGGTCCAAAGAAGAAAGAGCCAGGTAACATCACCTGCTATCATGACTCCATCAATTGCAGCTCATCTCGACAATGAGTTGCTATGTTGGTCAATTTGAGTTTGGATGAATGCATGGTATACAGGTCATCGTTGAACCCCAGTGAAAACTGGACATCACCAAATGTGACAAGGGCTGCTGCATTCTGAATTTCCTTTTTTGTGATATTAGGAATTATTATCATTTGTTACCCAAAACAATAATGTAACACTTTCACAATGCAAAGCACACACTGCATTGCAACGATGCAATGGTCAACACTACAAAAGCAAAGCAAGGCATTGGCTTCGCACACATGCAAAGCTTTGCTTTGCGTTTGTGACAGTATTTCTATGCTGACTAAGTACGAGTGTTTGAGCATTAGAGGTATCCCATTATGGCTTCTGCCCTCACGCACCATCTATTAGTACCTGCTTCGCCTGACATGTCTTCAGGCATCCATTCAGACCATGGTCACCAAGTCCATGACACCTTCTAACACATTTAAATGGGGATTATGGGCTTCTGAAGTGAGGTTTCATGCAGATTCGAGCTTGTCTCTACTAATTTCTTCATTTCACAGCACATACAATCATGAAATGAACAGGTCCAAGTATGACAGAAGTCCTGGGTGTATGTCCTCTTCAGAACCTTGTTCTGGTGCCATGATTTATGAGCATGATCTGAGTCCAGAGCTATTGATCATACCCTCACATGGATCCAACGTACCTTGAGCGTAAGTGCTTAGTATCTATGCACACCTAAACCATGTAATTCCCAACGAGGTCATTTCTCAGGAGGTCTATGGCTCCTGGAATGGCTATGCAACTGACCAGGTCTCTACATCCCAGTGTTCATATCTGGAGCTCAGCTGGTTGTTCTCTCCAAACATTTTGGCATTGAGTCACTCTGGTAGCCTTTCTTCCCATTTGACCCCTCAGTGAGCAACAGTTTCAGTGCATGTCCAAACTCTGCACAACAAAAGGTAAGTATAATTATCCCCTAAGATGTTCAGTGGCTCAGAGTAGGTAGGTGCATGATGACGAGGCCACAGTGCTCATAAGTTTTATTATAGGTAGTGTGCTGGGTCTTAATACTTGGATAGGTCACAAGTAATAGTTGGGACATACTATATCTGCAATGTGTCGCGCAGTGCTGATCACTGTTGCTTGTTCAAGGCAACGACCGATGCATGCTGTTTACCTTTCGGTAAAGTACACCTATAGATAGGCAATAGGCAAGCAAGTGGCTTGCTGCGGGGCCTCTTGCTGATATATTGACAGTGATATGGAGATATGTCGACAGGGACTATCTTGACTACCCCCTGTTATTGTCGTGGTCTAACTTTAACTAGTAATATATGATAGGGTACTAGCCCAGTCGTCTAGTTGAGTAGAGTTTCGAGACAATAAAGAGAAAGCAAGGGTTTATGGGAGATATTCCTACTTGCTAGGTAGGTAGCTAGGTAGCGAAAATACAAGGAGTCTCTATTGCTATGCTATGGGTTTATATACCCCCATAGGCAATGAGACGACCACCATATCTTCACCAAAAATGCGTAGGTACAAATAAGACGGGGTTTGCATACACAAGACTTCCTCCACAGGGTATCGAGTCATCCTGACTGAGTGCCCACAATGATGCATGCATTGTGTCATGGGTGACGTATACCCTACTCATCATGACTCCTCACCATGCTGGAGTGTTTGCTTAGGGCAAACGTGAAGTCCTCTGCGACACAACGGAAGTCACGTGCATCAGAAAGCAAACTGTAACCGTCAGAGATGCTCTCAGATCCCATCGGGATCAAAGAAGCGAGAAAGGTAAATGTAAGGTTTGAGTGAAAAGGGAAACATACGTAAGTGAGGCTGTGTCGTAAACGTAAAGTCCATGGACTTGCCCCTAAGGCTAGGCAGCGGTCCAAACGAGATGTCATTGAGACATGGGAATGGGGACGACGAACAGCGGGAAGGCGGGACTCATAGCGTGATAGCATATAGTAAGCATTCTGAAAAGGAAAAGATAGCATCAGCACACAACACGATGGCACCCTCTACCAAACTCAATATTCCCCTCACACAACCGCATCATTCATTTGGGTGCTATCATACCTTCCCAGTCGGATTCCACGACATTCACTTACTACCAATACCCAGCACTGTGATACTCATTTAGGACTTCATTTGGACATCTAAGATGCATATTCTCTGTTTACTGTTTCATCAACTTGTTTTTGGACTGAAAATACTGGCCAGACCAGGAATCAAACCTGGGTCTTCCCACTAGCGCTGGAGTGCCTTACCACTAGGCCACCCGGCCATCCCTTACTAGCCTAGAGTGTGGATTCTCATTCCAACACTTGTACCATTGATTTCCAGCTTGGATTAGAGCATGCCAGTAGGGGGCTGGCGTGAGCTACTAGCCCAGTACTAGCTATCCAGTATGGTACTATTAGTGGAATGTAATGAGATTTCATCACAACAGAGTGTATTTTGTGAAATGTGTAACGCTCGCAAAGATCACATATTGCCACAACTGATAATATTGTATGATAAAGGCATCTAGTAGAAGTATATCAGTGGATATGATATTTTATGCTTTGCACAAAATTTTAACATAGCATCACATGGGTCTCTGCCCTGAAATATCGCAAATATGATATTTTGAAAGGTTTCATAGGGAAATATGACAGTATATATCTCGCATTCACAGCCACCCTCAAACTCATATTTCGTCACACTGGGTCACGCCCGGTAATGTCCAGTTTTCACTGGGGTTGAACTTCCGAACGCGAAGATGGAAGTGGGTACAGTACAAGATACAAACAATAGCAGCAACAGAAAATGCAATAGTACAGTGAGAAGTAGCTAAACCTAGGGAAACACAAGGGACTGAAATCTTGTGGCAATGCAGCTTCTCAACAGGCCTTCTGGCAGGTAGCCTTGGCACTAAGCCAATCATCATCTTTTGCCAAGGACTCCAAAGGAACTTTTCGAAGTGCGCTGGAAATGTCACTGTCGTCAATAGGGCTCGTCCTGACTAAGGAAATAATCTCGTCAAGAACGGTGTCACGACCTGGTATCTTAAAGTCAAAGCGATTGATCCGCTGGTGAACGCTGCGCCGCATTTCTGAATCGTAGTATGCGTTGAAGGCCGCGCTCACGGCGCCGCGTGTAAGTTTCTTTTCGTTGCTGTTGGCCGTGAGTGAGAACAATATCTCTAAGATATGAACCAGATCAACAATATATGCCATAAACTTGTGGTGAACATCGGGTCTGCAGAGATAATTGATCATGGGAAGCAGTGAGAAACACGCAATGGTACCCACAGTCGCTGGTAAGTTTGGCGAGCCCACTGTGCAAGACCTAGGCCAGCTTCAAACGGTAGGATTAAAGGGGCAAGGAGTATGAGAGGAGGACCAGTTCTAGAGGTGTTACTCTCCCTGAGTGTGATGCTGCAGTACCATGCATGGTAGCACTTACTCGCAGGCTGAGTTCGTGGAATCTACGCGAGCAAGACGGGAGGGCGCAGGAGTGGAGCCATCGATGGTTCCCGCCAAATCTGCTATCAGCTCTCGAAATTTATCGCTGTACAGATACTATGGAAAATCGTCAGTGGCCAGTGCAGTGGTAATTGAGTAACGCTCACTTGAAGCGGATCATTAAAATTCCACACACAAACGATATCGGTATGAATAACGGCAAGACACTCAGTAATCGTGTGATCCTTGAAATTGGCACCCGAAGTCAGCGTCCTCCAGTATCCTTCAAAGAATGTCACGATTATCTTAATAGTTCCTGGTCATAATGACCACTTACTCTGCTTGCCGACACTGTGAATCCAAGGATTAAGGTCACAGCAAATGAATGAGCGAGTTCAACTAACTCTATCGACCCCCGAATCTTCAACTCCGGCATTACTCTCTGCGCCATTAGGGTCACAACGGAAACTGCCGATGGCGTATCTGTCTGGGGCCTGAACCTTTCGGTGACTTTCTGATAGGTGAGGTCAATCAATTTCCTGTAGCCCTGCCCTAGCCCAACGTTTGCTAACGCGAACAACGTAATGGTCGAACCGGAGGAATGGTTCAAAACAAACTGAACCTACAGCTGACTGCGACATATGAGAGGTTAGTGTTTCCGGCGAATTTCGCAATCGGATCAATGCAATGCTTTTGTAAATACTGTTCCGCTGCCACTTCAGGGTTCTCTTCCTTTTTCATTGCCATATAAGTCAGAAGTTTGTCGTATTTTGTGAACACCACCATGGTCGGAACTGACAAAGGTCGCCATTCTGGAACAGAGATAGAATGCAAGACCTCACTCACTGTTCTGGAGAACGCTAGTATCCTTTTGCAAGAATGTCTCCGCGCCGTCTTCCAACAGCCTGTCTCCATGACTTTCGATGGGTATCCGGAAGCACAGCCTAGGACACTATCCGTTCGGCAGACACTTCACGATTGGGCCAGAGCGGCTTACCAGACTGCATGCAACTGATCCTTGATGAGTTCTCGGTCCTTCCTATCTGCTATGAAGGATTTCACAGCGTCACAGTTGACGTGGTCGGCTGGCTCGAAACCATTACTATCGTGCAAGACGAATCGATCATTCTGCGATGAGATGAGTTCTTCCTCGATATTTGCAGCTCCCGGCTTGAGATTCTCGGCGGACTGAACATTTCGTGAATTTCATCAACATCGGAAGGTACGCATATGGTCGGTTACTCAACTGCCTTTCCTATTCCGAACGCTCGGTGGATTAGTGTAGATTTTCCAACGCCGGACTACAAGGTGTCATTTTCGGAAATCATCTTACTGGAGCGTGTGAATGCTGCTTACCTGCCCGATCACCAAGATCCGGAAACTAGCGCCGTGCTAATAAGTACTGATACGGCAATAGGTCGAACATTCTTACCGAGGACATTGGTTAAGGAGTGCTTCGGTAGTAGGGCGTAGGCTATCGGTGTTCGGAGGCGTGGGATTATCAGGAGCGGGCCCATCCTGCAGATGCTACGTTAGAACCCTTCGAGGTCACGGCCACTATATACGTACGGCTGAGGGAGGATCAGATGACAGTCCGATGGTGATGTCCAGCTTGCTGCGCTCTGTTTGGAACTCTGCGAGGGATTAGACGGAAGACGCGAGAAGGGATTGGCCATCTTCAGACTTACTGAGCGACCGAGAATCGGACAGCAGCTCACAGACATTGATTCGGACGTTTTCGACAGTCGGTATGCAAAAAGAATACCACTTTTTCCAATGGACCGAGAATGAGAGGGCTTCGCCTTGAACTGTACTATTGGGTACGACGGGTGTGAGGAACGGACAAGTGCGTTAAGCAGACACTCTTACAGAGGCTCAGGAAATTCTTCTTGAAAGTGGTTTTTGTCTTGTCGTCGAATACTGCGTCGACAGCCGCGGAATAGTACTTCGATATATTCAACATCCTTCGCGCTTCGTAACTCGATATCTGCCTCATCGACGTTAGAACCGTTGAAAGCGGCAGTTCGAAAATCGTACATGATATGCGCAAAGGTTGAGCTGCAGACATGTTTGCAGGTCGATTGGACCTACGCTGGGGTGGTACAGGGTCGCAGACAGGAGGTGGAAGCAGGCGAAGAAGCTTGACCCCCGTTCAGACAAGCGCCATCCTGGTTCGTTTAACACGAGGCTGATGGCATGATCAAGACATGCACTGATTTCAAGGCCAGAAGCGCCTCGAGTACCCTGACGCCGGCAGTATTGCTTGGTGGGCACGGCTCCAGCACCCGTCTGTAGTGGTGCAATCCCCCGACTCCGACGCGGGCCAAACCCGCCAAGTCTCTTCTCCTTCCGACCATCATACAGATATGACTCATGTTGACCGCTAAAAGATTATAAGGATTGGTGTATCCCGAGATTCACCGGTGTTGAAAAGAACTTCGTCGCCTCTTCGAATTGCAAAATTCAGTTGCGGTGCCAACCAAGCTTACCTACTACTGTCATGTTTCTCGATCACAGAGCAAGTCGTTTGTTGGCCAGTTGAATCGGCCTGGCCTTGAAGGACCTATCTTTTTCCCCATCTGCTAGGTTCACATGGAAGAACCTAACACACGGTCCCTAGATATTTACACCAAGGCCCCAAACACGCGAGTTTTCCAGAAGCTGCGCTGGCATCGGTACTAATGGAGCCCGCTGGTATCCGTGGAGATTAATCGCCGTATTTCTGGGCATAGCTTCGAGAACCGATTTGAGATAGAACGACCACGCGCACAGTAAGCACTAGCAAAACATTGTTCAAATTTGCCTTTCTAGATTCCGCTCGATAATTGTAGCCCAAGCGTTACAACTTTGTTTTCATCCGACACTTTCTCCGGAATCGGGGACATGTGAGTACCCCGCAACATGCAGTGTCAGGTGGAGTTACACCGCTTCGTGTTTAAAATGATCCGATTGCGGTGCACCATCTCCCGTTATAATGGCTGTTGAAACAGTGCAACGACTAACCACCATCACCTATGCCCCTTCGAAAACGTCTTCTCAATCTAACTGTCCTTTCTAGCGTCTGTTTCGGTTGTGCCAATGCAACTGTCTATGGCCCAGTTATTAGTGCGAACTTCCCCGACCCGGACATCCTCGTCACGCCAAATGTAACATACGCGTATGCAACTAACTCGGGGAACATCAATATACAAGTTGCAACTTCATATGATAATGGAACGACATGGACACTGCTGGACGGCGTGGACGCGCTTCCCGACGTTGGTCCGTGGGCAACCGTCAACTCCACATGGGCACCTGATGTCATCGACCGAGGTGACGGCACCTTTGTCATGTGTACAGACCACCCTTTCCCGTCTTCGTACCAAATGTTGACATACCTATTGCAGACTATGCTGCAGAGTCTCCTTCGCAACAGACTCACTGCGTTGGAGCTGCGACTTCAACAAACCCTCTCGGACCCTACACACCACAGACACAACCCATTGCTTGCCAGACAGCGGGAGGTGGTGCCATTGATCCGGCTGGTTTCCAAGACGTCGATGGCCAGCGTTATATTGTTTACAAAGTCGACGGGAGTAGTCTTGGAGGAGGAGGTCCCTGTGGAAACGCGAATGGAGAATATTCCACGCCGATCATGCTGCAGATGATGGAGGAAGATGCACTTACACCAACTGGTGACCCCGTCCAGATCCTTGACCGTGAGTCGCAGGATGGTCCGTTGGTTGAAGCACCTGTACTCATCCTGCACAACGGGACGTGAGTGGACCTTTTCTCGTATTCATTCTTCGGAGTAATTGACTCGTGTGACTAAAGCTATGTCCTCACTTATTCCTCAAACTGCTACAACACTGACCTATACGACGTTGCTTATGCGACTGCTCCCTCCGTCTCTGGACCGTATACCAGGGCATCCTCACCCCTTCTTGAGACAGGGGATGACAACCTCACCGGACCAGGAGGAGCAACTCCGACACCTGATGGTACATTTATGGTGTTCCATGCAACGGTCAATTTCAGTCCCTTGACCAGGTACATGTATACAGCTACGATATCGTGGAACGACACAGCGATGAGTGTATGATTAGGTACGCTCAAAGTTGGCGCACACGGTTTCGCTCACACTCACGCTCTCGCTCATCACCCCTCCCGTCGTTTTACAAATTTGGACTTAAATAATTATATAATATACATTTCTTATGCAGCCACTGCCCATACATGTGGCCAACATGAGGCTGCTGTATAATGATGCACATTTTGCAGGAGATTCTTGCTTCCCCCCCCTCTTTCAGTTGTCCCCAGGTGCTCTATGTACCTCCCCCCAGCTGGCTGCCTCAAAAAATGGTCAAAAAGCAAGCTCAAAATGATCTGATTCCAGAGGTAAAGTGGACAGAGCCCCTGACCTGGAGGTTATTGGACGAAATTGAGCGAGACGAGAACCGGATTGTTCTATTGGGAAAATGGAAGAAAGGGGAGGTTAGTACCAATACAGAGGGATGATAAAACATACTGACACCTCACAGAAGTCAAGTGGTGATAGGAAAATTACAGTATTTAAGCATATGGGTGCTGTTGTCCTCCCAGACCTCCATGCTCTGGATCCAGTAGCCTGTGGTGACCAAGTGAAGCACAAATTTGAACAGAAAGTCCATGTAACATTTACAATGACTTTCCTATGTATCACATTTTATTATGCTGCAGTTTGGCAAAGCTATATCAGAAATTTGCCAAGCGTCTTTGGACTACTGGTGAAGGGGTTAAGTCAGATGATGGAGAGGGCTCAGATGAGTCAGACAATGCATACTTTGACTGCTATGTTCCAGCATCTGGCCCAGATGAGATGACTACTGAGAGGGCTAGGTCAATCTGGGGTAAGTGGGCTATCCTTATTCACACTGAAGATTAACATTATTTGATAGATGAGATTATCCAGGAGTGTCCATTCTTTCCCATACTCCATCGTATCTTTTCCTCTCATCCCAACATCACTCCTATTGCTGTCACAACTGGTGTTGGCCCCCATGGCAGGAAGACTGTTCACTTCCAGCCACCCAGTGATGATGAGGGCAGTGGTCCAGTACTCAGTGGAGACCAAGTGTCCCAGGTGCGCACTCTACAGGATGTCCTCAATGCTGAGATGGCCCGTCGTGGAGTAGTCTCACCATCCTTTGAGCTGCCTGAGGATATGGGTTTCAGTGGGGAGCCATCATTTGGTGAGGAGCAGGAGAAGGAGAATAGCCCAGTCCCCCCTCAGCCATCTGCCACTCCCATTGGCAAGCAGAAGCCAAGTTCTTTCTCTTCTGGGAGTATTGACAAGGCAAAGCAGCACATTTCTCTAGTGCCTAAAAAGCACAGTTTTGAGGAGACCCTCCTTGATATGCAGCGGTGAGTCACCAAGGTATCTAATCTTAGTGAATATACTAAAACATTACAGTGCCAATTTGGAGGCAATTAATTCCAGGGCCAGGGCAGAGATGTGCATGCAAGAGCATCAAATGCTCCTAAAGGAGTTTGAGGCTGGAATTTGGACTAGGGAGGAGTACAAGAAGAGGCTGATGGAGTTGAGTGGGGGACCCTCCAAGAAAATTTGTTTGGCATCTGAAAATGAAGAAGAGTAGGTGATTTCTTCTGGAAATTATACCATTTTTTCAGGGAAACAGATTTCCACCTTCTTCTTCCCATCTTTTCTATATCACACCTTTCTTTTAATTTGCCACTCATTTAATATCATCCCTTCATTTTCACAAGTACATCTGCTACATGCTAGTAGTACCACATTCTTTGATTACATTTGGTGAAATGCCAGCAGTTCTTCAATTAATTTGTGTCTCTTTGCCTCACCATCACCTTCATCTACTTCCCCTGCCACAATTGGTGCCCCAGGTAAGCCTCTATCTTCCCCCTCCTGTGCATGTGCATGCAGTGATGTGAATTGTGCACCTTGACTTGCCCCCTCCACCTCAATGACAAGATTGTGCAGAATAATTGCAATAGTCATCCACCTGCATGCTTCTAGGTGCTGGTGTTTGGAATTGATGTTTACCCGAAGACCACATAAACACTGCCAGCGACCCTTGAGAGCCCCCATGCAGTGCTCTGATCGAACCCGAATATTGGAGACAGTCTTGTCAAAAAGAGCATTTTCTGGCAACAGTGAAGCTGGCTGTTTGTGGACTGGGATGGTGTGACAAGTGAGGGGGTATGCAGAGTCAACCCAGGCAAACTCATCTCCATGGAAAAACCACTCTGCATGCTTCACAGCAGCTGTATGCTGAAAGGCAGAAGCATCATGGGCTGAACCAGTCAACCCATGTGCATAATCCACAATTCGCAAATTGGATGGTAGATTTCCAACCTAATGTATGTGGTGGGAAATTGATTTTAGCTCTATGAAACCAAGATGCTCTAAATTCACATACCTGGAGGTTTAAGCCATAATTTCCCTTCCAAGTAAAATAAGCATCACCATTGAGCCCAGGTTTGGAGTAGAGAACAACAATTGTTCCATCATACATCACCCATCCTTCCCTCCAGGTGCCCCTAAATCCCAGATGATTATCCATCCAGACCTTCTCAGCCTCCTTTTCTTCAGCTGTAGGGATGTGCACAAAGGCATCATGGAGAGACTCTATGGCCTCAAAACATCTCCCTGTAAACAATTCCACTGACCCTTCAGAGATCCCAGCTTGATGAGCAATATCCTCTAGTGATGCCCCATTCCCATAATGCCCCATACAGAAGAGAGTGACTGCCAGTTGTGTCTTAACTGGAGTCTGGGGGTTATTAGAATTATTGGAGAATACTGGGTGGTCTTGAATTAAATCCAGGATAACTTCAAAGACAGTAGGTGAAACACACAGCATATTGGTGTAGTGATGATAGTCAGAGGGGCTCTGTGCATACTCCCAAGCAACATGAAAGTTCCCTGCCCTGGGAACAGAGGATCAACCTTGGAGATAATGAGTTTGCTGGATAGCAAGTGTTATGCCACGAGTCCGGTAGATACCTAAGACAGGTATCGGAGTCGTAGCAGCAGAATGTAACATTGGCCGACTTCATGAAGTACCAAAGAATGGTATAGAAGGGAGGATGACGTTGAGAGAGTTTAACCTTGGTGCGTAGTTACCTTAAGCACCCTTGGTCACGATCACTCATATTCCCGAAGAATGGAAATAAATGAGGTGAGTTGCAAGGTAGGTAAAAGCTAGGGAAATACAAGGGTACCCTAGCGATATATATACTGTATCGTAGTGGGCTGACAGCCCGTAAGTAAGAGGGGCGAGAGGCCCATGCAGAAGGAGTCCGTATCATAGACAAGTCATCGTGAGTTAAGAACAGAATGGAGTCGGAGGCCTGGAGTGGGTCGACGGCAGAAAGGCAACAATGCACAGCAGTGGTGCAGCTATAGTACAACCGGATCAACAAAGGATGAGTCATAGAAGGAAAAGAGTACGCAAAAAGGAAATGGAGTACCAGGCCCTGTTGAAGGGCATAACGTTTGGTCTTGATAAAGTAACGGGGTTACACCCGTTCGCAATAGGTTGGAAGTAACCGATCAGATCGGTTACCAAAGGTATACGCCGGATGACCGGCGAGTGGCGATGACGTGGAAACTGATAAGGAATCCAATGATGGAGACAGCGAGGACAACGAGGGCTGGGATGCCGAAAGCGCGCAGTGAGAACTCGAGGCTGGAAACGGAAGGTACGGGGGCGGAGCGTAACAGCAAGAATGCAGGAAATGTCTAGATTGAGCTGCTGAGCTGCCTCTTCAATGGTCATATGTGGTTGATGCAGGTCCCTGAAGGCCATAAAGAGCATATAGTAGCGAAGATACTGCTCATGTAGGCTGGGCTGGGGCATAGTTGTTGGATTACAGTGATTTTTATCTAGACTAAGAAGATAACAGCGCGTTGATGATTACATAAGTTTCCTTATATATCTAATTGGGGGGTGATGAGCGTGAGCGAAACCGTGTGCGCCAACTTTGAGCGTACCTAATGTTGACGCGCCTTCCTAACATCGGGTTGATGTTCGTCGCTGAGCATAGAACGCACGCACGCACGCACGTTACTTCGCAGACTTGCAAGTGTCAGCTCTTTTGACTGTAGTATGCCCAACTAGTGCATTAATCCGTTGCAGTGATGGACCTCTGGTAATTACTGGACGAACAACGACCCCCGTTCCTCCAGGGCACGTACACAGTTTTCTCAGCCAACGAGCAGTCCTCTCAAATTCGAAGTTCTGGTCCCGACCACTTGTCTTGCTTCAGCATTTGCTACTTTGAACCACTTTGTTACATAAACCGAACAACGCCCACATTTCTCGGAAATGTGGGCGTTGTGTGTTTTCACGGGCTGACGGGGCGTTGACCTATGGTTAGCCTGTGCCTGAGCTACTACTGTGTAGCGTAGCCAGCTTGCCAATCCCACCACATCCCTTCGCGGATGATATTACTGTTTATATCGCATGACACGTACATCTTTGATGCCATCATCATCCAGGTTAATGGTGAATTCCTAGATGGATTCTTGGCTAATGTAGTATGACAGGCAAACCACTCAGGTACTAAAGTAACTCGTAGGCGAGGCTCTATCTCAGGAGACTCGGAGCGAAGCAGAAGCTTTGTCATCCTTCTCCAGGTATACTTCAAGCTTTGCCTAGGCTGGTGAGGTTCTTACGGTTTCTGGTGGGATGATTATGTTACGTCGGCAAGTCCGGGGAGTTGGCGAGCTCGGTGCTGTGCCAGCTCCTCGCCCGGGACCTTTATATTCATCGTACCCCTCGTAGTCCGATCGTACGGGCGGTAGATGGGCAAGAGAGGAAATCCGACCTCATTGACTGCTAAATGATTTCTGCAATTGACTACTTCTGCTTCATCTTCGGGGAGAACTTCTGGGAGAAGGCTGGAGAGGAAGCTAAAAAGGCTTTCAAGAATGCTTTTTATCATCTTCTCCCTCTGGCATCAATGGACGAGAATATAGCGGCACACATGAACGGTAACAACCCAGTCAGGGTGAGTCTTGTTGGCGTTCCCCCGTTTCGAGAGTTTATAACGCGCACAGAGCGGATGAGTGGATACGGTACCCCACAAGCACAGTGCAATGCAGCCATAGTCTGCCCCTTGTGAACAAAATGATTCGCAGTTACTTCAAGGACCACGATTTAACCTTGATTGATCCCTCCTGTCAAGGTCTCCACGAAGATCTCTCCCGTCTTTCCCAGATCTTTATGTTGCATCAGAGTCAGGGAGGCCCCAAGAAAAAAGAGCTGGGTAACATCACCCGCTATCATGACTCCATCAATTGCGGCCCATCTCGACAGTGAGTCACTACCTAAGTCAGTCTGAGGGATGCATGATATACAGGACATCATTGAACTGCGGGACGCGGAGACGTAAGTAGGTACAGTACGAGATGGAACAATAACAGCAACACGAAATGCAATGGTACACTGGGAAGTAGTAGCCAGAAACTTTAGAGAAACACGAGGGACCGAGTTCTTACGGCAATGCACCTTCTCAACAGGCCGTCTGACCGTTAGCATTGGTAAGCCAGTCATCATCTTTTGCCAAAGACTCTGAAGGAATGTTTCTAAGTGCCCTAGAAATGTCACTGTCTTTAGTAGGGCTCGTCTTGACTAAGGAAATAATCTTGTCGAGAATGGTGTCACGACCCTGTATCCTATAGTCAAGACTATTGATCTGCCGGTGAACGTTGCGCCGCATTTCTGAATCGTAGTATGCGTTGAAGGCCGAACTCACGGCGCCGCGTGTAAGTTTCTTTTCGTTGCTGTTGGCCGTGAGTGTGAACAATATCTCTAAGATATGGACCAGATCAACAATATATGCCATGAACTTGAGGTGCACATTGGGTCTGAGGAGATGAATGATAGTAGGAACCACTGAGTGTTGTGCAATGTTACCCACAGTTGTTGATACGTTTGGTGTGCCCACTGTTCAAGACCTAGGCCGGCCTCAAACGGTAGAATCAAAGGCGCAAGGAGCACGAGAGGACCAGTCCTAGAGGTGTTACTCTCCCTGAGTGTGATGCTGCAGTACCCTGCAAAGCATCCCTTACTTGTATGTTATGCTCGTCGTATCTACGTGAGCAGGGCGGGGGGATGCAGGAGTGGATCCATCGATGGTTCCTGCTAGACTCGCCATCAGCCCTCGAAATTCATCGCTGGACAGATACTATGGAAACTTGTAAGTAGCCATTGCAGTAGCAATTGAGTAACGCTCACTTGAAACGGATCATTAAAATTCCACACACGGATGACGTCGGTATGAATAACGGTAAGGCACTCAGTAATGGTGTGATTCTCGAAATCGGCGTTGGAAGTCAACGTCTTCCAGCATCCTTCAAAAGAGTGACATGACTATCCCAGTTTCTGGCCATAATGATCACTTACTCTGTTTGCCGACACTGAAGAGAAGGATTGAGGTCACCACGAAAGAATGAACGAATTGAACTCACTCTATCGACCCCATAATTTTCAAATCTGGCAATATTCTCTGTGCCATGAGGGTCACAACAGAAACTGGCGATGGCGTATCCGTCGGGAGTCTGAACGTTTCGGTGACTTTCTGATGGGTGAGCTCGATTAATTGTTTGTAACGCTGCTCCAGCCCAGGGTTTGCTAACGCGAACAATGTAACAGTCGAACCGCAGAAATGTTTTAAAACAGGTGAAACCTACAGCTGACTGCGACATATGAAAGGTCAATGCCGCCGGCGAATTCCGCAATCGGATCAATGCAGTGCTTTCGTAGATACTGTTCTGCTGCCGCTTCAGGATTGACCTCCCTTTCCATTGCCATGTAAGTCAGAAGCTTGTCGTACTTGGTGAACACGACCATGGTCGGAACTGACGGGAATCATTATTCTGGAACAGAAATAGAAGGCAAAACCTCGCTTACTGTTCTGAAGAACACTAGAATCCTTTTTCAAGAATGTCTCCGCACCTTCTTCCAGCAGCCTGTCTCCATGACTTTTGATGGGTATCCGGAAACACAGCCTTGGACATAGGCCGTTGGTCAGGCACTTTGTGATTGTGCCAGAGCGACTTACCAGACCGCATGCAACTGATCCTTGACGTGTTCTCGGTTCTTCCTATCTGCTACGAATGACTGCACAGCATCACAGTTGGTGTGGTCAGCAGGCTCGAAACCACTGCTATCGTGCAAGACGAATCGATCATTCTGCGGGGAGATGAGTTCTTCCTTGATATTTGCATTTCCCGGACTGAGGTTCTCGGCAGACTGGACATTTCATGAAATCCATCAACATCGGAAGGTACGTATATGGTCAGTTACTCAACTGCCTTTCCGATTCCAAACGCTCTCTGGATTAGTGTAGATTTTCCAACCCCAGACTGCAAAGGTGTCATTCTCGGAAATCATCTAGCTAAAACGTGTGAATGCTACTTACCTGCCCAATCACCAAGATCCGAAAACTAGCGCCCTGCTATGAGATACTCGTACGGTAATAGCTTGGATATTCTTACCGAGGACATTGGCTAAGGAGTGCTTCAGTGGTAGGGCGTAGGCTATCAGTGGTCGGAGGTGTGGAATTATCCTGAGCGGCCGCCACATCCTGCAGATGCTGCATTAGAATCCTTCGACGCCCCATCCATTATATACGTGCGACTGAGGTACTATCAGGCGACAATCCAACTGTGACATCCAACTTGCTGCGCACACTATAGGTGTTCGGAGGCGTGGAACTATCTTGAGCAGGCACTACATCCTGCAGATGTTGCGTTAGAATCCTCCGAGGTCGCATCCATTATATGCGTACGACTGAGGTACAGTCAGGCGACTCTCCGATGGTGGTGTCCGGTTTGCTGCGCACGCTATCAGTGTTTACGGGCGTGGAATTATCTTGAGCGGGCACCACACCCTGCAGACGCTGATGCTACATTAGAATCCTTCGAGGTCGCACCAATTATATACGTACGACTGAGGCACAGTCAGGCAACACTCCGATGGTGATGTCTGGCTTGCTGCGCACGCTATCAGTGTTTGGAGGCGTGGAATTATCTTGAGCGGGCACTACATCCTGCAAATGCAGATGCTGCATTAGAATCCTTTGAGGTCGCATCCCTTATACTTATACATACGACTGAGGTACAATTTGGCGATAGTCCGATGGTGATGTCCAGCTTGCTGCGCTCTGTTTGAAACTCTGCGAGAGTTTAAACGGAAGACACGAGAAGGGATTGGCCATCCTTAGACTTACTGTGCGACCGAGAACCGGACAGTATATCACGAACATTGATTTGGATGCTGTTGACAGCCGGTATGCAAAAAGAATACCACCTTTTCCGATGAACCGAGAATGAGAAGGCTTCGCCTTGAACTGTACTATGTATTGGGTACGAAGGGTGTGAGGAGACCGGACAACTGAGTTAAACAGGCGCCCTTACATAGGCTCAGGGAATTCTTCTCGGAAGTGGTTTTCGTCCTGTTGTCGAATACCTCGTCGACAGCCGAGGAATAGCACTTCGACATATTCAACATCCCTCGCGCTTTGCAGCTCGATATCTGCCTCGCCGATGTTAGAGTTGTTGATAATGGCAGTGCTAAAACTATACATGATATGCGCAAAGGTTGGGCTGCAGACATGTTTGCAGGTCGATTGGACCTACGCTGGGGTGGTACAGGGTAGCAGACGGGAGGTGGGAGCAGGGAAAGAAACTTCACCCCCGTTCAGACAAGCGCCAGGATAGCTCGTTTAACACGAGGCTGATAGCGTGATAGATGCATACACTGATTTCAAGGCCAGAAGCGCTCCTAGTACCCTGATGCCGATACTTATTGCTCTGCACACCGCCACCGCCAATTTTCGGGAATAAACTGACTTATTGCTCGATGGACACGCCCCAGCAGCTGTCTGTGGCGGTGCAAGTCCCCGACCGGGCCGACGCGGGCCAACGCCGCCAAATCTCTTCTCCTTCCAACTATCGTGCAGATATGATCTTCGCAGACTCACGTTGGCCGCTAACAGATTATTAGACTTGGTATATCCAAAGATTCACCGGGGTTGAATAGAACCTCTTCGAACTCCAAACTCAGGCACGCGTAGCAGGAGCACGATTTTACAAGTTTACCTGCTACTGTCATGCTTCTTGACCGCAGAGCAAGTAAGTCTTTTGTTGGTTGATTAGTAAGTTGGCCTGGGCCTGAAGAAGGTCCTACCCTTCTCCCCATCTGCTAGGTTCACATGGAAGAAGCTACACACAGCCCCTAGTTATTGACACCAAGGCTCCGAACATGCGAGTTTCCCGGAAACTGCGCTGGCACCGTACCAGTGGAGCCTGTTGATTGATATCCAAGGGGATCAATTGCCGTGTTTCTGGGCATAGCTTCGAGAAGTGATCCCAGTTGTAACGACCGTACGCACAGTAAGCAGTAGCAACAGACTGTTCAATTTTGCCTTCCTAGATTCGGCTCGATAATTGTAGCCCAAACACAGCATTGCAGGTCACAACTTCATTTCCATCCGACACTTTCTCCGGGGCTTTAGAACTGGGGATATACCCCACAACATGCCATGTCAGGTGGAGTTATACCCATGTTGTCATTGTAAGTACGGCTCTACTTTCATAACTACGGCGGCGGGCTTCGCACTGACCCTCCGCACACCTTACGCTTCTAGCTCATCCCCTTAGTGGGTGCTGGCGGCGCTGATATCGGAGTTGGAATGGAGCCATATATAAACCGCATATGAAACCCCTAATTGTTCTACATCGAACCGTCATCATGTCTTGGCCTGTGGAAATAACCAGAACTTTTTCTACTGTCGAAAGTGGGGCTGACAGTCCCCTCGTGAACAAAATCAAATGCCATAGCTCTTACAAAAAATTGCTCAATACTCTATTCCCTCCTGAGAGTGACTTTATGGTCACACCTGACCCCCTCCCAGTCAATATTGACGGTGGTATGGACACCATCCTCTCGTTCAAAGTTATGTTTCAAGATCATCACCCCGTGCTCATCCTACAGGTCCAGCCCCGGCAGCACTTGTTGTTCACATCAACGCGGGAGGTAGCCGACAAGCAGATTCGCCTCCGTATGATCGATTTAGCAGGTGTGTGGCAACAGGGAAAACTGTGCCCTTGTGGTCTTATTGCCGATTTACTTCAGAGCGTATGCCTCTCCTTGCCCTCCACGGCATCAGCGCGATTGGGACCAAGCTCTGCTTTTACAAGTTCGAAAAGGTGCCACCTCGCATCACCCTCAATGCAACCTCACCGGACCAGGAGGAGCAACTCCGAAACCGGATGGTACATTTATGGTGTTCCATGCAACGGTCAATTTCAGTCCCTTGACGAGGTACATGTATACAGCTACGATATCGTGGAACAGCACAACGATGAGTGTATGATTTATGGTCTGCTGGTGCGGACAGAACCCATTGTAGGGGGATTGACATTCTGACACCCATAATTTTCGTATCCCGAAGTGGAAGCGCCCACTTACGTTCATAGACTCTATTTATCCGCCGTTCATCCAATTGTGTAATCGAATGTGCCATCCAAAAAGGTCGAGCCCTTGCAACGCTAAGTATCAGGTGGTTCCAGGGCGCAACTCTGTTTCCTTAAATCTTTCTCCCTTGACAGTGTGGTGGTGCGTCGAGTAGCTGGTCCGATTCACAACTTTGCCAGGCAACTCAGCAATCGAAGTCAGCCAATTTTACCGCTGGCTTTTCGTACAAACTTACCGGAATCAAGCTTCTCGGTCCGTTCCCGGTTTCTTTCCTTGGTCTCGTACATTTTGGTCCAATTTCTACTTGAGGTAGTACTTACACCCGCAGGGGCAAGCTGCATGCGTGCCGTTGCTATCAGGATCAAACACCTGGGTAACCCTACTGATGATGCAGGGTGAGTGCGCCCAGTACAATTATAGGAGACCGATAGCGAACCCTATAGCGCAGTGGAGAGCAGCTTAAGGACTTGGAGTGCAGTGCCGAATGCTTGAGCCGAATGTATCTTTTTGGCAGGTTTTGGAACCGCAACAGTAGTAAGCCAGTTATAATCTCCCCCGCATTTGCAGACAGGGAAGTATCACTGTCAGCAATAGGGGTGATTCTATAAGTAGTAGCACCATCGAGGCGATGCATTCTTTTTTTTCGTCGGAAAACTGGCATACTGGCCATCAACTACATCCACATCAGTATGTTTGCAGCGGGCCTTGCTTTTGTACAGTGGACCCGTGACACCTATCAGCAAACATGGGTGATGCTACAAGTTGCCTGCTAGTTCCCGTGGGTGACCTTCCCTTTAGGAGTCAGCAACGTGCATGAAAGGTTCAAGACTTATATTGCCGACCTTATTCGTGTCGTGGAAAGTCTATTCACGCTTACCGCCAACGACAGCCGAAACGCCGAGCTCTCAATGCATATCACGGTTCGGAAATGATGCGCAATACTCACGTACTGACCAAGAATTTTGATTATAGGATACCCGGTCGTGACGCCGTCTTCGAGAAGGTCGTTTTGTTGGATGAGTCGTATCGACGACGTTGACCTCTCCAGAGCAGGTTGGAAGCATTCCGAGGTCGGAACCGGAACGAGCCGAAGAGGCCGAGTTGGTACTGTGTATTACCGATGGCACTTGGCCCGGTTGCTCAACCCGTGTTTCTTTCGGATTACTTGGCTGCTTTTCATTATGTATTCTCGCAAATAGCTGTTATAAACCACGAAATCTGAGGGACCCGACCCGAGCTGCGTCTTGCCACCGCCCAACGAAGACGATGGCCTGGTCGTTCGTCGAGAACCTGCCCACCGACATCCTGCACGTCCCACCCTTGGCAGAGAGGCTCCCGTTCAACACATCCACGTTCTTTGCGTACATTCTACCAGCTTGCCTCTCTCACCATGTTGCCGCACTCCTAGTCATTCTTCCTGGAACGCGTGTGTATCGCCTGGCACTGTGGCCCCTCGTCGCCCTCTTAGCTTTTCGTGCCTCTGTGTACATTGATTTTGCAGGTGGAGATCCTCTGCAGACGTATATGAATCTTAGTGTCGCGGTATGCTCCATTCATGCCATATTTCATCCTTCTAACGTTAGGTGCTTTCCCCATTCATCTTTGTAGCTCGTTATGTTCTGCTTCGTCTTCCGCACGCTCGAATGGACATTTTTAAAAGACCCACTGAAGCGACATCTCAGACCTGTCGGTTCTTCTCTCTCTACCTTCATGGACGCGTTGGACCTTTCTACCAACGTCCGTGGTGTCGGTTGGAACTGGTCTAGAAGCCTTCATTTTCCTCCAGACACGCGTCCCACCTTGCGTGTGTGGTTCGCAGGATATGTCCTGCTCTCCGCTTGGTACCATAGTGTTGTATGTGGTGCATTCCACCTTGCTACGCAGGCATTTTCACCCGAAACGTTCACCGTTCTGAGCGGAGGCACGATCTTCGATGCTACACTTCCTCCACTGATTCGGTACATCCGATCCAGTATCATCACTGTCGTCGTCGCAGTTGCCATCTATGCTGTTATGCAAATGATGTACGACATTGCTACACTCATTGGCGTGCTTGTGTTTTGGCAGGATCCTGCACAGTGGCCCCCTGTATTCGATAAACCGTGGAAAGCGGATTCGTTGCGCGATTTCTGGGGCCGCAGGTGGCATCAATTGTTTCGGCGGACGTTTGTCGTGCTCGGAGGGTGGCCTCTAAAGGTCCCATTCGGACGTGTGGGATATGTGCTGGGAGCGTTTCTCGGATCCGGGATAGTCCACAATGTCGTGGTAGTCATGCTCAATCAAAATGTCGAATGGTGGTACATGCTCCTCTCGTTTGAGATGATGGCCGTTGGCATCATCCTTGAGGACATGTTCGCGCGGATATCGGGAAGGGAAGTGGGCGGGTGGATTGGAAGAGTGTGGACGATGGCTTGGTTGTTGGCATGGGGGAGTATCATCATAGATGGGTTTGCCCGGGCGGGGATGTTTGCATCAGCGAGCGTATTGGATACCGCATGCCCTGTCAGGGGGATTCCGGAGTACTATGTGACGGCGTTGGATAGGTGGTTGAGGGATTGTGCTCCGTAGTACGCTATGCTCTACCTGGCTATGCGGAATGATTAGGTTTGTGTGCATCCGAGTCCCATTTCGATGATGTACTGTTGCCACCATGTCCGGTTGGCCCCATAAATACTAGTTGTACAGCCAGTGTCTTCATCCCCCTTCTGCACTCACTCATGAGCGTAACAGGGTCATCTCGACCTCGTCATGGAGGCCCGACGGGTACTCACCTCGGGGACAGCGTGACGATTCCCAGAGCGTATCCTGAGGAACGCGCAACCGCTTCCCGTCAGCTCGATCCCCCACGGTGAGTAGGCATAGACAGAACAGGTATTGGTCTCAAAAGAGGTTGTCTCTATATGGGTAGACCTCCGCACGACCCAGCTCGGACGGTGGTGAATCCGACTCGGCCTGGGATTAATACGTAGGTTCCCTTACACCGGGGGATGATCATCAGCTAACCTCGGCTAAACTGCCAGTGTCCATAGGACCCAGACGTGGAGTGAGTGGCTCGGTTCCATGTTCGATGGACTATTCGCCCTCTTTCGAACGACTACGAGCACGACGGCGCCCGCTGCCCCTGCGCCCAACACGCCGCAGCAGTCACCTCCACCGGTAGTACTCGTGTCTGACACGAGGCAGGAGCCAGCTTCATCAGCAGCGCCCTTACCCAACTCACGACAGGGGCCAATTGTACCCACAGTTCTTCCTGACACGCAACAGGAGCCAATTACACCCGCAATTCCTGTGCCTGACACGCAGCGGGAAGCCCTTCCGACTGCAGCACCTGCACGGTCAGGCGTCTCTTTTATGGCGATTACGGGCCTTCTCTGACGCGCAGTGTTATCCACTACATAGACTAACGGGCCACGTCTGCGTGGTTTGCATGGATTTGATTCGTGGATCCGAAATCCGAGCTCCTTGTGGTCATTACTACGGTATACCATGCATCATCGACCTATTCCAAAATGCTACACGTGACGAGAGCTTGTTTCCTCCTCGCTGCTGTAGACAAAACATTCCTTTCGATCGAGTCCAGACTCACCTCTCACGTGCCCTCGTGGCAGAATTCCAAGAGAAGAGCCGGGAGTTCGGAACGGTCACTCGAGTGTACTGTGCCCGACAAACGTGTAGTCGTTTCTTGGGCCCTCTTATCCAAAACACATCTGGAACAACGGTTTACGATTGTCCTGCGCCCAATTGCGAAACCCGAACATGTGCGAACTGTAGAGGACAATACGACGAACGGACACATTCATGCCAACAAGATCGAGGTGCCGAACAAGTACTCGAGCTCGGGCGTGCAGAGGGTTGGGCACGGTGTCCAGGCTGTTCACAGTTGATCGAACTCGACATGGGTTGTTTTCATATGACGTGCCGATGCAGGACCGAGTTCTGTTATTTGTGTAAGGAGAGGTGGAAAACTTGTAGCTGCCCTGAATGGGATGGGCGTCAACTAATTGCTGTCGCACAGCAAAGAGTTGACGCGCAACTCCGTGGGGGCCAGCACTTCCACCCTTTTCTTCATGGTTGGGGTCCTCTTCCTGATCCTGCTTGGCTCCAACCCTATCCGCCTCCGGGCGCTCTGTTCCTCGGAGCCCAGCCCGCACCGGCAGATCAACCGCGAGTTCCCCCTGCTCCAGCAAACCCACCGGCAGTTCCACTTGTGGCACCAGACGGCCGAGTTCGTAATTCTAAAAGGCGGTCGGGCAACCGTCGCACAGCAAACGTAGGTACTGTGAACATCGGGACCCTCCGGCAACGCATGATTCACGAGATGACCGCGCGTTTGCGGGTCGATCATGATTGTCAGCACTTGAATTGGCAATATCGTGAAGGAGGAGGAAGGTGTGAACATTGTCATCATGCATTGCCGTCGTACCTTTACGTGCGTAGGTTACTTTTCTTTTTCTGGGGCGGTTGCTGACCGTTGTTGCGTCTTCCTCTTCCTATGTTTTGTCCGGATGGATTGCATGAGATTAGAGGTGTCCCGGGTGTGAGATGTTGGTTTGCAATCGGTGTCGCAGGAATAGGCTCTAGGAGGTCAGTAGGTTGTGGATCTTGTGGGAGGTAATGCCTGACCGGATGTCTGGAGCCCAGCTAAGTTTGTTGGTCGCACCTTTTTCCGTGTTTACTTCAGGTGAATCTCGGCGGTCTGTTGGCATGTACTATAGGAATAGGTGGATGGGAGGGATTTTGTGCGGAGACATCCGCGGAACCACCAGCGGAGTTCATGGGAGCACGGGCTTTTTTCTTGCATGCTCATTTATATATTACTTCTGATGTACTTGCGATACCGCGCCATATTTACTATTGCCTGAATCACGATTCAAATCCGGATGCATGAACTGCATATCACATTGGAATCAGGTCTGAAAATCGCGATGAAGTGATGCAATACCGCTACTCTGACATGAGAAAAACACCCTTGCCGCAACAGGACTCGGGGTGTCAAAGAGCGGCAGAGACGGATAGCAACGCGGACTTGGTAATGCGGAGAGGAAGGGGAGGATCTGTGCTTTCTTGAGCTTGAAGACGCGAAGAATTTATGTATGCTGTATCGCGTGAGCGTCCTAAGCCGTCGCATGTAGGGGAAGGAAACAGCGGGTAAAGCGGATTCAGGCACGGTATCTTGCTGCTATGTGTTCGCAAAGCAGTTTCGCAGCATCGGCATGGCTGAGTTCGCAGAACTCCTTGTACGTGATGTCTGCCCGACCGAGAGCGGAGCCAAATGCCAAAGTTCTTGACCTTCAAGGTTCGTTCCGGCATATTTACGATGACAAAGAGAGGAGAAAGTGATAATGATGAGCCAGAGCGCTTTGAGAATGACCCTGCTCGAATACGTACAGCGTCCACATCAGTGATTTCACTACCCCCCTCCTTGGCTTCCCTGAGCTGCCTAGGGAATCACGACGAGCGTGTCGACTCCAAACTGCTAAGACAGATGGGAGCTTGGACGAGTCCGGCCATACGAAGTACCAAAACCGTAATTGAGCGACGAGTTCAACGGAGGGGAAAAATGCCCGTGCGTAGGCTTTTGGAGTAGGATCTGACACTAGTAGGCAAATGATGCTCGACGGCCTGGTAATCTTGAAGCACAACATGATTAGTATAAGCAGCATCCGCATGTGCATCATCGCCATCCACATCTGACGCACATCTGCCTCGATGCAATCGATGTCGCATAAAGGCACCGTTAACGCCAG
The DNA here is from genome assembly GCA_024663475.1 of Pisolithus thermaeus. Lineage (NCBI taxonomy): Eukaryota > Fungi > Basidiomycota > Agaricomycetes > Boletales > Pisolithaceae > Pisolithus > Pisolithus thermaeus. Next base: position 298,892 of record JANFAF010000047.1, read on the forward strand.
TAGTGGTCAGTTTGCTGGTAAGATAGACAAACTTGCAGCAAATGCTTTCGGCTCGAAAATGGCGAACGTGAGAAGTTATGGACAGCACATGGTTCATGCTGACTAATGACAAGCACCACTAGTCGATCAAGACGTCTGGTAGCAACTTTTGCATGTTCACTACGCAACATGGTATACCCCTCAGATTAATTCCAAGAGATTTACGGTTTCTTCGCGGTCGATTTCCTTCCCGCGCAAAATCTACCTCAAATGATACATCTGTCCCTTCTACTGCTCAAGTAACCGGAGGACGCCCGAGGCGATCTCAGAGAGGCGGTCAAAATCTCACGGAACGATATCGCAGACTTGAAAACAGCATTCGGGGTAAAAACGTACTCACAAGAGCAACATACGATATATCCCGGGATTCTGCTGGCACTGCTGAGCTACAAACCTCACACAATTCATCAGGAAGCGGTGCATCGGCGAATACCATTGCAGGATTTGTTATACCAGAAGAGCCGAAGCCCCCAGCAGATGATGGTGCGTGAATGTGCGGACTTGAACGATTCAGAGTGTTAATGGCTGTGCTGCGTAGAGTGTTGCATGTCGGGATGTGCTATATGCGTATACGACTTGTACGAGGAATCCCTTAACACGTACAAAGAGTCTGTTGCAGCGCTAAGGGCTTCTCTCACTGCATTATCAATCCCTGAAAGTCAATGGCCTTCGAGTATCCGTACTACTACAACCCAATCGTCGACAGCGGTGACGCAGAAAGATGTCGTCCTGTCTGCATTTGAGGAGATGGAACGTGCTCTGAAGGAGAGGCGAGAGAAGCGAGCTGCCGTAGAGGCTGACAGTCAGTCAGTGTCCCCCTGGCCAGGTCGTTAGTGCTGACGCGGCAGGCAGAGGGAGCGAGGGGTGAGGCTTTGGAAGGCGACGAGGAAGTGGAGACTAGCTTTCGATCGTTGTACGAAGGATTCAGATGGATGTTATTCCCCAATCGTTAACTGGACTTGTGACACGTGACTGCGTCACAGAGACTCCTAATGGCTCCTATCTGGCATAAAACTTAGGCTTTCTTGCCGCACTTCTCGTTTTCCTCTCACTCAGTCACTGTGTGCGAGTTTACGAGTGAGCCCTTCAACCTTCAAGCTGCTATCTCGGCGCACTCACCTTTTCGTGTTTACACTCTTGCTCCAGTGATTTCATCAGACTTCCTCGACCTGTGCATTACTGTGTACAGAGGATCCCCAAACTCTCCCGCTACCACCGCGGTAGGTGAGCTTGATTTCACAGAGGACCTCGTTGACATTCTCCCTCATCAGCCCCCGGTGTCCGATCCCTATTCTGAGGCTCACTCTGACTTCTATGGCTTTCCCTCCAACCCCGTCTCCATCTACCACACGGGGGACCCCTGGCCGAGGCCCACTGGCCCCGAGGCGCAGCGCGTGCCCAAGGAGGCTAGGCCAATCTGCAAATACCCAATAGTAGATGTGTGGCATGAACTAGGTCGACAGATTTACAAGTACTTTGATTCCATTGGCATTAAGTGGACAAGCATTGACCCTGTCCGCTTCGCCGAGCTTGGAAAGGAAGCCGGTCCCCTTTTCCTCTGGGTGGGCGTGATGCCCGGGACTCTCTCTCGCGACGATGCCGAGATCGCGGCTGCCGGCTGCAAGCAGATTCTCCTGCAGTCTCAGATCACCGACGTCGAGATTGCATTCCGGGAGTCAGTCTTCGCCCGGTCTGCTGGTCCGCAGCTCCTCAACTACGTTCCTTCCACAGACCCAACCGCCTACGTACAAAGCTCATTCACTCCTGTACTCGGTCTGCGGATTGCTTCCAAATCCACGCCTTTCCTCGAAGGCACTGGAGGCCTCTATATCTGCGAAGGCGGTGAAAGCCACCGGATCTTCGTCCTTACCGCACGCCATGTTGTGTTCCCAGAGAATGCATATCGTAACAATCTCTACACCTGCAAGAATAACTGCCAGCCTCGTCACGAGGTCATCCTCCTTGGCAGCAAGGCCTACCAGGACGTACTTGGGTCCGTCATGGGAAATATTGGGCGCCAGGCTGTCATGGTCAACCTCTGTAAAGACAAGCTCGAGAGGTTGGAGGAAGTTCTTGAGGATGACTGGGCGGCAAACTTCGAGGATTGGGAGTTGTTCGGGGACGCGGTCGAGGAAGCAGAGAAGTCGATCGAGACCCTGAACGAGTTCCACACTAAGATCACAAGGTCGTGGGCCTTGGAGAATGAGCGCATCCTGGGGCACGTTGCCCATGCCCCTCCTATTTCCATCGGTACTGGCGACAAATGTTATATGGAGGACTGGGCTCTTGTCGAGCTCCACCGCGAGAAGATCGACTGGACCGACTTCATAGGCAATGTACTCGATCTTGGCCGCCGTAAGTTTCGATCTATCTCACTAAGACCGCCTAGTCTAACTGTTATGTCCAGGAACCGAAATTTCGCCTGCTGATTTCGCATTGAAAATGTATCCTCATGCCGATGCCCGCACCTCCTTCGAGTATCCACTTGGTGGCCTCCTCCAGCTTCAGGACGTAGTCAAGGAGGATGAGCTGCACCACGCAACCACGCTCGATGTGAACGGCGAAGAGTGCTTCATCGTCGTTAAGAACGGCAACACTACCGGAGTCACTATTGGTCGTGGTACTAGCACCGAATCCTTCGTCCGGGAATATGATGACTACGGCGTTGGCTCGACATCCATGCAGGTTGCCATCTACCCGTACAGCCACGAGGATGGCGCTTTCTCTGCCCCCGGGGATTCTGGGTCCATTGTCGTCGATGGCAAGGGACGCATCATGGGAATCCTCACTGGTGGTGCTGGCAAGACTGATTCCATCGACGTAACCTATCTGTCGCCATACTATTGGGTTGAGGAACGTATCAAGGCAGTCTTTCCCAATGCTCACCTCTACCCGATCATGGCCTAGGTCACGACATTGATATGGACGCTGGCAAGGTGGTCTCGTTCCTTTTCCCTTGCTTCCACCTACGCGACTTCTTCTCTTTCTGTCGTGCTCCTTTATCTATGGGTTAGTTGTTGATGCAGACAGATGCTTTGACTGGCTGGATTGCTGCTCAGGTTCATCTCATCTTTTCGTATAACTGACGACCTTGGCGTCTAGGCCCTGGACTAGTGGACTCGTTCAACTTTGTCTTTTCCTTCTGCTTACCTTTTTTCTTGTAACAAACGGCCCTTACCAATGGCGTAGGCCCGCCGCCCCAGGCTTGTAGACCTGTGATGTAGGTTTGTCTGGTTTTTTTTCTTTCCTTCGCACAGCTGATGGCCTTGGCGTCCGGGTCCCGGACGACTCGATATGATTAGCTGGACTGCCGGACAAGCTTGCGGCTTTGAAGTGGTGACTGGGTGGCATCTCGTTTTCTCTCGGACACTGCATCGCGACCTCGTCATGTACTATGCATCCCCTTCCCCCACTCTTCTACCTCTTTCGATCACTTGTATTAACCTTGTATGCTAAATCGACAAAGCCTATTTTGTGCTCACCTTGCGCGCTATGAACTAAGGATACGGTTGACGGGTCATCTGTGTGATTGACCTGGCACCAGCCACTTCCCACACCAGTTACGGAAATGACAGTCTCACGGCAGCGACAGTTTCACATGTTTGATGTCGATGATCAGTCCATCACCGATTGACGCTCATATTCATCTTCTCGGGTCCTAGGTGAGCCGAGAGCGACTCTATTGGAGGTAGTCAACGTTCAATGCATTAAGCTCTCAATCATTATGGTGCTGAGACGCCAACATAACTGCGGCCTTGCGCTTCAAGTCAGTCATCTCGCACGCACGACACTGAACCAAAGCAAAGATCTATGCATCTTGGGAACAATGCGAACGACAGGAAGCCCTAATAGGGTCTTTTCAACCGGTCCAGGGCGTACTTGTCGTGGGCGAGCGCTTCTGGGATTGAAATGATGAGGAAGCGTATGTCTGACAAGCAAGCCCAGCGCTCCAAGGAACCTGTGTGAACAGCCTCAAAATCTCTCGAGCTTCATTCTTTGCTCCTGATACCATGTCCGCTCAGCCTTTGCGAATATCATGTATGGGTTTCAGTATTGCCATCTCCGTTGGTTCTAACGTCGCATGAGACAGACATTGAGTTGCAGGGTACTGGGGATAGTATCGAATCCATCGAAGTCTTGTACGACGACCATCGACGCAGTATTTCTCGGCGAGGGGAGTACCATTTCCACGAAGATTTTAATCAACCTCTGTAAGAATCTCTGCTTGGCATATGTATGCCTATTTCTCACACCCTTGGCTTGTATCTTGTAGTACGGTTCAAGGAGAGAGTATTTCCATTTCGGTTGTACGTCGAAGGAAGCTGCGTATTGGACCCAAGCAAGCCCCCGAGGTGATTAAGATCAACGTTCATGATGTACTATCTGAACTACCGACGCAAAGTATGGGGATGCGCTGTCGTCTTCTCCCTGTGTTTTATCTGAGCCTTTGCAGAGTTTCAGACCATGTGCAACAGGCTGGACATCACCATTGGCCTGTCGCCTAGCAGTCTCCCATCCGTACGCATACAATGGATGTGGTCTTGAAGCGTTCTGACGTAGTATTTGCAGAGTGCAGGCTCCGTTCAAAATGCTAATGCCCCACGTCCTACTACTGAGGAACTTCTCAATGAGTGTCCTCGGTGAGTACGCCTAACCTAATAGTGCGCAAGCATCTTACACTTCTACGCCAGTTTTCGGATACTGGCAATCGGACAGGTAATGAGTACTTCTAGGTGCCACTCAGATAATCTTCAATGACGATATCTTTGCAGCCAGGTGTCGGGAAATCTACATTGATCAACAGAACCTTCGGGATCGAACGAGCAGTTGAGTAACTGTGCACATACATATGTTCTGATGTTAATGGAACCCTAGTCCGCCGAAAATTCTGAGCCGGGAAAAGCAAGTATTGAGAAGGAACTCATATCACAACAAAACGATCGATTCGTCTTGCATGATAGCGCAGGTTTCGAGCCAGCGGACAGTGTCGACTGTAACAATGTGAAGTCATTCGTAGAGAAACGGAAGAAGCAGGAACACGTCAAAGATCAGCTGCATGCGGTTTGGTTGGTCCTTTCTCAGAGCTAAAAAGACTCTGACAAACGGTTAATGTCACAGGCTGTGTTTCCAAATACCCATTGCGAGTCATGAAAATAGGCTTCTAGACGAGGGTGCCGAGACATTCTTGAAGGAAGATATAGTAGTTCTCCAGAACAGTGAGCGAAGTCTTCCCCTTCGCTTCACCTGAATTCAGGTCGTCGTTAGTTCCGACCATCGTCGTGTTCACGAAATACGACAAGCTCGTCAACCACATGGCAGTGCAAAACAAAACGGACCCTGACGCGGCAGCGAAGGAGTATCTTCAAGAGTATTGCATTGATCCGATTGCGAAACTTACCGGAAGCACTCACCTCTCATGCGTCGCGGTCAGCTGTGAGTTTTGTTCGTTTTGAATGTTTTCCACGTTTCAACCATGGTACTATAAGCAAATGCCGGACACGAGCGAGGACGCAGCAAATTGATTGAGCTGACCCATGAGAAAGTCACTGCAGCTTTTGGGTCGCAGCTGGGCGCACTGTCGTCAGCTTCGGTCGTGACCCAAATGGCGCAGCGAGTCTCACCAAGTTTGAAGATTGAGGGATCGATAGCGTAAGTCCTGCTTACCTGTTCCTGCCCCACCACCTGAGGTCGTTTTCCCTTAGTATTGGAAAGCAGAGTAAGCAATTATATATGACCAGGGTGCACGTGAAATGTTCATACCTATGACTTGAAGGGTATTGGAGGGCACCGACGGATTACACAGTTCTTGAATGCCTTGCCGCTGTTCATACGGACATTGTGCGTGTCTGGAATTTCAATGACCCATCTCAAGTGAGTGTCACTCGACTGACCACTACATCGATCTCCTGACTGCTTTCGCACAGCTTTTGTCCAGCAATGACTTTAGGGAAATCATGACAAGCCTGATTTGGACCGTTGGTACATCCAGTGGCAGGTGAGTGCTACGTCCAATCCGCTGCATCATCATATTGAAAGACAGCAGGTCCACACCCGTAGTCCTGCCATCTGTGGCGGGCCCGGCCCTCTCAAAGCGGGTCCATGGAGCGTGAGTGACATTACACCACACTCAGTGGTTCCTACGACTTATCTTGCCATCAGATTCGACGTGCATCATAAGTTCATGGCTTATATTGTCCATCTGGTACACGTCCTGGAGGTGTTATTCGCACTCATGGCCATCGATAACGGAAAGAAACTTACTCGCGGAGCCATAAGTTCGGCCTTGAATGCATACTACCATTCAGCGACGCGGCGTGACGCTGATATTCAAATCAAGGGTTTTGACAATGAAACCCTCCGTAACGCTGTTCTCGAGAAGATTGTTTCTTTGATCAGGACGAGTCCTATTGACGAAGATGCCAACATCAATGCGCTTAAAAGTGTTTCTCGGGAAGATTTGGAGCGAGGCGAGTGGTATGTCGACGTTGACACCTCCGAACGCAGGGAACGCCTTGCATCCCTTACCAATCTGATCAATGACTTGAACATACAATTCAAGAAGGAGGGTGACATCGATGTTTTAACGAAAATCATCACCTTCCAACGCACTGCGTTGCAACTCACTCCCCCTGGACACCAAGAACGTGTCGTGTCTCTCGTCCATCTGGCGAATAGTCTACATAAGCGGTTTAGGATGGAAGGTACTATGGAAGATTTGACGGAAATTATCACCCTCTGGCGCGCCGCCTTGCAACTCACTCCCCAGGGGCACCCAAGACGTGTCGTCAATCTCGTCAACTTCGCGGATAGCCTGTACGAGCGATTCAAGAAGGAGGGTGGTATGGAGGACTTAGAAGAAATCGTTACCCTTCGACGTGCTGCCTTGCAGTTCACTCCACCGGGCCACCCCGGACGCTTTCTATCTCTCGTCAACCTCTCGAATAGCCTGCACGAACGATTCATTAAAGGCGGGACCTTGGCAGACTTGGATGAGATTATCGCTTTCCGCCGAGCTGCATCAGAATGCACTGCCCCAACACCTTCTGACCAGTGCATGTCGTTATTGAACCTTGCGGATTCTCTTCGTGAAAAGTACCAAAGGCTAGGTATGGATGCTGATTTAGCTGAGGCTATCAAGTATGCACGTGCTGCCTCGGTGCGCTGCCCTGTAGAACAAGATGCCTCGTGCCGTGACTGCGTCGCGAGTTGTGTGGAGTTGAAGGCCAAAAAATCGCGTGTGTCAGCGCCCACAGTGGAAGCTATTGACTCGGGCGTCGAACCTTCGGGGATCAAGCAGATGGTCCGGAATATTATTGCCGAAATCACTCAAACTCTTCCGTTGCGATTACTGAACACGTACACGGGAGCTCTGTGTGACCGGGACGCACAGATATCGTGTTTTCAGGATAGTGCTCAATACGATGAGCTATCCTCCACATACGACAGCCCGGAGTGCGAACAGTCCGTTCGTAAAACAGTCTCGAAATATTTTGGGTACACTACGCTTTCCCATAGGTGGGGAGTCGGCGAACCCTTACTACGTAACATCCAAGGGAATAGTGTCTATGACCTGGACGGCGGAGAAGGCTTCGCAAAGCTCCAAAACTTTTGTGCTCTTACCCTTCGACACGGTTACAGATGGGCATGGAGCGATACGTGTTGCATTGATAAAGACAGCAGCTCGGAACTACAAGAAGCTATCGGATCTATGTTCTCTTGGTACCGTAACTCGGCCCTGACAATCGTGCATCTTTCCGATGTATCCGGCACAACATCGTTCGCCGATAGCATCTGGTTCAAGCGAGGCTGGACTCTCCAGGAGCTACTGGCTTCTCCTAGGGTCCTGTTTTACACACAGGACTGGTCCCTTTACATGAGCCGTACTTCTCCAAATCACAAATTGGATGATACTATTCTCACGGAGCTTCAGGAGGCAACAGGGATAGGAGAACTACAGCTTAAGAACTTCAGCCCGGGCGTGTTTGATGCACGATCGAAGCTCCAATGGGCATCAACGCGTCATACCACCCGGGCCGAAGACGTTGCTTATTCGCTTTTTGGAATTTTTCAGGTCTCCCTACCAGTCATATATGGCGAAACTACGCAGGGTGCCCTTGGACGTCTCTTGGCGGAGATCGTTTCACAGTCGGGAGATGTATCGGTCTTAGACTGGGTTGGGGAAGCGTCACCGTTCCATAGCTATTTCCCCGCCAGCCTCGCGCCATACCAGGCTGCGCCTCGGATTCCCCCAGTTCTGAGCGAACCCTCCAAAACCAATGACGTGGACCTTGGAAAGAAACACAAACTGTATAATGCCCTTGCGCAGTTGCAGTCCCCACGGTTCCTGGGTCGCAGGCTTGTATTGCCTTGCATTGTTCACCGAGTCATAAGAGTCAAACTACTAGCAACCTCGTCCACCACTTCGCATTATGATTATGAAATTATTGCATCCGGCCTGGTTCCTCTGAAGCTCACGTTATCGCACCCTCTTCAGGAGGGTTCGGGTACACTGGCAGATTTGCCATATGCCCTCGTTCGTCCTTGCGACCCAAACTTACTTCATCTGCTTGCACGCAGTGATATTCCAGGGAGGTTGCTGGAGTGGCTCGGACAGCCATTCAATGCGCTCCTTCTAAGGTCGTTGCTTCACAACGAATACAGGAGAATCGCATCTGATTGCTTAATCAACGCGAGCATCGAGGATTTAGGTACTGTTGTCAACATCCAATGGCGGAACCTGGAGATCGTGTGAGGGATATATATTAGGCGGCGAAAAGGGTATAACCTTCCTCCTGGTATGTCGAATGGTTTTTATATCGTGACGGATATACCTAGACTACTGTTCGTGCCAGAATACATGTGATTGTACCGTCATATCCTACACCGAATATATGCTACTCAGCAGAACTCTTTGACCCTCTTCTGTCCTGATCCAAAACTGAAAGTATACTTATGTACCTCGTCAGGTGCCTCTTCCGGAGTCAGAAGACGGAACCGAAATGTTTAAGGCTCAAAACAACGATGCTAGGTGAGACCGTGAGCTATCTTGCTCAGATCAAGCTCTGGACCACCTTTGGGCATGACTAACGCATTCCACGGGGAATAAAAAAGTCGATGATGCGTCAATGGTACCCATAACAATAGCTGACCTCGGGACCCCACAATCTAGCCGTCCTCTTGAAGTTCAACAAACTCGCGCCAGTCCGCATTACGTCACCTGATCGTGCTCCTGAATGCTTCCGTCAAAGAGTATTTCATTGTTGCTACCTTACACACGAGCCAATCCATTCTATTCAGGCGTCACCTTTGAACGAGAAAACCTCCCAAACCAATCCCGCGCAGCCTCCACCGAAACTCGAGCAGCTTCGACCCCATCGAGCGGATGGGACTCCTTCGGAAGGACCAACATCTCAACAGGAGCCTTTCCGGACCCCTTCAGAGCATGGTAATATCCCTTCCCTTGACTAGTCGGCACCCTCAGGTCGTCTTCGCCGATTAGCAGCAATACCGGAGTGTGCACCTTGTCAACATAGGAGATCGGGGAGGCACTGTATAGCTTAGCGAATGACTCGGGATTCATATGTGCGCCAGGACCAAAGGCAACCCCGAACTCGCCATACGCCCAATCTGGAATGTCTGAAGCGGCGAGTTCTCCTGCAGATATCACTGGGTTCCTTAGCACCGCAGCACTGAACACATCGGGGTATTGGCCGATCACTGTCATTCGACGATTTTTGTGCCACGCGATAAGCAAGAAAACATCCAGGGTAAGCATCGCGAGACTCACGGTGAGCACTAATAAATCCGCCGTGACTTCCACCACTTACTACTTGCCTACCTTCTTCTGAAATTCCTAATCTAATGAGCTCCCACACTGTCGCGATGCAGTCTCCGACATCAAGCTCCCCGCACCTCCCTCGCAAAGCTTGAATATGCTTTTCGCCAAAGCCCATCGAACCAGTGTAGTTCGGCATCGACACAGTATCTGGCAACCCGCCATGAGACTTCCAGACTATGCGGTGTGAAAGAACAACTTACAGCCTTCAAGAGCGAGTGCGAGGACAGACGGGGTGAATGCGGTGATGCTGGCAGCGTGTGGTCCTCCGTGAACAATGGTAACGCATATAGGCTTTTGATCTTTGGGAGGCTCCTTGGACGAAATGACCACGCTCTCCGTGGGGTATCTGTTCGGGACAGGTACAACGTAAGATGCAAGCTTTCCCACCTCTTGTCGTACTGCGATACACATCAGTAAGGCTTGCTGTTAAAAACAAGGTCACAAGGTTCCTTACGCTTTGTAGGGAAGACGGGCTTGTCGAGCACTTGAATCTTCGCAAAGACACTATTCTCTATGGTAAGCAGAACGACCTGCGGAGGGGAAGTCGGCGTGCTTCTCGAGCACACCATGGATCCATTTCCATCGCTCGAAAGAAGGCTCCAGTTGTACAAGGATTGCCTATCATCGTGACTGTCGAGTGTCTTAGTCTCGTCGGATACATACCCGCCCGTGAGGGCTATAGACACGACCTTCGTGCGGGACCGCCAAAGCGACTGCGTAACAATGTACGTCTCTTCCCCTGACTTTCTGATAAATGGGTTGTCTATGAGGTTGTATTCCGTGTACAATCCAGGAAAGTCATTCGTCTGTTCTGGTTCTATAAGAACCCTGGGCAGTTTTTCTCCCAGGTCATAGGTGTACAGAGAAACGGTGGAAGCATGTGGTCCGAATGTCGGATTAGAAAGCCATACTACGGTGCAGGGTTTCTTGTTTCCATCAAAAAAGATGCGAGGAGATCGGCTGGATCTGTCAGGTATTTCGATTTTGTTGGCCGCACAGTATATGGTGTCGGTATCAGATTGGTCGGTCAACGACAGTTCCCATATGCTAGAAGGTCTATTGAAGCATCCCTTGATACCAAGTAATCTTCTATCCGCTGTTTGCTCATAGCCCGTTACGAAGATCTGCGTTTCTGTTGCGAAAGATGCTTGTCCAAATACCACCTCCAATGCGGGGGGAGACCCTGCGAGGGATAGAGACACCAGAGACAAGTCTTTCTTAGGAACTTTCCCATCGAAATCCACGACGTCCGACGACGGTTCGCGCCAACGGAAGATGTACAAGGTGGGTCTCCTTTTGGTATAAAGACCTTCCCCGAAGTTAGGTTTGAAGCGGAAGGATGGGTATGGGTCGTCCTCGAGGTCTTCTACCACCACTGGATTGGCCTCCGCCGTGTAGATTAGGGCAGTTTCCGACGGAGAAAAAGAGAGCGACTTGAAGAAATCTGGAAGCAGGATCTTCGTTCGTAAGCGTGATTTACTTCGTAAGTGGGTGAAGCGTCACCGTCTGTATGGAATGGACCATGTCGCTTGGTGACGTCGAGCGATGCCTCAAGTTTCGAGTCTGCCCATATTTCAACGAATCGTTTCTTCCCACCGTTACCCGGGTCAGCTATCTCGCGCAAAATTGCGTGACGTTTCTTCGAAGCGGATAAAATGGACGCTTGAACATCGGATGCATCGTGAGAGATTGTACTAGACACCAACGCCCAATCGGCAGCTCGAGGCTCGGGTTTTGTCAAGGTAAAGATTTTCGAGATCGTATGTTTGTTGTTCCTTTCATGGTCGCGAACCGAGTACGAGACACGGATGACTTTGTAAGGTGATCGTGAAGTCCACGGCACAGCAAATCACGAGATCGCACCGTACCTGCAGTGGTAGAGCTACTTTCGATGAAGTGAGCGGATGTGGGGACTGGTATCTCTGCCAGCTCCGTGTAGAAACGAGACAGACCACCGTATTGCAGAGTGGACATCCTCAGCGATCTGACCGTCGGAAGTCGGGATCGCGAGATGAAGTGATGGGAAATGCTTACGTAATGCTGTGCTCCACCAGTAGCATTTTTCCTGAGCGGGCGACGCGCCAACATGTCAAAAGACTCAAAGTTCGAAATAATCCGAGTGGAAAAAAAAAAACGAGAGGGAGCTGAGAAATGGCGAGAGAGTCGGAACACCTGAGACGTTCCTTTTTAGGCAACCTCCACCGCATCGCTGCCTCCCTCCCCACCGACCGTCCTCCTGCCCCCCCTCCCCTCCTCCCTCGGTAATAAGTACTACTACTAACTGCTCGTCGTAATGTCGTCTGAGGACGTCGAGATGTCAGATGTAAATCAGCCTCCACACAACAACATCAACGACAGCAGCAACGCTCCAGATAGATCGGTCTCTGAGTCTTTCCCCCAACTGTCGCCGCCGCCGTCGCTCCACGTCAACGGCACTATCTCTACCCCAAAGGAAGTTATCTCCCTCAGCAGTCGCGACAATTCCGTCGAGCCCGTCACCGACGGCCCCGACTCTCGCACACTCGTCAGCGACGGCGACAAGCCACCACCCTCCAAGAGAATTAAAACTTCCCAATCAGCACCTGTCTCTGCTGCGGGCACAGGCTCGAAACCAAAGTCAACCAAAACCTCCAAACCACGCTCCCCCTCGCCGACCCCCCCTCCGCCGAGACCGCCACAAATACAGACAATCCGTCTCGAGGTCACATTGGGCGGACCCGAACACTATGATGTCAATATCGGAAGCTTGGCCAAAGCCAGCGGCCAACGACCCTCCTCTCCCCCGCCGCAGAAACAAACACAAGATACGACCGACAGCGAGGACGAAGGAACGGACCGTCCGAAAGTGAAGAAGAAGGTGTGGGCGCTCTTTTATATCTTCCTTTGATATGCACCCAACCGACCGCATTTGTAGAAAAAGCATATCGCGTCAGAGTATTACGACGTCACCGACCCGTTCATCGACGACTCCGAACTCAATATCGACAACCGAACGCACTTTGCTCAGACGAAGCAGCAGGGATTCTATGTCTCAAGCGGTGAGGTCGCACTGATGAGGGATAGGTGCGTGGCTGGTTTCGTCATATCCACGAGGCTCATCTATTACCCCTGTAGCCGGTCACCTAAGAAACCCAAGTCGAAGAAGCCTCCGGTGTCGGAGGCAGGTCCTAGCAAACAAGATGATGGAACAAAGGACCGTCCCATCAGCGTTCTTGGGGACCTTAGGGGTGAAAAGCGACCCAAACACTACACTGTCATCGATGAGGGCGGCAGGAAGCGCAAAGTGATTGATATCGTGTGTGATTCATTTACCGTACCCTCGTCATGATGCTCAGCGTCAACCTCGCCCGTTAGCCCGAATTCCACCCCGACTTGCAACCGTCGCTCGAGGGTCTCAAGGATTTCATCGCCAAAGGTCCGTCACCTGCACCATACCACAGTGCAGCCTTATTCACACTATACCCAGAGGACTGGAGTGTCCGCGGGAAGTTCCCACCAGGCCTCAAACCTATACTTGCCGACGTCGCTCTCAAGGCTATCCATCTCGGAGAGTACGACGACGACTTCTTCAACCTCATGCCTTCCCTCTTCCCATATAATCGCTTCACGATGATGGTCTGTCTTACATTGCTCCTAAAGTGACCCATCCTAACATCCATCATCATAGAAACTCATCAAGCGAATGGTGTTCCAAGATCACTACAACCTCCTGACAGCAAGGCAGGACGAGCTACTTGAGCAACTTGCTCAGCTCACTAAGGAGGGCTTTCCAAAGGCACAGGAGGAGTGGGAGAAGAGCGTAGCCGCATGGCGTGAGCTTTTCCATCATCGCGTCGCTCTTTTTACTCTTGTTGACCTCTCGGTCCTGTTTTCAGATCGACGGCATGAGAAGACGAAGACCGCCGAACCAGAGACAGGAGGTGCATCCACGCCGAGCGTGACCGATACGGCACCGCAAGATGACGGGGGCGCAGCCAGTGGTACAGACGGCAACGAACCCGAGAACGCGCCAGGAACCGGCAAGGAGACTACGCGGGACGCTCACCCCCCGGCGAAGAAGTACAGACTCACGGAGCAGATGAGGTCGACAATATGGCAGCTTGTTATGCTCAGCAATGAATGTTGTCGATTAGATAACGAGAAAAGGTATGTGGGTTTAGGATTGTCCCTCTTATTGCCGGTAACTCACTTTCATCGTCTAACAGCGAGTTAGAAGCGACTGGAAATCAAGTTAGCGAGCAAGGTTTAAGGAAGACACTTTATCAACGTGTGAGTGTATGCTCGCCGCTAGTTCCACTTCCTATTGCTGACCTTGTCTCGTAGATCGTAGCCGCATTTCCTAGCGGCTGGCTCAACTCTGGTCAGATATCAAGAGAAGGTTCGTCTTTCACTACGGTTACCCTTTTCCATGTCGACCTTGCCTGTTTGCAGTGAGTGCAATGAAGAAAAAGTTTGAACGAGATAACCCCGTTGCGGAAACGGATCCAGATGCATGAACCTTTGCCCGGGGACGCACCAACTTCCTAAACTCGCCTCACTACCGGTCTCTTCTCGTCTTTATAGTGATTGTGGTTTTGTCACTTTACATTATTGTGCTGCACGATTCGTATCTCTTCAGCTCTCCATTCTTATTTTCTCTCCCTTTATGGATATCTTATCTTCCACCACTTACATAATCATCTCTTTTTTTCGGCGGTTGTTCAGAACGTTCATATCCCACATTCTATTTTCTCTTTGCGGATCGGCCTTTACACGAAATTGCGGGTAAATGTGATGTCATGCAAATCGTCCTCAGAACAAGAAATACTGTGAATGTCCGTGTGGAACTCGAGAAACTCCCGGGTCACACCCAGGTCGATCATGCTCTCATGAACATGGGAGACTCTTCCTGAATCTAAAACATAACTTCAACAAACGCACGCGTGAAGACATCCAGGAAACAACTAACCCATGGTCGATCCTCGCCAAGAACGTACTTCCTCGGCGGGCGCTTGAAACATGAAACCCTCTCCACCTCTCGCTTGCTATACAACGGGAATAGTATCCCCAGCTCATAATTGACATTCTGCGGAACGTGATCAACGCGTTGTCTGAAAGGAACAAAAAAAACAAGATCGCACGTTCAAAGTTGGATTGAACCCTGATCCTGATAATGTCCCCCATGCAGACGGCGTGAAGTTGTGTGAACCAACATACGCCCATCCTACAGGCTCCTTTGGCGAAGATGACGCAGCGTCGTCGACACCGGCACGATCGTCCTCTGACTCAGTCTCAGTCTCACTGTCCGATGTGGTGATTGGTTCGGCATTGCTCTTCCCTTTGCCTTTCGTGGACGCAGCGGCTGACGGTACTTTGGACGAAGATGGAACTGAAAACGGTGTTGACCTCTGGCGAAAAGTGGCGATGATCATCTGGAGAGGAAATGAACGAGCCATTCTATCGTGAGAGTGAAGTTAAGCCTTGCGGACCTTGGTGTGCATCAGCACCTTGCCACCGCCACTGTTAGAGTCGTAGAAAAGCTCCCTAGGGAATCTCGTCCCTCCCCACTGATTGGCTCGACAAAACATTGTCCCACCACCCTAGCTAGTGTCAGTATCGTGGACAAATTTGAGGGCGCCTCCACATACAGATTCGCCGAGGACGGTCCCTTTTACCGTGCGCAGACTCGGGAACAGTATCTTTACCGGCGGCCACGGAAGTTTGGTCCGTCTCGCCTTGGGCTCATCTAGCCAGTCCTCAGCGGACTCCCCGCGCGCAGAGTAGTAGAATTCGTTCAACCACTGCGTGGAGTAGGTTCCGATGGAGGAACCCTACAATGGAAAGGACATGAGATGGCCCAATACACGCAACAACGACCACCTACTTGGCATTCGATCGCAAGTTCTTTAGCTGCCTTGCCTTTCCCTGTTCGAAGCCCCAAATCCCGGAGGGCTTTCATTAGCCTTGGGTGGCCCGACTGCACAACCTTAGGCCAACCCTCGTGTTTTCCCGCAATCGAAGGGACTAGCTTCACCTCGACCTTTGACCAATCCCATTTCGAGTGTAGGTCGCCGATTGTTTGTAGAGGGAGGTTAGGATGCTAGCCAAAATCAGTGGCGGAGTATACCTTTTGCGACAGGAGGACTAACCTCGTGTGTTAACATATTGGTCAGAGCGTCGCGAACGTTCACGGAACGCAGAACATGTTCCATAATGGACGGGAAGTCATTTGTGATTCTATGATCCTGGGGACAAGGCTGCGGAAGAGGCGGAATATCTTGGAGCCAGACAGCCTAAGACGGTTGCATTAGATACGACCTGATGCAGTGTAAACGAGAAGGTCCATTCACGTTCTCTATGTCACGCCAGTCATAATCTACCAGGTTTGCTGTGGAGATGACAACACGCAGTCGACCGGTTTCGTAGAAGATCTAGCGGATGAACCATGATGCATGATGACCCATACGCGACTGCTAAAATGAAACCATTTACCAGCATGAACTACGAGAGATTGTCGTACTCTGTCAACCACGACGATCCATAAATCAAAGAAAAAAACGTACCTTCATATGCTGGCATCCATGCCCGTTGCGCAAGAACGGCACCGTCATCACCCAGTTGGGTAGTATGTTCTTGATGCCAGCCTGACCCGTCAAATCCGGTTGGGCCACTATGATGACAGGTGTGCGAGGCTCAAAAAACTCGTAGATCCATGATACCACAGTAGAGTACGATGAGATGATGGCGAAAGTGATTTGCGATTTCTTAAGGACAGTCAGGTTTGTACATCTTTTTATAGACAGGGGACGGGTCGATCAGTGTCACTTACAGGGCCAAGAACTTCTGTGAGTCTAAATGTCGATTTACCATCTTGTCTAGGCATGGAGTGTAAGTTGGCGGTGGGACGAAGCTCGCCATCCCAGAACAGTTGGTCAACCACGGGGTTCGTGCCAACTGCAGGTTTCGCTGTCGCGGTCGCTTTCTGGTTATTGACTGAACTACCTGCTTTCGAAGAGCTAGCAGAAGAAGTAGACGGGGTAGGGGTTCGCTCGTCAGTACACGATCGTAAAGTAGATAAATGTTGCCTCTTTGCTGGCAAGGAGCTCAGTTCATCTTGATTTTCCTCGCCACGCTGTCGCTTCAACCGGGCTATGCGTTCCCGTTCCAACTGTGCGCGTTCGGTGAGAAAGGAGTTCGGCGGTGCTGTGGTGTCAGTCTGACTCGTTTCGAACGAAGGCGTTGTGGCATTGGATTTCTGTTGGCGGCTGCAAGAGCCCTTCGAGGATAGTCCGGGTGTATTTGATTCCGAACTTGATGCCTCTATAGCGTGCCGCAGATCTTGTTGGAACTGCAGCTCAGCCACGTCGGGATAGTGACCATTACGATTCAAAGAAGAGCCATGCTCCATTAAGCTCAAAGTGATAGCCCTGCGAGTATGGCTGAGTATGGTGATGAGATCGACGGATAAGGCTCAACCTTGCGAGATCGTCGTCCGAGTTGTTCATGGCGGATACGTTCCACCACAAAAGTTGCCCAACTGACCCCGGCACTCACGTGATATACAGCTACATATATGAGACACGGACATACTTTCTACAACATAGCACAAACAGAAACACAGCTAACGTACAGAACAAAACATAGCGCGGTGACAAAACAGAAGAAATGATACGGTTATCACGGACATCAGTCGACCTCTCTTAGCCATCTGGTCCCCGTCCCTTGAATTAGCATGGCAGTGAAGAAACGCATGAAGATTATCCACTCAGCAGCTACTGTCCTCGACTTCCCACTGTCCGTAGATTCCATGATTCTACAACGAGCCGGTTTAGTTCTGCACGAGAAAATTTAATGCATAACTAGTGAAAGGATACTCACATACTGGAAACATGTTTCGGCACCAGGAAAGTGCATCCCGTGGAAACTGACAGGAGTGGTGGCACAGAATTCCCGCCAATCGCCACCATTGGGCAAATGTTCGAGGTAATGTTCAAAACGCTACGGACATAAGCAATCTATAAGCGTATCATGTAACGTTTGTCAACGATAGTCACCCTCTTTCCAGATCCCTCAGAGGTACAGCCCTGCATAAACAAGATCGATGGTCGTTATCGAACTAAACGATCACATATCTCACCTTGTTTTTGAACCAACTCCAGAAAGGAACACAATCTGGTTCATTATGGTTGATCTCCCATCGTCCCATCACGGCACCTGGGCCCTACGAAACAGGCGACGATTAGTATCCGGTTTGCGACAACAAGGTACGAAACGAACTTGATCCTCGCAGTGCTTTGGAAAATAGCTTTTACCATGAATCTCTAGTTGTGTTTCCTTGCAAGCTTCAACCCGTTGGGGGTAGTCAATTGGGAGATTGGCAAGATAGGCCGTATATTCCCTAGTTCCATAAGTGGTGCAGTGGTGTACTTTCACTTGGTCCCAGAACATGTCCATCTTCTGGCGTTCACGCTTTTCTTGGTCACGGCGTTCCCTTTCCAAGTGTTCACGCTCCTCTACTTCCCGTTGCCACTCCTCACGCTTGTGCCTCCGTTCCTCTTCTTCTCGTTGCCACTCATGGCGGAGATTCTCCTGGACAAGAACTTCCTTCTGCCACTCTCCCCGCATTCGATCCCGAGCTTCGGGAGAAAGTGGACATTGGTTTCTCAGGTGTGCACTGGTTTCGAAGAGAATGGGTAAACCGAGAATGAAAGCGGCCACTAAAATCCATGATCGAATGGTTAGTCGTCGTGTGATCACTAAACGTTTCAGAGTATCCGTTTCGACAGGGCTGCAAGTTGATAGGGCGGAAAGGTCAAAATATACCTTCTCAATAACGTAGAGGCAAGTAGCATACATATAATTGGCTTCGGATTCGAACTCTCTACCTGTCGACTGGTAATTGAGGCCCATCAGTGACTATGCACAAAAGCGCTGCAGGAACTGGGGGTTAGAGTCCGTGGTAGCAGGTGGGAGAGTTACACAAAGTCAAGGGGCAAGCGCTGCTGTAACATGTTCGCAGCGTAGTGGCTGATCCCATCAGAAACCTTACGTAAAAACGGTGCGCCTAGCCTATCAAGAAGTTCCAACCCCAGGCATTCTTGAAGGTGTGTGTCATTGCGAAGACATACTTATGTACTTCCTTCGTTACCACGCGCCGCTCTGTGAGGAGAAACCTTTCCAATGTCAAACCACACGGAACGCCTCACCTCGCATCTGAAAGACGGCTGAATTACAGCATGCGCTTCCTACAGTATTTTGAATTGGTTGAGTGCTCGGCAAGCGCTGTTACTCAATGCTAAGCGCTCAAAAAGCTGCTTTTTGAGCGCTTAGCTTTCACTGATGCGTGTCCGGATGACGAGCCTGATTTTCAATACCTCATCCTACTCACATCTCCTATTGAACGGTCTAGATAACTTTTTTCACGAGGTTCCCCTCGATGATGGAAACCAGTCAGTGATAGTACTATCTGCAGGCGCTGCGGAAGCTCTGTTCGTCATACACTATGTTACAATATATTACAAATTTTATCCGATATCATTTGGGAACAAATACAATGGCATTGACATGCCTCTACAGTCCCAATCATAATCCCATCTTGTTTTTGAGCCAATCCCAGAAAGAAGCACAACCTGGTTCATTAAGGTTGACCTCCCATCGTCCCATCACGACACCTGGGCCCTACGAAACAAGCGAGGATTAGTATCCGGTGTGAGACAATAACATATGAGACGAACTAGATCCTCGCAGCGCTTTGGAAAATAGCTTTTACCATGAACCTCTAGCATCGTTTCCTTGCATGCTTCAATCCAATGAGGGTAGTCAATTGGAAGATTCGCAAGATAGGCTGTATATTCCCTTGTCCCGTAAGTGGTGCAGCGCTGCGCTTCCACTTGATCCCAGAACATGCCCATCCTTTGGCGTTCACGCTTCTCTCGGTCATGCTCCTCCGCTTCCCGCTTCCACTCCTCGCGCTTGTACTTCCGTTCCTCTTCTTCCCGTTGCCACTCATGGCGGAGATTCTCCTGGACGAAAACTTCCTTCTGCCACTCTCCCCGAATTTGATCCCGAGCTTTGGGAGAAAGCGGACATTGGTTTATCAGGTGTGCATTGGTTTCGAAGAGAATGGGTAACACAACAATGAGAGCCACCAGAGTGGCCGCTAAAATCTTAATCCAGGATCGAGTGGTCATTCGTCGCGTGTTTACTAAAACTTTCAGAGGATCTGTTTCGGACGCGCTACAAAGTCAATGAGATGGGAGGGTCAAAATATATCTTCCCAATAACATAGATGCAGGCAGCGTACGTATAATTGGCTTTGGGTTCATAGTCCTTATCGGACAGTACACCTGTCGACTGGTAATTGAGACCCATCACTATGCACAAAAACACCACAGGAACTGGGGACTAGAGTCGGTGGGAGTAGATGGGAGAATTACAGGAAGTGGGGGAAAGCGCTGCTGCAGCATGTTTGCAGCATGTTGGCTGATCCCATCAAAAAGCTTGGATAAAAAAAGGAGCGGGCATCAAAAAGCTCCAACCCCAGGCATTATTGTGAAGCTCGTATCGTTACGGAGATATACATACCTCCTTCGTTATCACACACCGTTCTGTGAGGGAAAGCGTTGCAACGTCAAACCGCATGGATCGCTTCACCTTGCATCCAGATGACAAGCCCATTGGTTGTGTGTACGTCCATGTCAACTTGACAGACCTTCGCGGTGGTTGGCGTCAGAGCTTGCGCCTGACAGTAAATGTGATCAATGTGATCGTCACCGAACGAGATGGGTGGTCTGTAAATCATGGCAATATCACCACCGAATTTTTATGCCGGTGGCAAATTCCCTGTCTGATCTAGAAGCCGTTCTCCTGGGCCTTTGCCCGCTGTGCTACCCCAGTTGGTCAGTGAACGATATTCTGATCCAGAGACGAAAGACCTTCTCTTCACCAGCACTCGGACTTTTCGACCATCATGTTTCTTCCCCCCCATTCCAAATACCTTTGACGATACCACTCATGAGGCGATGGACAAACACGTGAGTGAGCGCATTCCAAGTATCAATGAAGAACCAAAAGACCACGACTACACAAGTTCAAACCATCGTGGAGACTCACTCAGTGACTCGAAGGAAAAGCTACCAAAGCCTCAAGATATCGGTAGCTTTTCCTTCAAATCATATCCTTATCTCTTGCTGCTGCGGTCTACCCCGCATCCTTGATAGCATTCTCTGTAGTCCTGTAATACCTCTTTATCCTTCCCCTTCTGGAAAGTTACTTGAACCACGCTGAGGGTCGGGGTGTGCTTGTACGCGCCATGCTGCCAATCAAAAATGTGAGGTGCAACCGGACGAATACGGGATCGACCACAGGCGCGGGAACTCCGCCAAAAAATCCATTTCTTCCTCGATCTGGGAACGCTTCAGAGCACAAGCAAACGTGAACAGATGCTAGCAACACGGGCGTCGACCACGAAGCGTCTAGCACGCTCGTTTGCGACTGCAATCGACACAAAAGCATCCGGTGTCAAAGTCGCTGCAGTCGACAATGGCCAACCCACGACCGCCGTCACCGTCTTCGTCCAGGCGGGAAGCCGGTATCAATCCAGCCCTGGAGTTGCACACGTCTTGAAAAATTTTGCATTCAAGGCGTGTTAGTTTTAGACTAGTGCTGAAGGGTCCCACATGATTTCACTCTCTTCTTCGCGTGTAGAGTACACGGACGGTACCTCACTCGTCTACCAAGCTCACACCAGTGTACATCCCCCATTCCGGTGCTGCATTAGCCGGTGTCCTCGGTCAGTCTCCGGATGTGAAGAGTGTTACAGAGGCCGCGAAGAGTATCGTCGAGAAGCTGAAGAAGCTTCTTATGGCAGAGCAGCTCCAAAGCGCCGTTTCGTGCACGAAGTTTGACGCCGCTGCGGCGCCGTATCCTTTGAAAGTCGAGAGGGTATAGCCCTGGCCCTGGGCGAGAAGGTTGGTCAATTGGCTGTGGAACGTGCACACGCGATTCATCATTGATTTTTACGATCTCCAGGTCTTCTCTAGTGCAGATGCATCGGTCGAGAGTACGTTGGCCGCCCTGGACAAGGTGGACACTGCTACGATATCGAAAGTGAGTAAAAATATCGGCCATGAATTGCCCTCTCATAACATGTTCGCTGCCCAGACTGTCTCGGAGCTCACCACGACTACTCCTACTTACGTCGCTATTGGAGCTGTCACGGCCCTCCCTTTTGTCGACGAGATTGGGCTTTGAACGATTGGGGCGGATACCTATGCGGTCTCAAAGATTTCATCGCCAAAGGTCCGTCACCTCCACCATACTACCGCAGTGCAGTCTTATTCACACTGTATCCAGAGAACTGGAGTGTCCGCGGAAAGTTCCCACCAGGCCTCAAACTCTCACTTGCCGACGTCACTCTAGAGGTTATCCATCTCGGAGAGTACGACGACGACTTCTTCAACTATATGCCTACCCTCTTCCCCTATAATCGCTTCACGATGATGGTCTGTCTTGCATTGCTCCTAACGTCACCCATCCTAACATCTATCATAGAAACTCATCAAGCGAATGGTGTCCCAAGATCACTACAACCTCCTGACGGCAAGGCAGGACGAGCTACTTGAGCAACTTGCTCAGCTCACCAAAGAGGGCTTTCCAAAGGCACAAGAGGAGTGGGAGAAGAGCGTGACCGCATGGCGTAAGCTTTTCCATCATCGCGTCACTCTTTTTACTCTTGTTAACCTTTCGGTCCTATTTGAAGATCGACGGCATAAGAAGACGGAGACCGCCAAACCAGAGGCAGGAGGTGTGGCATCCACGCCAAGTGTGACCAATATGGCACCGCAAGATGACGGGGGCGCAGCCAGTGATATCTTGGAGCCAGACAGCCTAGGATGGTTGTATTAGACACGACACGATGCAGCGTAAACGAGAAGGTTCATCCACGTTCTCTATATCGCGCCAGTCATAATCTATCAGGTTTGCGGTGGAGATGACAACGCGCAATCAGCCGGTTTCGTAAAAGATCTAGCGGATGGACCACGATGACACATACGCAAGTGCTAGAACGAAACCATCTATGTACCAGCATGAACCACGAGAAATTGGACGCCTCGGACTCTTTCAACCACGACGATCCATAAATCACAGAAAACGTACCTTCATATGCTGGCATCCATGCCCGTTGCGCAAGAACAGCACCGTCATCACCCAATTGGGTAGTATGTTCTTGATGCCAGCCTGACCCGTCAAATCTGGCTGGGCCACCATGATGACAGGTGCGCGAAGCTCGAGGGACTCATAAATCCACCATACCGAAGTAGAGTACGATGAGATGATGGCGAAAGTGAATTGCGATTTCTTAAGGACGGTCAGGTTTGTATATGTTTTTATAAATAAGGGGGAAGGGCCAATCAGTGTCACTTACAGAGCCAAGAACTTCGGTGAGTCTGAAAGTTGGTTTATCATCTCCTCTAGGCACAGTGTAAGTTGGAGGTAGGGCGAAGCTCGCCATCCCAGAACAGTTGGTCAACCACGGGGTTTGTGCTGACTGCAGTTTTTGCTGTTGCAGTCGCATTCTGGTTATTGATTTAATTACTTGCTTTCGAACAGCTAGCAGAAGTAGACGGGGTATGTGTTCGCTCGTCAGTACGCGGTCGTAAAGTAGATATATTTTGCCTCTTTGCTGGCGAGGAGCTCAGTTCGTCTCGGTTTTCCTTGCTACGTTGTTGCTTCAATCTAACCAACCGTTCCTTTTCCAACTGTGCGCGTTTGCCAAGAAAGGAGCCCAGTGAAACTATGGTGTCAGTCTGAGTTTCAAGCGAAGGCGTTGTGGCATGGGATTTCAGTTGGCTGCTGCTAGAGTTCTTCGAGGATGGCCCGGACGGTGTATTTGATTCCGAACTTGAAGCCTCTATAGCGTACTGTAGGTCTTGTTGAAACTGCAGCTCAGCCACGTCGTGATAGTGACCACCATGATTCAAAGAAGACCTATGCCCCATTAGACTCAAAGTGATAGCCCTGCGCGTATGGCTGAGTATGGTGACGAGATCGACAGATAAGGTTCAACCTTGCGAGATCGTCGTCCAAGTTGTCCATAGCAGATACGTTCTACCACAGAAGCTACCTTGATCCACTGACCCCGGCAATCACGTGACGTACGGCTAAGACAATACGACACAAGACAGACTTTCTACAACATCGACAGAAACACAGTTAGCCTACAAAACAAAACATCCCAGCACGGTGACAACACAGAAGAAATGATATAGTTATCATGGACACCCTCTCAGCCATCTGGTCCTGAAGATTGGCATGACAGTTCAGAAAAGCACGGAGATTACCCACTCAGCAAGTACTATCCTCGACTTCCCACTCCCCGTAGGTTCCACGATTCTACAATGAGCCAGTTTAGTTCTGCACGGGACAAATGCATAACTAGTGAAAGAACACTCACATACTGGAAACAGCTTTTCGCACCAGGAAAGTGCATCCCGTGGAAACTGACGGGAGTGGTGGCACAGAATTCTCGCCAATCGCCGCCAGCGGGCAAATTTTCGAGGAAATGTTCAAAACGCTACGGGCATAAGCAATAATCTATAAGCGTGTCATGCAACATTTTCAACGATAGTCACCCTCTTTCCAGATCCCTCAGAGGTACAGCCCTGCATAAAGAAGATCGATGGTCGTTTTCGAGCTAAGTGACCGCATATCTCACCTTGTCTTTGTACCAACCCCAGAAAGGAACACAATCTGGTTCATTATGGTTGACCTCCCATCGTCCCATCACGACACCTGGGCCCTACGAAACAAGCGATGATTAGTATTCGATATGAGACGACAACGTATGAGACGAACTTTATCCTCGCAACGATCTGGAAAATAGCTTCTACCACGAATCTCTAGCATCGTTTCCTTGCAAGCTTCGATCCGATCGGGATAGTCGATCGGGAGATTGGCAAGATAGGCCGTATATCCCCTTGTTCCGTAAGTGGTGCAGTGGAGTGCTTCCACTTGATCCCAAAACATGTCCATCTTCTGGCGTTCTCTCCGCATTTGATCCCGAGTTTCGGAAGAGAGTGGACACTGGTGGACCAGGTGCGTACTGGTTTCGAAGAGCAAATGAGAGCGGCCAATAACATCCAGGATCGAATGGTGAGTCGTCGCGTGCTCCATGAAACTTTCCGAGTATCTGTTTCGAACGAGCTGCAAAGTCGTTGAGATGGAAGGGTCAAAATATATCTTCTCAATACTGTAGGTGCAATTGCATACATATAATTGGCTTCGAGTTCGAGTTCCTCATCGGGCCGTTGACCTGTCGACTGGTGATTGAGGCCCAGCATCATGCACAAAAACACTGCGGGAACTGGGGGCTAGAGTCGGTGATAGTAGGTGGGAGATTTACACGAAGTAGGAGCAAGCGCTGGTGCAACATGTTTGCATTGTACTAGCTAATCCCATCAGAAACCTTATATAAGAAATGGTGCATGCATCAAGAAGTTCCAGCTCCAGGCATTAAAGTTCGCATTTATCGTTGCGGACTTCCTTGGTTATCACGCACCGTTCTGTGAGGGAAAGTCACTGTTTTCACCGTCAAACCACATTGAACGCTTCACCTTGCATCCGAATGACAAGCCCATTGGTTGAGTGTACGTGCATGTCAACTTGACAGACCTTCACGGCGGTCGGCATCAGAGCTTGCACCTGGCAGTGAGTGTGATCGTCACCGAACGAGATGGGTCACCACCGAATCTTTATGTCGGTGGCGGATTCCCGGTTTGATTTAGAAGTCATTCCCCTGGGCCTTTGCCCGCTGTGGTAGCCCCAGTAGGTCAGTACACGATATTCTGATCCAGAAATAAAAGACCCCCCTTTTCACCAGCACTCGGGCTTTTGGACCACCATGTTTCTTCCCCCCCCCATTCCAAATACCCTTGACGATACCACTCATGAGGCGATGGACAAACAAGTGAATAAGTGCGCTCCAAGTATCGACGAAGAGCCAAAAGACCACGACTACATGTGTTCCTTCTTCAAATCCCGCATTCTTGATAGCATTTCTGTAGTCCCCTTCTGGGAAGATACTTGAACCACGGTGTACTTATGCACTAAGTATATGTATGCAGCTGCCAACCAGAAGTCTGAGGTTCTGGCTTTCAGCCGGACGAATACGGGATTGACCGCAGGCGCGGGAACTCCGCCAAAAAATCCATTTCTTCCTCGATCTGGGAACGCTTCAGAGCACAAGCAAACGTGAACAGATGCTAGCAACACGGGCGTCGACCGCGAAGCGTCTAGCACGCTCGTTTGCGACTGCAATCGACACAAAAGCATCCGGCGTCAAAGTCGCTGCAGTCGACAATGGCCAACCAACGACCGCCGTCACCGTCCTCATCAAGGCGGGAAGCCGGTATCAACCCAGCCCTGGAGTTGCACACGTCTTGAAAAACTTTGCGTTCAAGGTGTGTTAGTTTTGGACTCGTGCTGAAGGTCTGACATTCCTCGCGTCTAGAGTACAGCCAAGCGGTCGACGCTCGGAACTGTGAGGGAGAGCGAACTTTACGGCGGTGTGCTCTCTGCCAGTCTGTCACGCGAATATCTCGCTCTTACAACTGAGTTCCTCCGTGGTGACGAGTACGTTCGAGTACCTTCCTTCACCGCGCCGACTGACGATTCTCAGAGCGTATTTCACTTCACTCCTCGCATCCATTCTCGCAACGACTAAATTCCTCCCACATGAGTTCTCAGAATACGTCCTTCCGGTTGTCCGCGATGAGTCGATACACGCTTCTCATGTACCGAGCACTCTCGCCACTGAAGCTGCCCATGGCCTTGCCTTCCGTACCGGCCTCGGCGCGCCATTACTGGCAGGTGCTCACTCACACGTCTCCCTTGACTCGGTGAAAGAATTTGCTACGTCTGCCTTTTCTCCAAGCAACATCGCTGTCGTTGGGACTGGTATCGACTCTGCCCGCCTCGCAGACCTCGTAGACAAGGCACTTGCGGAGACTCCTCTCCCAAGTGGTTCCTCTTCGCTGTCCACGCCTTCTTCGAAATACTTCGGTGGTTCCGCGCGCATTGACTCCCATTCTAGTGGTCAGACCATCTTCGTCGGTTTCGGCATGACGGCGCCTTCAGCCGCACTCTCGGTCTTGGCTACGCACCTTGCGCCGCCGTCGGCACTCAAGTGGCCCTCGGTACCTCGCTCGTCTACCAAGCTCACACCAGTGTACATCCCCTATTCCGACGCTGCATTAGCCGGCGTCCTCATTCAGTCTCCGGACGTGAAGAGTGTCACAGAGGCCGCGAAGAGTATCGTCGAGAAGCTGAAGAAGCCTCTTACTGCAGAGCAGCTCAAGAGCGCCGTTTCACGCACGAAGCTTGATGCCGCTGTAACCGCTGAAAGTCGAGAGGGTATAACCCTGGCCCTGGGCAAGAAGGTTGGTCAATTGGCCGTGCAACGTGCATACGTGATTCATCACTGACTTCTTCGACCTCTAGGTCCTCTCTGGTGCAGATGCATCGGTCGAGAGTACCCTGGCCGCCCTGGATAAAGTGGATGCTGCTACGATATCGAAAGTGAGTGAAAATATCGGCCATGAATTGCCCTCTCATAACATGTTTGTTGCCCAGACCGTCTCGGAGCTCACCACGGCTACACCTGCTTATGTTGCTATTGGAGATGTCACGGCCCTCCCTTATGTCGATGAGATTGGGCTTTGAATGACTGGGACGGATACCTGTGCTCGCAGACGCAGACTAATTTACCTGATGTAGAGAGGGTGTGTGTAGATCCCAAAACGCCACTTGTTTTTTGATCTCCCGGTGACCTTTCCCGTGGGATGGTGCATGATCAAATGGATCTCTCATTGCACACTGGCACTACCAGACAATGATATTGGATCCAATTATTTGTGGGTTGTAGAGTGATCAAATATGCGGTGGATGTCGTGTGCACCGTTGTAACCAACTGCTTATTTACATAAAAAGCACTGAGGTTACAGCAATTTGCTGTATATAAGCTCCGAGCATGGAGCCATGGCCTGTCAATCGAGACTGTCCAAAAGTCACCTCAGCTGTGGTCAATCTCGTGCAATGCTACGTCCGAGTCCGAAAGGACTCCGAAAGAGAACTCTCTCCACTTCTCCAATCATGCATGACGACGGGTGTGCCAAACTTCAGCGCCTGACCCGTGATGCCATCGTCGACGAACCAGTGAAACCCCGTCCCGTTCGCGAGGAGGTTGTATGGGGGAAAACTCCAGACGGACAAGGCGAGTACATTGTAAGCGCCCTTCGAAGACTTCTCGTGGTGGCGATGAAATCTTCTTCGGCATTGGCTGACAAAACGGTCCCACACAGTGTTTCGTGTACCGACTACACACGACGTCCTCACGGCTCTCTTTCACCCGGCATACACGAAGAGTCATTTGGATATCCTAAATCTGTCTCTTTTGGGCTTGCAGCTGATATTGTTCTACTTCCTCCCCCGAGGGGTATCAAAACGGTTCTTCTTACTCTATTTCGTCTTCTGGCGCACGGCGTATAATGCTGGCTTGGGCTGGATCCTTACCAAACAAAGCAAAAAGAGATGGATCGTCAGAGAGATACAGAGACTTGGATGGCTAGATGAAACCCGTAGGCCGGCCAGGCGACGTTGGATTCGTGCACAGCTGGCCGGAAAGATGGGCAAGGATTACTCGTTTGATGTACGTGTGTTTCTTGGCCTCCCTTTAATCGATCAGCTGATCTTCTCTCTCTTTTTTTTTTGCCAGGACTTGCCCTTGGAATACAATACGTGGTTGTTGTTTAGGCAGCTCGTTGATGTCATTTTGCTCAAGTACGTCATCTGGATGTCCTAAATAGGACTGTGCTGATCCACTTGTATGCTCCAGTGATTTCCTCGCGTACTGTATGTTCGCCTTTGCATCTTTTCGAGTGCCTGAAGGGCTTTCCCTTCCCGTTCATGTCTTGCGGTGAGTACTTGCGCCAACCCCGCACGAGTTGTCACTGAATCCGTGTAGCTGGATCGGCGGTATTAGCCTGATTGTCTTCAACGTCTGGGTTAAAACCGAAGCACACAACGTTGTAAAGGATTATGGTTGGTACTGGGGCGACTGTTTTTTCCAGCGTGGAGCACTGGTATTCGACGGGGTATTCGAATTGGCTCCCCACCCAATGTACTCGGTTGGTACGTATCAATCCTCTTGTCTGTTGAAAGGGTCTGAGCATCCCATAGGTTATGCGGGGTACTATGGGTTGTCACTCATCGTTGGCAGTTATCCCGTATTATTTGTCAGTCTTACCGCTCATGCAGCACAGTTTGCCTTCCTGATATTCTTCGAAAATCCCCGTGAGTAGCAATTTCTTCTTTATCTGACAGGGATCTGAACTGCAGATAGATATCGAGCGGATGTATGGAAAGAGGAAGCCCATTGCTGTGCGCAAGCCCCTCCTCCCAGATGAAATAACCAAGCCACGAGAAGTGAAAGCGAGGGAAGTGTCTGTTTCTGACATGTACCACGAAGATTCGGTGTGCGATTCAACTCCAAGTGTGACTGAAGGAGAGACTGCGTCCGAAAGCGAACTTGAAACGGAGACGGAGACGGACGATGTTCCCACTCCAAGATCCCAGCCAAAACGTAGTCGTGAACTACCTGCCATCGGCGTTGCTGCGGTTGTCTCCTCAAGGCAACCTGAGGGCCGACAACAGGTTTCCCAGCACGACCTCTATCACAAATATTTCAGACGAGACGTTGTGATTCTTCAGAACATTGATCTTCTACGGTAGGCCTTCCAACACTAACTCCCACCACCGTCCGTTCAACGAAAATAATATATTGCAGATCATCCGATGTCATGCTTGTTTTGTTAATCTTGTACCTTGGTGTTGCGTCCTGCCTCCCGACCCTATCTCACCGCACAACCTTGGTGTTGCACTTCGTCCATGCCTGTGCCTGGTGTACTTTCCATAGCTTTGGACTTGGACTTCTCTTACGTGCGCAAAGCCAGTCCAAGTTCATTGTCCGACACTTTTTGAAGAACTATCATTACCCTTCCAATGATAACGGGGATGGTGCTGTGCAAGAGGCATTTACGAATTGGAAAGCTATCTATAACATGAGCCTGTGCATGACTTACAGTGAGTGTGACTTGAGCGTGGTTGTGATGATGGACTGAAGCCCCTTCAAAGTTTCTCTCGGTGGACTCGCATGGAAGACGTATTCTTGGCCTGAGATGTGGTCCGAAGGAGACGCTTTACTTCGTCATACGCTAGGAGCTGTGCGATTTTTTCCGTGTTGTTTTTCAACGTTGCTCACTTCTGAGTAGCTATTCATTGGTTTACACGCCTGGGCAGCAAGGGAATCTTATGATGTCCTCGGTGTCTTTGGTAAGATTAAATGAACTTGTCTTCTGTACCTCGCTGAATGCGTGTATCAGGTTGGTTCTATGGTGACTTTTTTGCCGAAGACTTCCCAGCTCACCTCGAGTACACTGGCATCTTCCGGTGTGTGTTCTATGAAAGCATGATTTGAGAACAATACTGAGAATCCGCCACTGTGCAGGTATCTCGATAACCCCGAACTTATGAGTGGTGCATCGTTTTTGGGCCTTGCGTTGATCAGTGGAAGCAAGCTTGTTGGTTTCCTTGCAGTTATGCGTTTCGTATCACATTGGTGGTTCCTCAAGGCGGTCGAGAAGTGCGTTCTGCTTTGTCTTCGACTCAACCTAATTCTGAACACGTCCACGGAACAGCCCACACATGCGCAAATTATACGGTGAAAGTTTACGCAAGGAGGCCGGATTCGTCAAAGTGATCAAGAACGCTGCCACCAAGAACGCCCTCCTCTTGGAATCTCGTGCTGGTCGACATGCCCCTGACATTAGAAGGGTGGCGAAGGAAGTGAAGGGGACCTTTGACAAAGTCTTTGAAGAGACTGCAGATGTTGTAGAAGAGTTCCTTGCAAAGTGTAAGTTCCACATGTTTTAGGGATGGGAAGGGATCACTAAACGGGTGTATAGCCAAACCAAAAATCTCAGAGGTGATGCAAGAGACCAAGGTGCTTCTCCAGCAGTCCCGGGAAAGACTCATCATCACGTCAGTGTCTTTCATGTTCTGGAGGAAAATGATAAGATCCTGATCGTTTTTGGTCAATCTCAGTCGCGTTGCCAATGACCTTTCTTCATGTGACATCGCAAAGTACAAGCTATCGATACTCCCTAGCCAGTCTGGCAACAAACGATTCCACCTCGGTGAGCCGATCCGCGTGCAGTGGCAGGCCCCACTAGGTCATTCGAGGCGGGACTGGGTCGGCATTTATAGGGTACGTATACGGGGTTCCACGGACCGTGTGCCCCTGAAGTACTGACCCAGTATATTGACACATCACAGGTCGCAGCCAACAAGTCAACCCTGGTGACAAGAACGTCAACGTTTGGGAAATGGCTTCCCGTTCATGACGAAGAATGGGATGGGGATGTACCGCTGAGCAATCACCGTGTTTCCCCGAAGAGTCTAGAACCCGAGACAGGCACCCTGACGTTCCAGGGTTCGACCCTTCCATGGAATGTCGGCCAATATGAGGTACGACATATATCGGGCGATATGATTTTGGGGAGGTGAACGACCCAATCTTGTCTTTTGTTTATTATCTAGGTCCGCTATCACCATGATGGCAAATACAACGTTTTAAGCTTAGATGGTCCTTTTGAAGTTTATGGTAAGTCGCTTCCACGTGAATTTGATGTGGGCAGCGTCGAGCTCATCTCTTTTTTTCCAGTTGAGAAGCATGGGTCTTTGGACTTTGACTCCGTAAGGGAACGTCTGGCACATATTGTTCCCCTCTGCTTGGACAATGACCCGTCGTTGATCCCGCTCTCGTGCGGAGGGACGGGAACTGCCGAAACGAGCTCAGATATGGGTGGTGCGGCTGATGGTCGTGATTCGGATGATTTCACCTTCTGGTCGGAGGAACAGGCTAAGCGGATCTCCACGGCCATCGAGGAAGCATTTGATGTGGAGTATGCTCCTGAAGTCATTATGGCGGATGCGAACTTGACTGCACTGGCCAAGCGGATTCTCGTGTCTAAACAACTCTTAGTGAATAGTTAGGTTTCTGGGATGCCATCATGATGGACACCGTTCGCGTTATAATCTATGTTTATGTTCCCTGACGATGTTTAATGATTTTATGCGTTGGATTTCATTGACTTGCCAGTCGATTGGATACGGCGAACAAACAAGCGTCAACTGGTCGACTCATGTTGCCAAGTGCATCCTCATCCCTACAATTGTACGAAGAAGTATCATCGCGAGTTTTCTTTCTTTGTCCAACGTCGAAAGAACCTGAGCTCTCGAAATGCACAAGTCCAGCTTCTATTATTCCCAGTGTATCGAGGCCGCGTCTAAGGTGTGTTATGATGTACGTATTGGGAGGGACTTGTTTTTATGTACTTTTTTTTCTCCCTTCCCCCCAGTCAACGATGAATTTTCAACTGGGGGCGGTGCTTGTCAAGGGAGGCAAAATCATTTCAAGCGGACATAACCACTGTCGGACGCACTATGATGGTAACGATGTAAGGGAACAGGGTCACCGCAAGCCGGTTTCGATGCATGCGGAGATGCATGCTATCTATAGTTTGACTGGCATGTCTCCTTCGTTCAAGCAGCAGGTTCAACCGGGTCAGCGGACTACCTGGGCTGTCAACCAAAAGCCGTGTTTTGAACCGGGTCGACAACGATCCAAACGCGACCGCCAAGAATGGACAAGACAGCGTCTTTTATCGGGATACGTCGCATGCTCGGAGGTCTCGATCGGATAAGAGATGCAGGTCCGCACCAAAGGTCGGAGAGACCAACAGTTTTGACCAGCGCGCGTCGCAAGCTGGGAGCGATACACCTCAGGGCACTGGCCTAGACAAGAGCTGGGGTGCACGTCGGCGAGATCCAAGGGTGAACGGAGCTGATCTGTACGTCGTACGAGTCACCCGGTCTGGCTTTGGGAATGCGCAGCCGTGTTGGCGTTGTGTGCGTTGGTGTGCGTTGTCGGGCGTGAAGAGGATTTTCCATTGGAATCCGAAAGAGGAGAAGTTTGATATGACGAAAGTGAACGATGGCAACTGTGAGTTTTATCAGACGCAGGCTGATACTCGGTTGTTTTCTGGTGCGGTGTGTACTTTTTCGTGCGTTTGTGCCTGATTAAAGGGGTTGACTTCCCC
The DNA here is from genome assembly GCA_024663475.1 of Pisolithus thermaeus. Classification (NCBI taxonomy): domain Eukaryota; kingdom Fungi; phylum Basidiomycota; class Agaricomycetes; order Boletales; family Pisolithaceae; genus Pisolithus; species Pisolithus thermaeus. Next base: position 331,964 of record JANFAF010000047.1, read on the forward strand.
CTAACAGACGTACTGACTGATGTCAACTACTATATATCTCCCCCTATTACTGCTTTGCCGTTCGTCGACGTGAGCGTGCAAACGGTTTTTGTGATTCACTTTGGGGGGAATAGCGAGACGTGTACATTTTCTAGCCCGTCGCCGATTCACTAGTGGTCGTTGGGTTTACTTGGTGCACTACATACATACGACTTGCTAATATTATCCGATCCGTCGATCCGGAGTGGTAGAAAGTCACGTGCAGGGTCCTTCCTATTTGGGTACATTTATGTGAGATGAGATTCCCCGCTGAGACGAGCACTTTTTGTTACGAACACACCCTCAACGACGACGCTTGGACACCCTCAGCCTCGACATCGTAGACGATCAACCCAAGCCATCCGTCGAACTCGCCACTACAGGTTAGGGATCGTAGTGGAACTTCTCACCCCCGTTGTGTTCTCTCTCGGCGAGCTGACAGTCGAGACCACTCCGTAAGCGTGCGCCCGGGCGCCATCAATGGGCTGAAAGGCTGTGTTATCCTGATCGTGCTTGTAGTTAACAGAATGACCGCAGGAAAGTCGAAGAAGCAGAAACAGCTCTGCACTGCTGCGTCCAGCCCTTACACATGTTCAGATGAACTCGCTGCCCAGGAGCTGCCGCCCGCCGTTAATGGGAAGAAGAACAAGAAGAAGAAGTCGAAGGGAAAGGAACCTGCAGTATCGGCATTTCATCAAGCATCTGCTGACCCAAACTCATACGATGACGACTTATGCGACGAGATCCCCAGTCTTGAGGAGGCTGACCCTCCCACTTCCCCTAGGACCGGTCTGTCCCCTCTATTCGAGTCCGTGCACGTCTCCGCAACGACCGTCTCTCGCACGGGTAACGGAATGACAACCCAAGTGAAGACACAGTTACTGGCGACAGAGCTACATGGCAACCACGCAGAGACGCCGTGTAATGGGCACGCAGGAGGGAAACGCTCGCAAGCGATGCCACAGTTCCCACTGCCGAAAGCTACAGGGCAGACTGGTCCAGGCATGGTGGATGAAGAGTACTGGTCCGCATTTCCTCCTCATATCAAGACCTTTGTGAGCATGTTTCGCGACTGGTAGCACAGCAACACACGCTGATACCGCGATTCAAGGCTCAGACCATGTACAACATCGCTCAACAGATGGTCCAGTCAGACTCGTACATGAAGGGCCCAACTACGGCAACGATGACGACCAAGGGATTATCGGATTTCTCGTCGGACGCATATCCTCCATTGCCGTTTGACCCATCCATTCTCTCTGATCCCGCGTTTACATTATCTGTCGAGCAGGCAGCAGCAGCAGCTCTAAACGCAGCTCCACCACCTTCCGGTCAACCTCCCCGCGGACCGCACCCACAGTCGAATGTTGTGCTGTTGAACGAGTTCGGGGGCGGTGAGCACAGACTGGCAGAAGATGACTATTACAGTGAGGATGACATCGAAGGCAAATATGAGGGCGAGGACCTGGATGGGTTTGACTTCCATCCAGCCATGGTCCCCCACCCGTCCAATATGCCCGATGCTGTTGCGCAAGTTGTTCTGAGTTACGGAGAGCACGTGACCCGTGCTCATGCAGCAGCCCAGCCGACGCTGGTGGCAAGTGATGATCAGAGTGTGTCCGCCGATCTTGAGCCAGTTGCTACTAGTTTGTCGTCGGATGATAATTCGGCCGGCCGTAAGGGAAAGAAGAAGAAAGGGAACCAAAATGGCACCGATACGCCGGCCGGGACCCCGACAGCACCCGTGCCGAACACTGTAGAAACACGATCGGCATCGCCGGCATCGGGGTTGTCGCCGGAAAAGGACGGCAGGCCTCCCACGGCGGGACTGGAATCGCCTCAGCCTCTCACTGCGAACGCCATGCCAGCTGCAAGAAAAGAAAATCTACCCGCAAACCCCCCACCGAGCTCGCGCGCACAGGGAAAACAACCAATGGCCTACGTACCCACCGCGACAACCACAGCGACGACCGCGCAGCCCAACGGACAGCAGACGAGGACTGCCAGAGCAGCATCAAAGGCTCCGATGTCCGCTCATAACTATAACCACTCGCATCACCATCCTTCCCCTCCATCGTCCAATGCATCTGCCACCAATAAGTCGCGGTCAAATGCCGCTTCGGGCTCGAACAAGAACTCCCACAACAACAACAAGATCTGGAGCACGAGCTCTACGGAGGAACGCGAACGGATCAAGGAGTTCTGGCTCGGTCTAGGAGAAGACGAACGTCGCAACCTCGTCAAGATCGAGAAAGACACCGTCCTCAAGAAAATGAAAGAGCAGCAGAAACACAGTTGTAGCTGTGCGGTCTGTGGCAGAAAGCGGTCCGTATTTCGTTTTCTCGACGCATGTGATCTTTCAGAAAATTTTACTGACATGTACGGTTTTGTGGTCTCCCATTCAATATGTCGCTCGATCTGGTTCACTATCACGTTGATCGCGTCGTGTGGTCCGTATTCAGGCACGCGATCGAAGAAGAGCTTGAGGTACTGTATGATGCTTATTACGAGGAACTGGAACGGTACGCAAATCATCAACAGCGTTACGTCTCTTCAGGCGGTACTATACCACCCCCACCTGGACCTGGACCATTCCCGGGCAGCGTCGAACTAGATAAGAACGGCGTCGTCATTGGACACCCCCAGACCAAATCGCCTTGTAACCCATCTCGGACAAATAGGACGGCACCCCTCACCAACGGTCGGAAGCCTCCAAAGCCGGAAAGCGAATTCGAAGATGACGAAGGGGATGAGGATGAGTTCGAGGAAGAAGATGGGTACGATGAGGAGGAAGAGGAAGAAGACGAGGACGACGAGGACGAGGGTGTAGACGACGAGGATGATATCAAACCACGAGATCGACGTAATGCCGGTACTCGCGGGCGACGACCGGTAAACGGAACCAAGTCAAATGGCCGAGATGGGCTGTTCAGTTTAAAGAGCAGTCTAACCGTCACAGGTATGCAACGAGTTAATGGTCTCAGTCTGGGTTCTCGTCTCACCACGTTCTTTGTTAGGGCCAAATAATATTCTCACGGTCGCCGATGATCTCTTGAAGAACGACGGTCAGAAGTTTCTCGAAATGATGGAACAACTGGCCGAGCGTCGCATGCAACGAGAAGAGGAGGCAGCTGCAGACGTAGAGGATGATAGCGAGGAAGAGGACGAGGATGACGAGGATGAGGACGAGGACGAGGATGAGGACGAAGATGACGAGGAGGTCAGTCTTTTGTATTTGACGCGTTTTGCGATCACGACCGGGAGCACTTATCATATTTGGGTAGGTGATGACGGAGGAGCAGAAGATGGAGGAGGGAAAGCGAATGTTTTCTATGTTTGCAGCCCGTATGTTTGAGCAGCGAGTGCTTCAAGCGTACCGAGAGAAGGTGGCACAGGAGCGCCAGCAACAACTCCTTCGTGAGCTGGAGGCTGAGGACCAGCTCACAAAGGAGCGGGAGGCGAAGAAACAAACGCAGAACCAGAAGAAGAAAGACAAGCGGAAGTAAGTCGTCGTATTTAATTCTTGTCAGGTGCGTTGATGCCGACCTCCGTAGGCAGCAGAAACAGGCTAAAGAAGAGGAGCGTGCGGCTAAAGCTGCCGAAAAGGCCGCGGAGGAGGCTGCTTTGAAAGCCAAACAACTCGCCCAGGAGGAAGAGCAGCGCAAGAAACGCGAAGAGGAGAGAGCTCGTCGCGAGGCCGCACGCAAAGCTGCCGAGGAGGAAAGGCAGCGAAAGGAGGAAGAACGGCGAAAGCGTTTAGCCGAAGAAAGAGAACGCGAAGCTGAGCGAGAACGGAAGCGCAAAGAAAAGGAGGAGAAAGCCAAACGTGAGAGGGAGGAAAAGGAACGCAAGGCAAGGGAGGAGCGAGAAGCCAAAGCTGCTGCCGAGAGGGCTGCCAAGAAAGAGCAGCAAGAGAGGGAGGAACGAGAGAAGAAGCTGGCGAAGGAACGGGAGGAGAAGGCGGAGAAGGAGCGTGCCGCTCAGCAACAACGTGCTGCAGCCAAAAACGTCCGACAGCCTACTTCGCCACGTCCTTCAAGTTCTGCGCAGCGTCCGCAGAGCACGAATGGTTCCGCAAAGAAAATTCTTACAAAACCGGCGCCTTCGCTTTCTTCCATACCTACCCCTGCACCTGTCAGTACCGCGTTCAACAACGTTCGTACGCAGCCGCAGCGGCCGCTGTCTACTACGTCTCAGCCTAACACTCCGCTTGTGCAGTCCACACCAAACCAGTTCCCTCCACCTTCCACTCACTTGTATCCCACCGGAGCTAGTATCGTATCCCAAGCAGTCAACACACCCCCTCGTTTGCCTTACGCGCCGCCACCGTTCGGTGTCTTCGGGCCCGGCCCGTCCGTGCAGCAAACTCCTCTTGCGCCACCGGCCCTCCCGAGGGGCTTCGGATCACCGTCCCCTTTCGATCCCTCCTTTGGCCGCCCCCTCGCTGCTGCCCCTCTTGCAACCTCTTCCAAGGCGATACAGAACCCCCTCTCGTCTCCTACTCTGTTGGCGCCTGGGTCCTCCCGCCGTTCCTCCGTACCTGAACCAGGGCCCGGTCCGGTCGCAAGGCCGCTTTCCATCGCTCCGGTGACTTCAGGCCCTATTTCCCCTCTTGGTCCCATTGCCCCCCCTGCACCAATCGCTAGGCCGACTGGCGAACCTTCCGGATCCAATTCCGGCTCTCCTATCCGTCGTACACCAAGTCCTAAGGTGCTTGGATCTTCCGCGCTTGCTGCAGACGACGATGAAGTCGTGCCTCCAGCAAGACGCGTCTCGTCTGGTCCTGTGGGTCAATCGTGGGGCAACAGTACCAGCCCGCGAACTATCATGGGAGAAATGAGGGGACCTTGGGGTAATCCAACATCCACTGCTTTCCCTACTCGCCCGCCTATCGGGGGCTCGCTGTGGGGAGGCATGAATGCCAACTCCGAGTGGCAAGCTCCGCCGACGTCTTTTTTCTCTAATTCCTTTGTTAACAATCACACTAATTCCCCCCATTCGCCTCATTCTGGCAACTGACACTCACTTAATGATCCAGTGTAGCAATACACATAGTTACTTTCACTCCCCTCCATCTCGAGACGTTCTCTGTCTTTTCTTCCGATTCTATTTTTCTTACTGTCGTCTCGACATGAGGGGATTGATATGTTTCGAGTAACAAGTAGAAAATACACTAAAAGATTTGAAAAATCGCGATATCGGCCGCATCATCCATAAGTTAATGAATTGGTTCGTGCGAGATCTACAACAGTTTGCTATATGCTGCTGGAGCTATTCTACTACGTATGGCCTTGACGAGATACAACGGTAGAGCGCTCACAGCGACGATGACCGCTACCTTCCAGGCAAATCGAGTAGATATTACAAACTCGAGATCTGGTAAGAAAATAAAGTTCGATCAGATACCTATCCGGACGTGCGAACTTAGTATTGCCTTACCGAAGTATTCCGGCAAAAAAGCAATGCTAATAACATAAAGGAGCAACGTGACCACCTCCGCGATGACCATGTACGTGTGCCTATGAAACAAAAAAACGGCGTTAGAAGGGCAGACGCCCCGGACAAGCTCGATAATTCCACCTACCATGTCGTTATCTCTATACCGACCATGATAAGTTCGTTAAGAATGAGAGCGGTGAATGATATCGCGACGATGTTCAGGAACTCGTTTTCGAACAGAACCAATGACATGATCATAATCGCACCGCCTACGAGGGGCGTTAGAAATTGAAATCAGAGACTATAACTCCCGGCTGACCTTGGTATACACTGATCATCAGCCACTGGAAGAAGGTCTTGAAAGATAGCGATCGTCCCTTGAATGCGCGCGAGGTCAGCAAACGCCACTTCTGATAGAAGAGCGGTACCTTTGTCAACTCCTTGTATAATTCCGGGTATATCAACGCAATATCCTCGTTGACATCCTGATCCAACACCAACGAAAATACGGGTGCCATAGTATACACGGTCGCGTACCCCATCATCAACCATCCCTGATACAGAGCTATAGGTGCGAAATAGAAGATCGCCGAGAACACAGCTTGCATCACGGATATGATCAAGCCCCGATGGATGACGAACTGCGCGAGTTTGGCGGAACGTCGATAGGAGTTGCGCCCGTGCCACATGAGGAGCTTGGCAAGGTAACTGAATTGCGTGACAGAGAAATCAGCGGCAAGGGAGGCCTGTTTTCCTTCCTTCCCAACGATACCGACACCTGCAGAGGGAGATCAGTGAAAAACTTTCTCTACGCCGCTTTATTCTTTGATTACACACCGACGTCCGCTGCTTGAATCATGCTCACGTCGTTACCCCCATCTCCGATACAGCATACTCTCTTCTTAGTGTATTGACGGATCAAACGAGCTACATCTGCTTTCTGCGTAGGGGAGCAACGACAAGCTACCACTGCGGACAGCTTCGTAGCAATTTCGATGAATTCGTTCTTGTACGAGTTCAGGCACAACTACGCATCGAATGGTATTAGCACAATGATGCCTTTCATTTACCGAGTAGGCCATACCTGCAAAGATTCACCATCGATAACTAGACAACAGTCCAATTTCGATTGCAAGAACTCCAGCTGGTCACGAACTTGATCGCTGGTCTTCACTGCCGGAATTATTAATAAATACGTGGCGCGCCCCCACGTGAGAAATAGAAACCTACGTTTCGCAACCTCGTGGATGTATTGGTTCCGCGCCACCAGTTTGGTAGATATAGCAATGCACCTGGCAGTTTCGATCTTATCTCCGGTCAACATCCAAATCTTGATCCCAGCATTCCTCAATAGTTCCAGAGTCGACTTGACCTCGTCTTGCAGTTTATCTTCGACGCCGGTAAGTCCCAGCAACTCCAAGTCCCTTTCCAGATACTCCGCAACCACGGCTGCCATTGCCTCATTTCGACCCTCCAGCCTAACGCTGGCTTCGTGATGGCGCTGTTTGAATGCGGCATAATTCTGTGGCGTCAGTCTCTTCCGTGCAACGACGAGCGTCCTTAGTCCTTCTCTCGCCATGTTACCAGTCTCCTCCTCGAGCCAGTCATTCCTTTGAACGATGCGCGCCATTACGACGTCCGCACCCTTCTGCAAAAAGAGCAACTCTCCTGACTGAGCTTCGCGAACGACGATTCCCATGCGCTTTGATTCGGAAGTGAAAGGGAAAAGTTCAAGGATATCATAGGATAGGCGAGTTCCCGTGGGCGTTTGTACTTCCATGCGAGTTCGGTCGCGAAAGACGAGCGTAAGGCCGACAGATTCCGTCCACTTAACGATCGCAACCTCATCCGGGGAGGATGCCTGGTAGGTAAGACTCCCATCGTCGTTGGTAACCGGAGTTACCTGATATGCACTCAGAACTATAAGCCTGTAACAAGCGCAGGGCTACGCACGTTGTGACAAAGTGCAAGGCTGAGGACTACGTCACGCAATCTAGATGACATATCCCGTCGACCACGTGTCGCAAGCTGAGTTCCGGTCGCGATCGAAGGTTGTCTAGCTAGCGTGGCCCATTAGCCCCTTAGCCATCTGGTCTCAGCATGAAACGGAATTTACCGTTCTCGGCGCCAAAGGCGGTCGCGAGTTGATGGGCAACTTCGTCCATGGAGTCGAACCCATACGACATTGTTCCCATGTGTAGTTTCTTCATCTCCATTTCTGCCACCCGAAATGAGGATTGTCCTATTGGCTTGTGCTTGCAGAACGTGCTTACCATTTTGAGTCAGCGTTCCTGTCTTGTCGCTCAATAGATATTCTATACGACCGAGTTCTTCGGGGAGTGTACTAGTCCTCACGATCGTATTCGGGATATCGGGGTCAGTCATGATTTGGTTTGCATATACCGTCTTTCCCATGTCAAGATTGACCCGTAAGCTGTGATGCAAGGTGACATGGTACGTGCATGTTGTGTTGACTACCATAAGACCGAATGCTTACCTTATAGGAATAATGGAGGAGAAAAGAATCAAGAACCGGAATACATAGATGTACCACAGTCCACGGAACCCATTGAGGGCAACGAGGACGACAGACAGCGCGAACGTCACAGCACATAGAATCTAGAGTGACTCATCAGCTCTGGCAACCAGACCGTTCAGACCGGAAAACCGCGAATCGCTTACCTTGGCAAGTCTGTTAATTTCCAAGTCCAATAGGCCGACTTTCGTCTCCGGGTGGCTCGTATTCATTACAGCCCTCGTCTCTGATCCAGTGTACACGACAAATCCTATGGCACTCCCAGCGGCAAGCACTGTATTCGACCAAACAACATTCTCCGCAGTCAAGGGCTCCACCGTAGGCGTTGCTGCATGTGCCAGTGCTGGCGAAGAACTATGTGGTGAAGGAGTTGACGTGCCACTTACTGTCAATGTGCCGATAAACGTATGAAGATCCTTGATCGGGGCATCGGCTGAATATCAGTCCGTCAGAAAAGACAAACGAAGGAAAAGGCATAAAACTGAATTCTCCAACCGACGCGCGTCAATCAAATACGAATAAAAGCTCACCGTATACCTCGCCGTCCAGCATCATCAACTCCTTGTCGCTGCCTAGTTTCTGAGTGGTAGGGACTGCAACACGCAACTTCCAATCCGTTTCTCCATCCAACTGGTCCGTGCGAATGAAGCAAGTACCAGAAGGGTCGGATGTACGTAACAGCACCATGTCAGCGGGGACACGTTGGTTCTTTTCCAGCATGACGAGGTCACCGACACGAAGGGTCGATGAAGGAACAGAGCGGGTGTGGGGGCCAGAATCGGGATTGTGAGACAGAGGAGGAACGAGTATGAGGTATTTCTGCGAGTTAGCTTCGCGGTCCCGGAGATGACGTTTGTAGTCGTCGTACGCTTCTTTCCCCATCGTAACACACAACACGAAGGCAAGAGGAGCGACATATGTGAAGATGAAACCTAGGTGAATACGTCGACGCTGAGTGAGCTAACCGCACATGAACTCAAAAAACGCACCGATCTTGAGTGCGGGTATAAACTGGGAGAGGGCGACGAGAAGGAAATAGAGATTGAAAAAGAACTTGAATTGTTCATACAGGACGAAGGGGAAGAAGGTGAATAGGTTGTACTTTTGGTTGCGCACCATGTTAGGTGGGAAATGGGTTTGAAATCTGTCTGCAAACAGGGGTAAGTAGAGCAGGATAATAGTCGCCGGCTACGTACCTCCAGGACGGAATGGGATAGTACGAGACTTGTCCTGTCGACTCCGTGACTTAGATAGTGTAGCCGAATGCTATTGGGTCTGCATGGGCACATAAATGCGAGACCAGAATGAAGGGACGTACGCGAGATACTTGTAACCGTCTCATCTGAGTGGATTCTTCCACGTCTTCCCTATCCATGTCTCCTTCTCCGTGCCTCTCAACATTCCCCAATAAGGTTGCCTCCTCGTCAGACTCATCCGGGTACTGCTCCCTCATTTTTCCTTTTCCTTTATTCCTTCCTTTAACGAGACTCTTGCCGGCTGACCGAGCGGCGGCTGCCCTCAGAACGTTTGAATGCATTCTGCGCTCCGTTGGTTCTGGGTGGGTATCTTGATGGTGACCTCGGTTGGACGAAGAGACAGGTGCAATGATATGAAGAGGGATGTCAGGTCCAGACGTGGACATGTAGTCCGTTTCGATAGGAAGGGAGGCACCAAATATCCTCTCGGGATTATGACTTGAACCGCCCCAATGCTTTTCCGGTGGGTGCTTGATGAACGTTGAATAGCCAGAGAAACGCTGCGCAGTGGATGGCGAATGAGCCAAATGGCAAGTCAGTCTAGCGGCTGTTGTGACTTGCCTAATGCATTCGATCCACTTACACGTGTACTACACTACTAATCACAAGTACTAACAGTACTGTGATCTCGAATTCAACTCAAATAAAAGGTTTCTGCTAGCGAAATTCAGCGGAGCAGGAGGCTTTCCTCGAACTCTTAGCTTTTCGTACTCCTAGGGATTAACTGGCTCGTGACAGATGCGTGAATGTCGCAGAATCCCAGTACTCTTGATTGCGCATGTCCTTCGCAGCTCTAATTTGTGCATGGCCCGATCGTGGTGAATACTGGCATATACGCTCGAACTTCTATATGTATTTACAACACAGAAAATCAAAGAACAGATCTAGAAGAGCTATGTATCACATAGCGAAATCCACCTTCAAGTCAGATTCGAGTCCGCCTAACTTTGAATCATTTCTAATTCGCAAATTTCCTCCACATATCAAGACAGGGCTTCCATATCCAATGTTCAAACCACCCTTCGGGCTGACCACTGTCAGTAGGGATCAGGAAATGATAATGAGCCGATGCGGATATTGGTAACTTCTGAGCAACCCATTCCTCTGGCCGGAGGTGCTTTCCAGCAGAGGTATCTTCCAATCGCGTCCCTTTGTCCAATTCCTCTTGAAGTAGAAGAGCCTTTTTCGCGTTTTCCAGATCCTCTATGATAATCCAGGCTCTTTCCGACGTATTGTCGAACCTTTCAGAGCGGGCTCCTGCTTTAATGAGTGGCTGCCAGTGTGTCCTCTTGAGTGTCTCCTCTACTTGGACAGCCTTCGACTCGTCCGACATAGTCGTCACCAGCCGGACCCGGTCAGCTGCCTTGTCGCCGCACAAGTCATAAAGTAACTTGAAACTTTGCACATCGGCGGGGGACATACTATTGTCTGTTATGCTATGGGTGTATATCACACCCGTAAGCTTAATAGATTGCCGGTACCTGCTTGGATGTAAGCGAAGTATTTTGCCTATGAGACGATGAACTTGCGTACGTATCCTTCAGCCATGTGGCTATCGCTCTAAACACTGCGCCTTGCAATAGCTCCTCGTTGTTGAGGCCTGATGTAACCGCGAAGATGAATCGTTGCCCAGCATAATAACACTTGTATGCGCAGACGTTTTCCGTATGGGAGGAGAGTTTTTCTGCTCCTTTTTCCGGTTTCGTCAGTTTGTTGATAAACTGGATCTCACCTGTAAGTGACAGCAAAATAACGAGGAATTTCGTCAACTCACATTGTTTATTCCGGACTCTGTTTTCCCCATGACGCTGTAAACACGGGAGTTGTAGAAGCCATACAGAGTTACACGTGAGGCGACACGTACAGGATAACGACATCGTCGGGCTTGATTGCAGACGTCAGTACTGGCGTACGCGTTGGCGTGGTCACTGACGACATCGGAGCAGGGCTGGACGGTTTTTCCATCGTTTCGCGAAGGTTACGAGGGTAGAACGAAGAGTTGTTGTTGCAGTACTCTGGAATAACTGCACGTTCGCGTAAGACAGCTGCTGTAGGGAAGTGGGATTGGAGTTGTATGTCCAAGTACTTACAGAAAGTGCTGTGTGAGAGCACAAACTGGGTTAGGATGAATCGTATTATCCAGCACCCCTCGCTATGACAGCGGCGGCCGCACCGTTCGGGAGATGGCAGAGCAATGGCTCCAGCTCGGTACGTATTTGACTTCCAACGAAACGAGTTTCTGAACTGGGCGTTTCATATGCGGTGCAGCCAGTGCTTCGACAGGCGCCAGTAAACATAGCGCTGCAACCGAGTATGGCTAGCATAGGAATGCAAGGGGGAGGGATATTCGCTGACTAGAAAGCTGATGCAGGGTTGTTGATTTTTCTGGCTTCTATCGTCCAAGATGCTGTCCACTTGGAGTGCCGAACAGTACCTGGCCACAGGTGGCCAATCTGTCGGCTCCTTAGGCGGGAAATACGGGGGACCGAGGCTCTCATTGTTTCGTATATGCACATGTGGCGATATGACGCGCTTAGCTTCATCTCTCGTTACCCACCAGCGATTATGGTTCAGAGAGCGTTGAATGGTAGGACACAGTGATCAGCCCTTCCGATTCGAGGTTGCTCTGTACCTACTTCAATTTTACTTGTCTACGCGTTCACCACGTTAGCTAGATAGGGGGAGTACAGAGTAGTACGCTATGAGTTGAAGCTGTGCGCGTACATAGCGTGAGTTAGAAAGTGGAGCCTCATAGGGTTTGAACTTTGGGTGCGAACCGGTTGGTTTTCCGGCCCTAGTGGTTGAGCTGAGCTGTGAGGGTGGGTCGGGCACCGAGCTTGCTTCGAGTGGATGTCGAGCTGGAGGCGTCGGACAAAGGTGCATTGCTGGCCGCTTTGGCTGGCCTGGGCCCAGCAGTGAGAGGGAGTGGCAGGTGAATGCAAAGACCGACGAAGATGGGTAGGATGGGGCTAATTGTTCTCACGCGCAGACTAAATTCTATTAATAGCCTGCAATCGGTACCGCACTATTAGCAGCGTGGTCCGGTTGACGCTCCGATTACTTAATTAACTGCAGCATAGCATCAAGCACGCGCTGGACAGGCCCACTGACTGCAGTGAAGGAGATAGGACAAGGCCCTGATCAACAAAGGAAGAGCCAACAGACTGCAGCCATGGATGGTACGCAAGTTTGCCATCAGTCACTTCCTTGCCTTCGCTAGATGTGTTTCGTCGTGTACTACGCTATCACACTAACTACTAGTACTGCGATCTCGAATTCAACTCAGATGTAAATCTACACCAGACGGATCAACTGGCGCGTGACGGGTGTACAGCTTTTGCAGAATCCCAGCACTCTTGATTGCGAAGGACCTCCACAACTCAATTTCGTGCATGGCCCGGCCGGGACGGTAAGCACTGGTATGTACGCTTGAACTTCCATATGTATTTGCAACCTAGAAAACTAATGTCGTAGAACAACAGAGAAGAGCCATCACATGTATATAATAAAATCCACCTTCGTCCCATCCACGGATCCAGCACGCCAAAGAATAGAGTCCTCAAGTGGTAGCTGGTTTCGCGACAGTGGGGCGTATAGTCTAGCCAGCGGAGGACGGAGAATATAAACACTGAAGACGTCGATAGTGTTTGGGGCCACCGCAGGTCTGGCCAACTGATGCCTTGTCAGATTCGAGTTTGCTTAACTTTGAATCATTTCCAATCCGCAATTTCCTACCTGCTGCCCTCTCTAGCCTCCAAACAACCGTTTCACCCGTCCACTGTCAGTAAGCGGTCAGGATTGTGATGGGCTAATACAGATATTGGTAACTTACCAGAGAGTAACCGATTTGCCCTGTCCGAGGCGCTTTCCGGCAGTGGTATCTTCCAATGCCTTCCCCATGTCCACCAATTCCTTTTGAAGTAGAAGTGTCTTCGTCGTGATGCCCAGGCTCTCTACGATATTCCAGGCACTCTCTGAGGTATTGTCGAACCTTCGAGGCCGAGCTCCTGCTTGCACGAACGATTGCCAATGTGTCCTCTTGAGTGTCTCCTCCACCTCGACAGCCTCCGACTCATCTACATCGTCCCACATAGTCGTTACGAGCCGGACCCGGTCAGCTGCCTCGTTGCCGCACAAGCGACAAAGTAACTGGAAACTTTGTTCATCGACGGCACCCATGCCGTCTTCTCTTAGGTTATGGGTGTATATCACACCCGTAAGCTCAATAGACTTCCGGTACCTGCTTAGATGTGAGCAAAATATGTGGCCCGTGAGTCGACGAAACTTGCGTACGTCTCCTTCAGCCATGTGGCTATCGCCGTAAACACTGCACATTGCGATAGCTGCCCGTTGTTGAACCCTGGCGTATCCACGAAGATGAACCGCTGCCCGTTGTGATAGCATTTGTATGCGCAGACGGTTTTCGTACAGGAAAAAAGCTGGCCCGCTCCATCTTCTGGTTGCATTCCGGTAAGTTTGTTGATGAGCTGGATCTCATCCGTAAGTGACCACGAAATAATGATGAATTTCGTCGACTCACATTGCTCATTCCGGACCCTGTCTTCCCCATAACGCTAGAAGGAGAGGAGTTGTAGAGGCCAGACGGAGATATGAGTGGGGAGGCACATACAAGATAACGACATCATCGGGCCTAATTGCAGACATCGGTATAGGGGTACGCAGCGTGCCCACTGACGACATCGGAACGAGGCCGGACCGCATTTTCACTGGTTCGCGAAGGCGGGGGACAGGATGCTGATTGCCTTTGTGTTTCGCTGGCATGTCTGAATATTCGCGTAAGGTAGCTGCTGTGGGGAGGTAGAATTGGAGTTGTGTCGAGTGTCGAGGTACTTATGGAAAGTTCTGTGGGAGGAACGATTTAGGCTAGGTTGACTAAGCGATGAGACGCGTTGGCCAGCTGTGCATCCATCGAGTCACCTTTGTACCCTTTGCGTTGACGGGGGCGCTCCATTGGGGGACGGCGGTGCAACGCTCTCCAGGTCGGCACACGTTTAGCATCCATGGAAGGCAGTTTCTCGAATTGGTGACTCGCATGCGGTGCAGCCGGTGCCTTGATGCCGCAGGCGTCAGACATGGAACGTTACAACCAAGTATGGCGAGCTTGGGAATGCAAGGGGAACGGGTATTCGCTGACTAGAAAGCCGATGGAGGGGTTATCGTTTGTTTGTCTGCCCTCCATTATCGTCCAATTCAAATCTTATCCATTTGGAGTGTCGAGCAGTGCCTGGCGAACCTCCTTGGCTGCGGGGGCAGGAGATACGGGAGCTGGAACTCTCATAAGTTGTTCGCATAAATTTTACACATATGGCGATATGTATGGTGGACCCAGCTTCAAGGGATTAATGGAGCACACCTGGCGGGCCCATTACGGTCAATGATTAATGTGCATGGATCGGAGCTGGCTGGTAGGACGCGGTGGTTCAGCCCCTCCTGTTCGCGGTTGCTCTGTATGGACGACTAACGCGATTACGTAATGGAAGGGTGGAAGTAACATCCGCTTATAAATCAATACTAACTCTCTCACACCTCGTCGATCCGATCAGCACCGAACACGCGACCGTCGGTCCATTCTAAAGGGGTTCACTGACTGCAGTGAAGGAGAAAGAACAACAACCTACTCGAGTCGTCTGTGGAGCCAGCAGGTATGCACTAGTAAGAGTTGGACTAGACTTTCGACCAGCCGCCTCACAGAAGCGTGGTAAAGGTTCAGAAATCCCCTCCGAGAGTATACTGTATCGGTATGGCATGGCATCTGGGGACTGAACGTGCTATGATGCATATGATCCACTTATCACACACGTACTATCAATTAAAGATGGCAGTTCATACTAATCATCGTGATCTCGAATTCAACTCGAATGCAAATGTAAGCAAGATTTCTGCTAACCCAGCCTAGTCCTTATCGTACGGTAGAATACGTGGAGCGAAGTGCTCATATACCCAATCCGCACCTCGGTATTGTCCACAGCCCGGCCATGATGAGTACCGGCACGTACCCTTGAATCTCCATATGTATTTGCAACCAAGAAAACCAGAGTCCTAAAACATCAGAGACAAGCCATCACATGTAGGAAAATCCACCGAGTCGACAATCTGCTTTCATCCCATCCATGGATCTAGAACGCCATAGAACTGAATCCGCAAGTGGTAGCTGGTTCCGCGACGGTCGGGCGTATAGTCTAGTCAGTGGAGAGCGGAGAATGTGAGCACTAAAGATGTCGATGGAGTGCCCGAGACCACAGGCCGAGCCGCCTGATACTTCGAGTCAGATTCCAGTTTGAACCGTTTCCTATCTATGTCGGGATTGCCCTCTTTAGCGTCCTAACAACCGTTTCCACCAGCTGCCGTCAATAAGCGGTCAGGAGATGGTAATGGGCTAGTGCAGATATTGGTAACTTACGGTTTACCCTCTCCGAGGCACTTCCCAGCAGTGGTATCGTCCAACTTCTTCCTCATGTCCACCAATTCCCTTTGAAGTAGAAGAGCCTTTTTCGTGCTTCCCAAATCTCGTACGATATCCCAGGCAGTGTCTGGTGTGTTATGGAACCTTTTAATACGGGCTCTCGCTCGGATGAGTGATTGCCAATGTGTCCTCTGAAGTGTCCCTTCCATCTTGACAGCCTCCGACTCATCTACTTCGTCCCACATAGTCGTCACGAGCCGGATTCGGTCAGCTGCCTCGTCGCCGCACAAGCGACCAAGCAACCGAAAACTTTGCGCATCGGTGGCACACCTGCCGTCGTCTCTTATGTTATGGGTGTATATCACACCGGTAAGTTTGATGGAGTGCCGGTACCTGTTTAGATGTAAGCGATATATGTTGCCTGCAAGTCGACAAAATATGCATACGTCTCCTTCAGCCACGTAGCTATCGCTCTAAACACTGCACTCAATGGTAGCTTCCCGTTGTTGAACCCTGGAGTATCCACGAAGATAAACCGCTGCCCATTACGATAGCACTCGTATGCGCAGACGTCTTGGGTGCGGGAGAAGAGTTGGTCCGCTCCTTCTTCCGGTTGCATTCCAGTGAGTTTGTTGATGAACTAGATCTCATCCGTAAGTGACTGCGAAATAATCATTGATAGACTTCATTAACTCACATTGCTCATTCCGGAGCCTGTTTTCCCCATAACGCTAAAAACACGGGGGTTATAGAAGCCAAACGGATTTACCGGTGAGGAGGCACGCACAGGATAACGACATCGTCGGGCTTAATTGCAGACGTCGGCACTAGCGTACGCAGGGTGCTCACTGATGACATCAGAGCATGGCTAGACCGCATTTCCACTGGTTCACGAAGGTTACGAGGGTAGACCGAAGGGCGGGAAACAGACGGTCGGCTGCTGTTGCGGTACGTAGGCATATCCGAATGTTCGCGTAAGGCAACTGCTGTGAGGAAGTGGAATTGGAGTTATATGCTGAAGTACTTCTGGGAAGTCCCATGCGAGGTACGATCTCGGCTAGATTGAGTCACTATGTAAGTGGACGCGTTGGCCAGTGGCGCAGCCATCGAGTCATCTTATATACCCTTCGCTGTCGGACCGGAGGCGCAGAGGGCGGCAGTGCAGTGCATTCGTACTTGACTTCCATCGAAGTTTCTCAACTGGGGCCTGGGCCACCTCGTACGCGGTGCAACCCAGTGCTCGAGTGCTTAGAGTCGCAGCCAGGTTGGGAGTGGAAGGATTCGCTGACCAGAAAGCCAGTGCGAGGAGACAGGAAATACGCGATTGTCGGCAATTCCCGGAATGACGAAGGCACACTTTCCCACCCACGATTTTTGCTTTCGGAGAGACAGCGATAAGAAAACCTGCAAGCATACAGTAAACCTGCTCACAACAAGAATACGAATAAAAAGACACGAAATAGAAATAATCATATGTAGGTGAGGCAGCCAAATGCCGTTCTATCACGCTGACCCTCTAAAAACTCCTCTCGAGCATTCAATCCGCTGTTTCAGCCAGCCGCTGTCAGTGAGTAGTCAGAGGATGACAACGGGCTAACGCAGATATGGATAACTTGCCAGATAGTAACCGGTTCGTCCTTCGCAACGCACGTTCGAGCCTTAATTTATACCGTTCCAGCCAGTTGCTGTCGGTGAGTGGTCAGGAAATGACAACGGGCTAACGCAGATACTAATAACTTGCCGTTTAGTAACTGACTCCTCCCGCCAGACGCTCTTTCCAGCAGTGGTATCCCCCATTGCCTTCCCCATGTCCACCAATTCCTCTTGAAGTAGAAGCATCTTCGTCGTTTTCCCCAAGCCCTCTACGATATTCCAGGCACTTTCCGGGGTATTGTTGAACCTTTGAGGTTGGGCTCCTGTTTGGATGAGTGATTGCCACAGTGTCTCCTTGAGCGTCCCTTCCACCTCATCAGCCTCCGACTTGTCCGCAACGTCCCACATAGTCGTTACCAGCCGGACCCGGTCAGCTGCTTCGTCGCCACACAGGCGATGGAATAACTGGAAACCTTGCATATCGGTGGGAGACCAACTATCGTCTGTTATGTCTTGGGTGTATATCACACCCGTAAGCTTAATTGAGTGCCGGTACCTGTTCAGATGTAAGCAGGGTATTCTGCCTGTAAGTCGATGAAACTTGCGTACGTCTCCTCCAACCATCTAGCTATAGCTCCAAACACCATACTTTGCGATAGCTCCCCGTTGTTGAGCCCTGGCGTGTCCACGAAGATGAACCGCCGTCCATTACGATGACTTTCGTATGCGCAGACGCCTTTCGTACAGGAGAACATTTGGTCAGCTCCATCTTCTGGTGGCATTCCGGTAAGGTTGTTGATGAGCTGCGTCTCATTCATGAGTAATAGCGAAGTAATAACGATTTTCATCAACTCACATTACTCATTCCGGAGCCTGTCTTCCCCATCACACTACCGAAAAGGGAGTTGTAGAAGCCAGAGTGAGTACAATGAAATCTCCGCACGTACAGGA
Organism: Pisolithus thermaeus; assembly: GCA_024663475.1. NCBI lineage: Eukaryota > Fungi > Basidiomycota > Agaricomycetes > Boletales > Pisolithaceae > Pisolithus > Pisolithus thermaeus. Next base: position 350,181 of record JANFAF010000047.1, read on the forward strand.
TGACACTATCATCAGGTTTAATTGCTGAAATCGGTACTAGTGGACGCAACGTGCTCGCTAACGACATCGGAATGAGGCCGGTCCCTTGTGAGCAGATTGAAGGGCGGGAGGTAGTCAGTCAACTATTGTTGCGGGTCGTTGGTGTATCTGAAAGTTCGCGGAAAACAGTCGCTGTGAGGGAGTGGAATTGGGGATTCCGGGTGCGGACCTTGGTTACGTGTCTATTTAACAGGGCGGGGGTCGGTGGAGTAGAGCCAAGGGGCTCACAATTCCGTTTTTGTATTAGCAAGTTTTTTTTTTTTGGGTTCGCAACTTGGTGTTGTCACACTGCCAGGTCCCAGTTCATGTAAATCCATTTGTAGGTACTTCATATGCAGACAAACCGTCCAGTATTTCAAGGAGTGCTGGAAATACAGCGCTGTCGCCAAGTATGGTGAACTTGGAAGTGCAAAGGAACCAAACTGATAATCCGTGGGCTAGCAAACATGGAAGATTGCTATTTTTCTGTCGGACTGCTTTCCATCATCCAGGTAGCCATCTGACATCCCCATCGCGTTAGGAGTGTCGATCGGTACCTTGGCAATGCCCCTAGTCTCCCGGCCGCGAAGCGGCGGACTGAGGCATTCATTGTTCGGTATACGCGGTAATACATATGTTGCGCTCATCCCAATATTATCATAGAGCACGTACAAACATACGTCAATACCCTGAGGGTGGCGTCTTGATTGCTTAATACTCACTCTCCACGTCGATCAGCATCGAACACGCGATGGTGCATTCTAAATGGGTTCACTGACTACTGTGAAGGAGAAAGAACAAAGCCCGGCTCGAGTCGTACAGTGAGACGTCTGCGGTACCCACAGGGATGCACTGCCAGTAGGAGCAGGGCTAGATTTTCGGACTCGCAGCACCGCAGTAAAGGCTCGGGAACCCCTTCCAAACTTGAAGGAGTACTGGTACATGGCGTCTAAGGATCAAACATGCTGTGTAGTCATCAAGAACGCCTGCTTTGAGACTCGTAAGAACTAACAGAGAACTCGGCTGAGTGTTCGTCGTACGGTAGAATATGTACAACGGAGTGACCGAGACTTGTAACAGTTCGTATACCTACGGATTAACTGATGCGTGAAAGGTGCAGCACTCTTGATTAAGAGGGTCCTCCACACCTCGAACTTGTCTATATGTATATGCAACCCAGAAAACCAAAGCCCTGGAACGATAGGGAAGATCTATCACATGTAGTAGAATCCACCGGGTTGACAATGATACAATGCCATCCACGGGTCCAGCATGCCATAGAGCGGAATTCGCAAGTGGTAGCTGGTTTCGCGACCATCGAGCCCATATTCTAGCCGGTGGATGGTGGGAGAATACTGCCCGAGGCCACAGGTCAAGCCGGCTGATGCCGTCGAGTCGGATTCGAGTTCGCCTAACTTTGAACCATTTCCAATCCGTAAAACTTCATGCCCACTTAAAGACTGCCCACCCTAAGTCCCAAGGAACCGTTTGATCCGGCTGCTGTCAGTAGGTGGTCAGGAAATGATAATAACTGATACAAATATTGGTAACTTACCCAAGAGTATCCGGCCAGATGTGCTTTCCAAGAGTGGTATCTTTCAATCGCATCCTTCTGTTCCCCAATTCCTCTTGAAGTAGAAGAGTCTTCTTCGTGTTTTCCAGGTCCTCTACGATTTTCCAGGCTCCTTCCGAGGTGTTGTCGAACCTTTCAAGACGGGCTCCTGCTTTGATGAAGGAATGCCAGTCTGCGATCCCGGGTATGCGCTTCACGTTGTCAACATCCAACACTTCTGCTTGGTCGCATGTAGTCGTCACCAGCCGAACCCGGTCAGCTGCATTGTTGCCGCACAAGTGGCCAAGTAACTCGACACTTGGCACGTCTGCAGGAGACCTACCATTGTTCGTTATGCTATGGATGTATATCACACCCGTAAACACGATAGACTTGCAGTACCTGCTTGGATGTAAGCGAAGTATTTTGCCTGTGAGTCGACGAGCTTGCGTACACATCCGAATTCAGCCACTTGGCTATCGCTTTAAACGCTGCGCCTTGCGATAGCCGTGGTGTAACCACGAAGATGAACCGCCGCCCGGCATGATAACACCCGTATTGGCAGACGTTTTCCGTATTGGAGGAGAGTCTTTCTGCTCCTTCTTCCAGTTTGGTCAGTTTGTCGATGAACTGGATGTCATCTGTAAGTGACAGCGAAATAACGAGGAATGTCGTCAACTCACGTTGTTTATTCTGGACCCTGTTCCTTCTATGATACTATAAACACAGGAGTTGTAGAAGCCAGACGGAATTAGAGGTAGAGGCAGCACATACAGGATGACGGCATCATCGTGCGTAATTGCAGAGGTCGATACTGGTGTACACGTTGGCATGGTTCCTGACGGCATCAGAGCAAGACTGGACCGTTTTTCTATCGGTTCGTGAAGGTTACGAGGGTAGATGGAAGGATTGTTGTTGCAGTTCGCTGGTTTATATGAATGTTCACACAAAACAGCTGCTGTGGGGAGTGGAGTTGGAGTTGTGTACTAATACTTATAGGAAGTCCAGTAACAAGACACAAACCCGGTTGGGTTCAATCGTATCATGTCCGGTACCCCCGCTGTGACGGCAGCACTACGCCATTCTGGAAATTGCAGTGCAACGCTCTTTGGGTCGGTACCTATATGATTTCCATCGAAGGGAGGTTCCCAACTGGGTGTCTCATGGCTGATGCAGCCAGTGCATCGACAGGCGCCAGAAATATGACGTAACCGAGTATGGGCGGCCTAGGAGAGCAGGGGGGCGGTACTCGGCTACTAGCGACTTGATGTCAAGCGGTACCCGCCCAAACTCCCGGCTCCACCGGAAAATACGGGGGGGCTGATGCTCATTGTTCGTATACATATGGTGATGTGTGGCGCTCAGTGTCAAATCTCTCGTTGCTCAGATCAACGGAGCTGCGCATTGATCAATAACCGGAGCTGACTGGTAGGACAAAGTGAGCAGCCCACCTGATTCGAGGTTTCTCTGTGTGGACTTCACTATTCTTTCACCCGCAACATCAGTGAGACGTGCTAATTTACAACACATGCTTCTTACAGTTTTTGAATTTCTTGAGTGCTCGGCAAGTGCTGTTACTAAATGTGAAACGCTGAAAATGCGACTTTTTGAAGGCTCGACTTTTCTGATGGTCTATCTAGGCGTTTAGGTACTGTAAGACAGCCATCAAATATTCCACTTACCCATACTATGGGTAAGTGGAATTAAAGTTGGGAATTGAAGTACTTACGAGAAAGTCCCCTTCAATGGACAAACTCGGTTAGGTTGAATAGCGTCATCCAATACTATCATGCGACAAGCAATGCACAATTTTCGCGAAACTTCGAATAACTACACAACAACAACACTTATGGTGTTCGTTCTTGGTCAGTATGATGGGGACAGGTCTTGGCTACAATCTCCTGCAAAAAACTGGCTAAGTTACACTAAAATGCGTGAATGAATGGGCTCCGAAAATGCCATGTCTAAAAGTATAGGTAATGCACAAATTTGTCACACTTTGTCACACGCGGCAGGCCCGCCAGCACACATATATTTAAACTCCGCACTGAACACTATTACTTACTGTCCTTTTCAGGCAAGTTGGCCACGTGGGAAAAATGCAAGCAAAAACGCACCTCAAACTTCCTCAGGCCATACCACCTCAATGCAGCATCGGAATTCCACAAAAATGATACCGCCTTGCTCCGACAGTGTTAGTGAATCCGTCTAGGGTCGACCGATTCACGAAATTTCAAATTCTGTGATTTCGGGTTTTTGAGCTCTCGGGATTTCTCGGTGCGCTGCTAGTGTACTCACAGTCTGTTCCTAGACATGTGACGAGGAAAGCAGAGCTCCCCAGACATACAATGGGCCGTCGTACGGCTATCCCAACTTCTTACAGTTGAAAAGATCGCGATGTGTCTGCAGTTGTCGACTCGCACCGTCAGGTGAATCATCTCACATTTTCATACGCACGGCGTCATCCCCCACCAAAGTGAGAACAAGGACTTAACAGAGAGGGAATGTGTCAGGAACAGACATCTGTGAGATGTCGATGTTGAGGTGCGAAGCCCTACTGTTATCCAGCTGGTGATTGTTTTGATTGAATATACATTGTTACGCCATGACCCCATGCCTACCGTTTCCATGGCCGAGTTCCTTTTACGCGCCTTTGGGCTCCCCACCATCGTCCTTGTCGTCGTTTCCCTCGTCTCCTTCCTTATCGCCTTTCGCGTTATCGGCCGTCGCCACTCGGCCGATGTCTACCTTTGGTAACCACTCAACTGGTTACTCCAACTTTACTGGGCATTGCCCTGTCGCTCACGTAACCCTCAACGGGTCTACGTTCAACTTCCGTAATGTTTGGTTTCCTTTTTGTTTGATGACTCATTGTTTCGCTTTGCTTCACATGACTCATCCTTTACTCGTGTTTGTACTATAGCTGCACGTTGCTGCGCATCGTTGATGTTCCCGCCTTCGACCCACCTGTGGGCCTTGGCTCCATTTCTCTTGACTCGTTCTGACTCGTCCTGACTCTTGTACGATACGGACTCCATTCCTGTCTGGGCCTCCGCCCCTCTTGCTTTGGGCTAACGGCCCGCCTACTGTACAGTATATAAGTCGCTAGGGACCCCTTGTATTTCCCCAGCTTTTATCTACCTTGCAAATCGCTTCATTTATTTCCATTCTTTGGAAATACGAGTGAACGTGACCAAGGGTGCTTAAGGTAACTATGCACCGAGGTTAACTCAGAACGACGTCCTCCCTTCTACACCATTAACTTTGGTGCTACACGAAGTCAGCCGCCGTCATTGCTCTGCCGTCTCGACACCTATACCTTTATTAGGTATCTAAGGGCCTCGCCGGCATAACAAAAGATAAAAGCTCTTGTCGCAGCTGTGACCATTCTTCGGACACGACGTCTGCTATTCTCTCGAATCTCTCAAGTACAAGCTTAGCCATTCTTTGGCTTGAAGAACTTGCAAGAATTATCAAGGCACGCCCTGACTATTCTTTAGTCTGACGAAATGTGTCCAGCCATCACAACACTTTCTCCACTACTCCTTATCAATTGCCCACAGTGTCGTCTAGACCACCGCCACCACCACCTCCTTCGGAACTAGGTGCCTGGTCTCTAAAAGGCAAACGCCGGGTTGCTCCCGAACCTCGAAAGATAACCGGTTGCAAACCTACCGGCAGCCCGTACGAACGACACTATCCCGATCAACCTAGGTCTCCTCCTCCATCGTCCTCCCTTCGCAACCCAGCCCTTCTGGGAGCTTACCGAGACAACGACCCGGAGTCGGAAACCGATAACGAACCCTTAACTTTCGACGACAAATCCGATCTCGGATCCGTAGTCGGAGACACCCACGTACCTGACATTGACGAAGAGAATCTTATCCACGTCATGTCTCACGCAACTGAAGCCTTGAACATCGGAACTTCGTCCGGTTCTGGGCAGGAAGCCAGGAAGCCCTCTACTGGACCGACGCCGCTCTTCAACTGCGAGCCTACAGCTCATGAGATAGAAGAAATCCGCGCCCGGTTCGCTGCAATGGTGCTACCCTGCAACGATGATAGGCCTAACGGAGGCCGAGAATTTAATCTCAACAAACTGCACACGTATGACGGTAACCACGACTCTTTCTTCACGTGGATTACGCAGATCAAAGGATACTTCCAAATTAACCAACACGTCTACGCCACCGACCATCTTCGCATCGGTTTAACCCTGTCTTTTATGACTGAAGGTTCTGCCGCGGCCTTCGCTGAGGTGTATATCAATGAACACGATCGAAGAGGACGGTTGACTTATCAAGATACTTGGGAAGAATTCGAAACCAAGTTAAGAAGTACCTTCGTCTCTGGAAATCCAGAACACAAAGCGCAAATCGAATTGGTAACTCTCACTCAAGGTAGCGACCCCTTCGAAACCTACATCTCTCGCTTCCTTTCCGTCTTCAACCGAACTGGCTATAACGACGACAACTTTAATGGCGCAATATTCTTTGGCCAAGGTTTGAAGAAGGAAATTCGCGACTGGGTCTTAGACCACAAGAACCCGACCACCGTTTCGGAATGGATCGCCTACGCCGGTCAAGCCGTTAGCAAGATCGAACAAAAACGTGTCCTAGACAAGAAATGGACCGCTGACGCCCGAAACCGCTACCAATTCCCCACACGTCCTTCTCGCGACCCTAATGCTATGGATGTCGACAAAAGACGTTCAGGACAGAAAGACAAGAAGAACGTTCGACTTGTGCGCTGCTTCAACTGTTCAGAAGAAGGACATTTCAGCAAAGATTGTCCTAAGCCGAAGAAGAAGAACGTCAAAGAGGTTGCCGCGGATGATGAAGATGACCCTCAAGATGGTCCGAAATCTTCAGAAGGAAAATCCAAAAAGGATTTTTAAAGGGGCGTTCCGAGTTTTCCTCGTCCGGATCGCCAAAAACTAAAGATGTACTGAGTGCTCGAGTTTCTTGTAATAGTATCGCAGATGAATCAGAAATGTGCGCACGATCGATCTATGGAACTCTCGAGCTACTCAACTACGGAAATGCGAGGATCCCCGCCACTATCGACAGTGGTGCCAAAGTCAACCTTATAGGAGCATGGCTGGTAGCCAAATTATGGCTACGAACATATCCGGTCAAGAAGACATGGGACATAATGGCCTTCGACAGTCACGTCCGGTATACCGTCACGAAAAAGGTCTTTTTAAAATGCAGGAACCTTGTCAAACCAGTGCACGAGTTCCAGTTGCTTTGCTATGTAGGTCCCATGGAGAAAAGCCATCTAATCTTAGGAATGCCGTGGCTCAGAAAGGAAATGCCGATTATAGATTGGCAGACGCATAGGGTGGTTGGATGGGGTGGTTCCCCGAACGAGCAACCACCGAAGAAGAAAGAAGCCGATGAACATGAGGACAAGAACGCCTCTGTAAATTGCACCACTATCTCGATGCAGCTAGAGGTCAATGCTGGACCTCACGAAATTCTGGATCTTCCGCAATATTACAACGAGTTCTCCGAAGTCTTCTCTGAAACCGATATTCTGTTGCCCCACTTCTGTCCGGGGCTCGATCATGAAATCAAGACGAAAGAAGACTTCCGAAAAGAGAACAAGACGTTGATGAAGAAGGCGACGCTTTACCCGATGTCGCCAGAAGAAAGGAAGATTTTGGACGAGTTTATCGACGAAAACCTGCAATGCGGAAAAATCGTACCATTGGACTCACCGGTCTCTGCCCCGGTGTTCTTTGTCGCCAAAAAGGATGGAGCGAAACGACTAGTTCAGGACTATCGGTATCTGAACTCCCACACTATCCACGATTCATATCCGCTCCCAAACATACCACAAATGGTTGATGAATTATGCGAGTCCAAGTATTTTGCCAAGTTCGACGTACGATGGGGCTTCACAAACATACGAGTGAAGCCGGAAGACCAATGGAAGGCGGCATTCCTAACACCCCGAGGACTCTTCGAACCCACGGTAATGTTTTTCGGCCAGTGTAATTCACCACCTACTTTTCAGCGGTTCATGGACACCACGTTCGGCAATCAAATGCACAAATGACAACTTTGTGCGTATATGGACGACGTGGTGGTACACGCCAAAACTATCCCGGAACTTCGACAATACGTTAAAGAGTTCCTCGCTACCTGCAAGAAGGAATGCCTATGCCTTAAGATCGCCAAATGCGTCTTTGAAGCGGAAGAAATCGAATTCCTTGGAATGAAAATATCGCAAGGAAACGTTCAAACCGTGTCGATCAAAACTGATGCAGTTGAAACTTGGCCCACTCCGCATAATCTGACAGACGTACGATCCTTCCTTGGCTTTTGTAACTTTTACCGCAGGTTTATCCCGTCTTTCTCGCAACTGGCGAGACTGTTACACAACTTGTCCAAGAAAGACGTTCGTTGGAAGTGGACTGCCGAAGAGGACAATGCTTTCCAGACAATAAAACGACTTATGTGCTCCACGCCAGTACTCCAGATTCCTGACCATCGAAAACCCTTCGCGCTCTTTACAGACGCATCAAAGGTCGGAACCGGAGTGGTCTTGGCCCAGAAAGGACCCGACGATGAGTGGCATCCCTGCCACTTCCTATCCGAGTCACTTAAGGGCGCTGAGCAACGTTATCAAGTCTTCGACCTGGAAATGCTTGCAGTCATACATGCATTAGATGCTTTTTGCCATTACCTTGTCTCCCCAGTTGCCCCTACTGTGGTCTATACGGATCACAAGAATCTAACCTACTGGCGACATCCACAAAAGCTTACCCCCAGACAAGCACGATGGCTGGACACCCTCCAAGGCTATTCACTCGTCTTTTCCCACCAACCCGGAAAACTTATGGGCGTGCCCGACGCCCTGTTGAGACGACCTGATTACGGCGAAGAACCTGCCATCACCGCTGCTGCCCTACCCGAAGCCTTGTGGCTTGACGGGGGGGTAGATTTCAACAAAACCGACTCTGCTACACAAAAAATCGCCACAAGGACTCCGGAAATGCGCCGCACGATGGAAAAATCAAAAGACATTCCGAGTCGCAAAGGGGTTTACCTAATCTCGCAAGAGGTGTACGAACGCGCCATGAGCGAAATGCCAAAGGACGACACCCTAGTTGCCGAAAACCCCGATGTCCAAAGTCAAGCGGACGGTATGAAATGATATAAACAACGACTCTACATTCCCCCGAAGGCACGAAAGCAGTGCCTTCACAATAACCACGATCACCCATCCGCCGGCCACCCTGGAATTAAAGCAATGACGAAGAAGATGAATAAGGAAATGTGGTGGCCCGGGATGTGGAAATCTATATGCGAGTATGTTCGCGGATGCCCTGTCTGTCAGGCGAACAAGGTTGTCACCCATCCGATAACCCCGCCTGTTACGCCAAACGACACTCCGACTAATCCGCTGCCCTTCCAACAAATATCCATGGATCTCGTCACCGATCTCCCCGAGTCAGAAGGATACGACTCAGTTTTAACAATCGTTGACCAAGGGCTGACCAAAGCGGCAGTGTTTGTTCCGACCAAGAAGACCGTAGATTCCGTCGGCCTTGCCTGACTTTTCCAACAATATATCTACCAACGGTACGGTCTTCCGCAATCGGTCATATCTGACAGAGGTCCGCAGTTCGCCTCGGCCTTCACAAGAGAGTTATACAAGTCCCTCAGCATTCGCACCAAACTTTCGTCAGCGTACCATCCCCAGACTAATGGGGAAAGTGAACGGGTCAACCAAGAACTCGAAACTTATCTACGCTGTTATTGTGCCGAGCTGCCCAACTCGTGGGCACGGAAACTCCCCGACGCCGAATTCGCTCATAACTCTCGTATTCACTCGGTGCACGGACAAACTCCCTTCTCCCTCCTATACGGCTTCGACCCTGCTCCGTATCCGGTTGTACGCACTATGCCCGCACCCTCCGTGGACGAACGACTCCAGTCCCTCGCGACCAATCGTGATTCCGCTCAACTGAGTCACAGGCAAGCACAGGAACTGATGTGCTTAAGGTCCAAAGGAACGTACGAACCGCCGAAGATCGGGGATCTCATGTGGCTGGACTCCGGAAATCTCCGAACACAGGGACAATCGGCAAAACTGGAACCTCGTCGCCTGGGCCCATTTCCCGTCACGGAAGTAATATCGCCCGTGGCTGTTCGACTAGACCTGCCGCCCACTTGGAAAGTACACCCAGTGTTCCACACATCACGCCTATACCCGTATACGGAAACTGAAGAGTACGGAAACACATCGCCACCGCCGTTACCTGATGTCGTGGATGATGAAATTGAATGGGAAGTGGAGACAATACTAAATCATCGGAGCAAGGGGCGCAGAAAGGGGCGCGAGTACCTTGTTAAGTGGGTCGGGTTCCCGCATTCGTCTAACACGTGGGAGCCCGAGGAAAATATAAAGGACCATGCTGAAGAGGTCCTCGAACAATACAAACTCGCGCGACGCCTCAACTAAATGGCTAGCCCCCGTTCTATCAATTCCGAAAATATCGGCTCCAACTACTTCTCCTACGATGACGCAACCCTTGAATCTTGCCTCGCCGACGACCTCATGGAGGTCTCCCCATCCACTTCCACGAACCCCACCTCCGGTCCATCTACTGCACGCCGCGAGTTCCTCGCCCCGCTATCCACCGGAGCTTTGACATCCACCAACGATCAGACTACCGCATACAGTCAACCCCTTTCTGACTCCACCGCCTTCCGCCCTCTCGGAGGGCTCACGTTACGCAGAACCAAACCGAATCGGGGCAAAACTCGCCAACGTGCCCCAACACCGATGCCCTCAGTCCCTGTCGCCGATCGTCTCGCAACTGCTGCCTACGACCATGGACCTTCGTCCGAACAACCAGGTCCCTCCAGACCGCTACCCGCTCTACCTGTCCCCGGCACCTTACCATGCCAGCACGTATCAGAAGGTCCCGAATCTCCCGTCGATGCCGAACTGCGACTCCCAGGGGTCTCCGTTATGGAACCCACGTCATCACAGTTCTTCGACTATTGTTGGCTGCTTACGAAGTACAACCCAGGGGACCCACTCGTCGGGGTCTCACGAGAACAAGAGCAACGTCTACGGTTGCTGTGTCAGATCTTCAGAGGATCAGACGTAGTCGCCTCGTATGTCCCCAAGTTTCTCGACATCACCGTCCGCGTTCCAGATTCCACCGGCAATGCTTCGTTCCTCGAAAACACTCTCACCGCCACCATCTCAGCTATGGGAGATGTACAACATGACGTCATGAAAATCGTACACGAAGACCTAGGACCCCTCGTCGCCAATTCCTTTCATAATGCTACGACCAATAGATCCGGAAGATCCGGTTTGGACATCCTATGCCAAGTGGCTGCTGCTGCAGAGGCAGGAGGATCGGACCTTCATCGAACTCACTCGCCACCACCCTGTGAATGGGGTAGCTATCAAACATCACTGTGGACCACCTCTCTCAACGCAGGAGACCGAACGATTGGTGGAGCTGACCCAGAAAGGGTTTCCGTCCCTGAACCTAAGGGTGAGACGACTCCTCAAACCGAGGAATCGAAGGAACGAACAAAGGAGCGCGTCCTCCAACAAGCTGCCACCGTCCTGACCCAGCACTCGACCACCGATGCCTCTGTCTTCGAGTGGCTTAACTTCCTTGACAAGTCGTGCGAAGATGCTTGGGGAATCGCCGGCTTAAAACCTTACAATGCCATGCACGTTCGGAACTCAATCCCATCAGCCCCTTTCCTCGCCATAGAAACCGACGAAAAACTTCGTTTCTATTTAGGCGGACGAATTCAAGTCCCGACCGAACATCCCCTCCATCCCTTCGCCTGCTATGACTGTGGCTACCTGGGCCACTGGTCCTGTGGCTATGGGTCAGGCTCTCGCTGGACGACTGCTGAACATGCAGCCGTACTCTACCCATTCGCTCCCCCGAGTCAACATCCCACTGCTACGACTGCCTCATCGTCCTCCTCCGGCTGTCGTACATCCTCACCACACGTCTCCTGCCACCGCCCTCATCGATCAGGAGCTCGACAGCCTTGAGGGGGGGGTGATGTTATGCCATGACCCCACGCCTACCATTTCCGTGGCCGAGTTCCTTTTACGTGCCTTCGGGCTCCCCACCGTCGTCCTTGTCGTCGTTTCCCTCGTCTCCTTCCTTATTGCCTTTCGCATTATCGGCCGTCGCCACTCGGCCGATGTCTACCTTTGGTAACCGCTCAACTGGTTACTCCAACTTTACCGGGCATTGCCCTGTTGCTCACGTAACCCTCAACGGGTCTACGTTCAACTTCCATAATGTTTGGTTTCCTTTTTGTTTGATGACTCGTTGTTTCGCTTCGCTTCACATGACTCATCCTTTACTCGTGTTTGTACTATAGCTGCGCGTTGCTGCGCATCGTTGACGTTCCCACCTTCGACCCACCTGTGGGCCTTGGCTCCATTTCTCTTGACTCGTTCTGACTCGTCCTGACTCTTGTACAATACGGACTCCATTCCTGTCTGGGCCTCCACCCCTCTTGCTTTGGGCTAATGGCCCGCCTACTATACAGTATATAAGTCGCTAGGGACCCCTTGTATTTCCCCAGCTTTTATCTACCTTGCAAATCGCTTCATTTATTTCCATTCTTTGGAAATACGAGTGAACGCGACCAAGGGTGCTTAAGGTAACTATGCACCGAGGTTAACTCAGAACGACGTCCTCCCTTCTACACCATTAACTTTGGTGCTACACGAAGTCGGCCGCCGTCATTGCTCTGCCGTCTCGACACCTATACCTTTATTAGGTATCTAAGGGCCTCGCCGGCATAACATACATCAAATGTCCAGTTTCTACTAGGTACTATTCAGAAAGCCCCGGATCTCTACCTAGATGAACTGCAAGAGATGCTGGCACAGTCTTGTGGTGTGGAGGTTTCCTGTGTGACTGTCTGGCGGACGCTTCAGAGGGCCAGATTTACAATGAAGAAAGTGAGTCTAATCTAAGGCTATTCTACCTGAATCTCAATCATGTTTTTAGATCATGCGTGTTGTGGCAGAAAGGTCATCACAAAAGCGCCTTGAGTACCTTGCTCGGATAGGGAAATATGATGCAAGCCAACTTGTCTTTGTTGACGAGAGCTCTGTTGATCGGCGGACCATGTATTGTGGCCATGCATGGTCAATCCGAGGAACAAAAGCCCAGCGAAAGGCTTTTTTCGTGCGTGGTTGGCGGTAAGTCCAACCCGAGCTAATTGTTCTGTCGTTATCGCTGATTATTCTGCAGTTTCTCTGTCCTTCCTGCGCTCTCACTCAATGATGGCATAATTCACTGTGAAGTAGTCGAGGGATTGTTTTGTACTGAAACATTCACTCAGTTTATTGACGGCCTTCTCAAGCACATGCAACTGTATCCAGCATCAAACTCAGTCATTGTGATGGACAATTGCAAAATTCATAAGCACCCTGATATCCAGAACATGATTGAAGCAAGGTAACGGGCGTGCAGTTGGCACTCAGATTAATATTGACCTTGTATGCTGATAGGGGAATGCGATGTGAATTTCTACCTCCATATTCTCCCGACTTCAACCCGATCGAGCTCGCCTTCTCTGCCATGAAGTATCACCTGCATAGAAATGGTGACTACACTCGAATGGCGGTGACACAAATGTCGGATGAACAAATATTCATTACATTACTGCGAGCTCTGTATACCATTACTCCTGCTGACTCTTATAGCTGGTTCGAACATTGTGGTTATGTGTAGTAAGTAGTCTACATTGTTGTTTGCCTACCATGTCTGGATAAATGGGTGGTTATTTCAATTGAATTGTTACATCTTGAAGACTTCAGGTGCTTGCCGCCAAAAAATATATTCATTGGTGTGTCAGACTCACTTGACTCTGCTCGAGTCTCCATGGCCCTGAGAAAGCGTCAGCTTCAGGCTGGTTCTGATGCTGCAGAACCGAGTAACTCTGACCTTGTTACTCCTGTGAGCTCAATACCAGCTGCAACAGGTAAGTGCTACAAAAGTGACGTTCATACGTCTTTTGCTTACTTCCTGACAAGTCATAGTGAATCCTTGTGCATGCTCAAGCTGCTACAGTAGTAAAATACGCTGTGAATTCCCTGCCGATGCGGTGGCATGCGTGAGGTGTGCGAAGTCTGGTAAGACTTGTGCCCCCCGGGAACGTCGTCCGTACAAATGGGTCAATAGCGAGCCTCCTACCAGTGCTCAAGATGTCAGCTATAGTATGGAACAGGGTAAACAGGATATTCAGCACTATCCCAAGCACAGTCAGGCATGGAAACGGGCAAACTCAGAGGCTATGCGACTTGCAGTTCACCAGGCTAAATGTCAACACTCCACTCAGACTCGTGTTCAGCCTGTGCAGTCTGTTTACCAGTGTTATGCCGGCGAGGCCCGTAGATACCTAATAAAGGTATAGGTGTCGAGTTCGGCAAACGAAGAACGGCGGCCGATGTCGTGAAGCACCGAAGAACGGTGTAAAGCGAAGAGGACGCAGTTCTGAGGTACCTCGGTGCGTAAAGACTTTAGGCACCCTTGTTCGCGCTTACAAGTATCTCCAAAGAATGGAAATATATAAGGCGGAATGCAAGGTAGATAAAAGCTAGGGAATACATGAGTGTCTCTAGCGACTTATATACGTATCGTAAGAGGGGCGTTAGCCCGTAACGTAATGGAGGGCAACGCCCAAAAAGGAGAGGAGTCCGTACTCGAAAAGGAGAGGCGGCTCCGAGACATAAGGAGACCCTATCGTACATGAATCAACAGGAGAAACAGCAAAGGAAGAGAAACGGAGCTGGCGCTCCGGAACGGAGGCGTCAGTGGGAACGGCAATGATGCACAGCAGATGCGCAGCTATAGTACAACAGAATGAGTCATACGAACAAAGAGAAGGATGAGTCATCAGAAGAAAAGGAAATACACGTAAGCGGAATTGAACGTGGACCCGTTGAGGGGACACGTGAGAGAAGCCGGCGACAGAGGGCGTTTAACCGGTTGAACGGTTACCAGAAGTAGGAGTCGGCCGAAGACACGGAATGCGATAAGGAAGGAGACGACAGTGACGACGACGATGACGAGCGCTGGGACGGCGAAGGCGCGGAGGACGAACTCGAGATTGGAAGGAAAAGTACCGGGGCGTAACATCACCCCCCTCTCAAGACTGTCGATCCCCTGATCGGCGAGGTCATCGGCGGGCGATGCATGGCGAGTTCGAACGACGACCGGAGGAGGACGACGCGGAAGGCGTGGGAGCGAGGGAAGCGTCACGGTAAGGGGCGTAGGAATTGAGTAGGGACGCATATTCAGGAGTCGTCCAGCGAGAACCTGCCCCATGACCGCAGGACCAGTGCCCTAGGTATCCGCAGTCGTAGCACGCGAAAGAGAGAAGGGGATGTCTGGGGGGAAGTGGGATACGACCGCCTAAATAGAACTTTAGTTTATCCTCGTTTTCCAATGCCATAAACGGAGCCGACGGAAGGGGATTTAGAGCGCGAATGCCGTTATACGTTTTTAGACCGGCAGCTCCCCAGCCATCTTCACACGACTGTCGGAGGAAGTCTAGCCAGTCGTGCATGGAGGCGTCGGTGGTGGAAGAGTCGGCGAGGATGGTGGCGGCGAGTTGGAACGTCTTCTCCTTCTCTCATTCCTTCGATTCCTCGGTTTCAGGAGTCGATGTAGGCGCTGGTTCAGGGATAGGAACCCCTGTTGGGTTAGGGTCGCCAGTCGTTCGGTCTCCGAGGTCGAGAGCGGCTGTCCACGGCGATGTCTGATAGCGAGCCCACTCAGCGGGCGGTGGCGAGTGTTTTCTATGAACAGCCGATCCTCCTGGCGCTTCGTCAAGAGCCACTCGGCATAGGGTGTCCAACGCAGATCCTCGGGATCTATCGGTCGTCGATTGACGAAAGGACTGAGCTACCAGGGGTCCGAGGTCTTCGTGAACCATTTTGACGATGTCTTTCTGTACGTCTCCCATAGCGGATATCGCGGCGGTAAGGGTGTTTTCTAAAAAGGAAGCGTTCCCGGTAGAATCGGGGACGCGGACGGTGATGTCGAGGAACCTAGGAGCATACGAAGCAACTACGTCTGATCCTCTGAAGATCTGACACAACAGCCGTAGACGTTGCTCTTGTTCTCGTGTGACCCCGACGAGTGAGTCCCCTGCGTTGTATTTCGTAAGCATCCAGCAATAGTCGAAGAACTGTGATGCCGTGGGTTCCATGATGGAGACCCCTGGGAGACCGTCGGTAGACCCGGGACCTTCTGGTAAGTGCTCGCGTGATAAGGAGCCGGAGACGGGTAGAGCGGGTAACGGTCGGGAAGGTCCGGGTTGTTCGGGCGGAGGGTCATTGTCGTAGGGCGCGGTTGCGAGTCTATCACCGATTGAGACGGACGGGATGGGCATTGGGGTGCGATATCTGGTCTTGCCCTTGTTGGGCTTCGCGCGTCGTAGCGAGAGTCCCCCGAGAGGGCGGAAGGCGGAGGCGTTAGGAACGGGTTTATCGAGTGGGGGAGACGAGTCGTTTGAAGAAAGGGAGGTTCCTGTTGTCGCGGGTAGGAGGAACTCCCGTTGGGTCGTTGTGGGAGGTAAGCCCGTGGAGGGCTGCGAGGGAGTTGGGGAGGAGATCTCCATGTAGTCGGTGGCGAGGACGGATTCGAGGGTGGCGTCGTCATAAGAGAAATAGTCGGAACCAGGATTTTCAGAGTTTACGGAGCGAGGGGAGGCCATTTACAGGAGGCGACGGGCGAGTTTGTATTGTTCGAGGAGTTCGCCTGCATGGTCTTTTATATTCGCTTCTGGTTCCCAGGTATTTGACGAGTGCGGGAATCCGGCCCACTTAACAAGGTACTCGTGCTCCTTTCTGCGCCCCCTGCTCCTGTGGTTCAACACCGCTTCGACTTCCCACTCCACTTCATCATCAACCACATCTGGTAAAGGCGGTGGTGGGGCAGCGCCGTATTCGTCAGTTTCCGTATAAGGATACAGGCGCAAAACGTGAAACACCGGGTGAACCTTCCATCCGGTCGGTAGTTCTAGCTGGACAGCCACTGGCGATATTAATTTTGTTACCGGGAAGGGGCCTAGGCGTCGGGGTTCGAGTTTCGCCGACTGCCCCTGAGTCCGGAGGTTCCCGGAGTCCAGCCACATGAGATCACCGACTTTGGGTGGTTCGTAACCGCCTTTTGACCGAGCGCGCATAGCTTCCTGTGCCTGTTCATGACTTGTTCGTGCGGCTTCGCGACTTGCCGCTAAAGAACGGAGTCGTTCGTCCACCGATGGGGCTGTCGTCACGCGTACGGAAGGATAGGGTTCCGGGTCGAAGCCGTATAAGAGCGAGAAGGGCGTCTTGCCGTGGACCGAGTGAACGTGGGAATTATGGGCGAACTCGGCGTCCGGAAGCTTTCTTGCCCACGAGTTTGGGAGTTCAGCGCAATAGAACCGCAGGTACGTTTCGAGTTCTTGGTTTACGCGTTCGCTTTCTCCATTCGTCTGTGGGTGGTAGGCTGACGAGAGTTTGCTAGTAATCCCCAACGACTTGTACAGCTCCTTCGTAAATGCTGACGCGAACTGAGGGCCTCTGTCGGATATTACTGAACGTGGGAGGCCATAGCGCTGGTAAACGTTTTTCTGGAAAAGTCGTGCCAATCCAACCGAGTCGATCGTCTTGTTGGTCGGGACGAACACGACCGCCTTTGTAAGCCCTTGATCTACGATGGTCAGCACAGAGTCGAATCCTTCAGATTCGGGTAGGTCGGTGATGAGGTCCATCGAGATCTGCTGGAAAGGAAGGGGGGTAACGGGCGTGTCGTTCGGCGTTGTCGGGGGAGTGATCGGGTGGGTCACGACCTTGTTTGCTTGACATATCGGGCAGCCTCGCACGTACTCTCTAATCGACTTCCACATTCCCGGCCACCACATTTCCTGGTTCATCTTCCTCGTCATAGCCTTTACTCCAGGATGACCGGCGGACGGGTGGTCGTGGTTGTCCTCCAGGCATTGTTTACGGGCTTTCGGCGGGACGTATAGGCGTTGTTTGTAACGTTTCGTGCCATCTGCTTGCTTCTGTATATCGGGGTTCTCTTCTGCGAGGGTATCGTCCTTTGGCGTGTCGCTCATGGCGCGTTCGTATACCTCTTGTGAGATTATGTAGACCCCTTTTCGTCCGGGAACATCTTTTGACTTTTCTGTCGTGCGGCGTGTTTCCGAAGCCTTGTTGGCGTTATCGTTAGAAGCGGAGCTAGAGTGGTCGAAATTCACCCCCCCGTCAAGCCACAAGGCTTCGGGGAGTGCAGCGGCGGTGACGGCTGGTTCTTCGCCATAATCGGGTCTTCTAGACAGGGCGTCGGGTATGCCCATCAACTTCCCAGGTTTGTGGGAAAAGACAAGCGGATAGCCTTGGAGCGTGTCGAGCCATCGTGCTTGTCGTGGCGTAAGCTTCTGCGGGTGTCGCCAGTATGTAAGGTTCTTGTGGTCCGTGTAGACCACTGTCGGGGCGACTGGAGAGATCAGATAGTGCCGGAAAGCGTCCAACGCCCGGATCACGGCTAACATTTCCAGGTCGAAGACCTGATAGCGTTGTTCAGCTCCCTTAAGCGATTCCGAAAGAAAATGGCAAGGGTGCCATTCGTCGTCGGGGCCTTTCTGCGCTAATACGGCACCGGTTCCTACTTTGGACGCATCAGTGAAGAGCGCAAACGGTTTCCGATGGTCAGGAATCTGTAAGATGGGAGCCGAACACATTAGTCGTTTGATCGTTTCGAAGGCGTTGCTTTCTTCGGGTCCCCATCTCCAACGGACGTCCTTCTTCGACAAATTGTGTAGCGGTCTTGCTAACTGGGAAAAGGACGGGATAAACCTGCGGTAAAAATTGCAGAAGCCAAGGAAGGACCGGACATCGCGGAGGTTGTGTGGTGTGGGCCAAGATTCGATGGCGTCGGTTTTGATCGAGACGGTTTGTACGTTTCCTTGGGATATTTTCATACCTAGGAACTCGATCTCTTCTGCCTCGAATACACATTTGGCGATTTTCAAGCGGAGGCGTTCCTTTTTGCAGATAGCGAGGAACTCCTTGACGTACTGTCGTAGCTCCGGTATTGTCTTGGCGTGGACCACCACGTCGTCCATATACGCGCAAAGCTGTCGTTTATGCATCTGGGTACCAAAGGTAGTATCCATAAAGCGCTGGAACGTTGGAGGTGAGTTGCACTGGCTGAAGAACATTACCGTGGGCTCGTAGAGTCCCCTAGGCGTCAGAAACGCAGCCTTCCATTGGTCTTCCGGTTTTACCCGGACGTTAGTGAAACCCCATCGTACGTCGAACTTGGCGAAGTATTTGGATTCGCAGAGTTCGTCGACCATTTGAGGGATATTCGGGAGCGGATAAGAGTCGTGGATGGTATGAGAATTGAGATATCGATAGTCTTGTACCAACCGTTTGGTTCCGTCCTTCTTTCCCACGAAAAACACGGGCGCCGATACAGGTGAGTCCGATGGTACGATTTTTCCGCATTGCAGATTTTCGTCGATAAATTCGTCCAAGATCTTCCGCTCTTCTGGCGACATCGGGTAGAGCGTCGCCTTCTTCATTAGGGTTTTGTTCTCCTTTCAGAAGTCCTCCTTAGTTTTGATTTCGTGGTCCAGTCCCGGTCGGAAGTGTGGGAGAGGAATGTCGGTTTCGGAGAAGACTTCTGAGAACTCACTAAAGTGCTCCGGAAGATCAGGAATTTCGTGGGGTCCGGCGTTGACCTCTAACTGTGTAGAAATAGTAGTGCGACCTACAGAGGCGTCCTTGACCTCATGCGTGTCGTCTTTCTTCTTCGGCAGTTGCTCGTTCGGGGAACCACCCCATTCAACCACCCTATGTGTTCGCCAGTTTATAACCGGCATCTCCTTCTTGAGCCAGGGCATTCCCAGGATCACACGATCCTTTTCAACCGGTCCGACGTAGCATAATATTTGGAACTCGTGTATTGGTTTGACGCGGTTCCTGCAACGTAAGAAAACTTTCTTCGTGACGGTATATTGAACGGTACCGTCAAAGGCTACGATTCGCCATTGCTTCCTGACCGGATAGGTTCGAAGTCGTAGGCTCTTGACCAGCCCTGCTCCTATAAGGTTTACTTCGGCACCACAGTCGATGGTGGCCCAGACCCTCGCATTTCCGTAATTGAGCAGCTCGAGCGTTCCATAAATTGATCGTTCGCACATTTCAGATTCATCTGCGATAGTATTACAATGAACTCGAGCAGTCAATACATCTTTAGTTTCAGGCACTCCGTACGAGGATGACTCGGAATGCCTCTTTAAAAATCCTTTTTGGACTTAGCTTGAGAAGACTTCGGATCCTCATTTGGATCATCTTCATCATCATCAGCGGCGACCTCCTTAACTCCTTTCTTCTTTGGCTTCGGGCAGTCTTTGCTGAAATGCCCTTCCTCGGAGCAATTATAGCAGCGTACGAGGCGAACGTTCTTCTTCCCTTTGTTTGTAGGGTGTTTCTTGTCAACGTCCATAGCGTTGGGGTCGCGTGAAGAACGCGGGGAGAACTGGTAGCGAGGGGCGGTGTCGGCAGCACGTTTCTTATCGAGTACACGTTTTTGTTCGATTTTGCTGACGGCTTGCCCTGCGTACGCAATCCATTCGGACACCGTAGTCGGGTTCTTGTGGTCAAGTACCCAGTCACGGATTTCTTTCTTTAGACCTTGTCCGAAGAAAATCGAACCGTTAAAGTTATCGTCGTTGTAGCCGGTTCGGTTAAAGACGGAAAGGAATCGGGATACGTAGGTTTCGAAAGGATCGTTACCCTGAGAAAGGGTTACCAGTTCAATTTGTGCCTTATGTTCCGGGTTTCCGGATACGAAGGTGCTTCTAAGTTTTGCTTCGAATTCTTCCCACATGTCTTGGTAAGTCAGACGACCCCGGCGATCGTGCTCGTTGATGTATACTTCCGCGAAGGCGGCGGCAGACCCTTCGGTCATGAAGGATAAGGTGAGGCCGATGCGCAGATGGTCGGTGCTGTAGATGTGGTGGTTAATCTGGAAATACCCCTTGATTTGAGTAATCCATGTGAAGAAGGAGTCGTGATTGCCATCGTAGGTTCGTGGCTTGTTGAGATTAAACTCGCGGCCTCCGTTGGGCCAATCATCGATGCGGGGTAGCGTAGCGGCGAACCGAGCACGTATTTCTTCGATCTCTTGAGCCGTAGGCTCGCGGTTGAAGAGGGGCGTCAGTCCAGTAGAGGGCTTCCCGGCTTCCTGCCCAGAACCGGACGTAGTTCCGATATTGAGGGCTTCAGTGGCGTGCGACATGACGTGGATAAGATTCTCTTCGTCTATGTCAGGTACGTGGGTATCTCCGACTACGGATCTGAGTTCGGATTTGTCGTCGAAGGTAAGGGGTTCGTTATCGGTTTCCGACTCCGGATCGTTGTCTCGGTAAGCACCCAACAGAGCTGGATTGCGAAGGGAGGACGACGGAGGAGGAGACCTAGGTTGGTCGGGGTAGTGTCGTTCATAGGGGGAGCCGGTAGGTTTGCGACTGGTTAGTTTCCAAGGGAGAGGCTCGGGAACGGCGCGGCGTTTGCCTTTAAGCGACCAAGGATTAGTGTCCGAAGGAGGCGGTGGCGGTGGCGGCCTAGACGACACTGTGGGCAGTCGATAGGGAGTTGTTGAGAAGGTAGAGTGATGGCTAGACACGTTTCGTTAGACTAAAGGAATAGTCAAGTGCGTGCCTTGAAAACGTTGAGGTCTTTCAGGTCAAAGAAATGGCCAGACTAATAGATCGACGTTTGAGAGGGTAAGCAGGCGTCGTGTCCGAAGAACGGTCACAGCTGCGACTAGAGCTTTTATCTTTTGTTATGCCGGCGAGGCCCGTAGATACCTAATAAAGGTATAGGTGTTGAGTTCGGCAAACGAAGAACGGCGGCCGATGTCGTGAAGCACTGAAGAACGGTGTAAAGCGAAGAGGACGCAGTTCTGAGGTACCTCGGTGCGTAAAGACTTTAGGCACCCTTGTTCGCGCTTACAAGTATCTCCAAAGAATGGAAATATATAAGGCGGAATGCAAGGTAGATAAAAGCTAGGGAATACATGAGTGTCTCTAGCGACTTATATACGTATCGTAAGAGGGGCGTTAGCCCGTAACATAATGGAGGGCAACGCCCAAAAAGGAGAGGAGTCCGTACTCGAAAAGGAGAGGCGGCTCCGAGACATAAGGAGACCCTATTGTACATGAATCAACAGGAGAAACAGCAAAGGAAGAGAAACGGAGCTGGCGCTCCGGAACGGAGGCGTCAGTGGGAACGGCAACGATGCGCAGCAGATGCGCAGCTATAGTACAACAGAATGAGTCATACGAACAAAGAGAAGGATGAGTCATCAGAAGAAAAGGAAATACACGTAAGCGGAATTGAACGTGGACCCGTTGAGGGGACACGTGAGAGAAGCCGGCGACAGAGGGCGTTTAACCGGTTGAACGGTTACCAGAAGTAGGAGTCGGCTGAAGAGGTTCGGCCGAAGACACGGAATGCGATAAGGAAGGAGACGACAGTGACGACGACGATGACGAGCGCTGGGACGGCGAAGGCGCGGAGGACGAACTCGAGATTGGAAGGAAAAGTACCGGGGCGTAACAACCAGATGGGGGGAACTCCCCATTCAAGATATCGTCTACGGTAACCCTTGATGAGCTTCGTATTGCCGTTTCTGAGAAACTCCACTGCTTCCCGGGGTTGGTCTCTCTGCGTTACCGGTTGGATAGTGACAAAGCAAAGTTTGGTGCTACGTCAATTCAGTCAGAGGAGGAACTTGATCTTTTCAAGATGCGGATGCGTGGCCTCATTGTACCACAGCGTCTTCCCAGTGGAAAATTGTCAACCCGCCCACTGAAGGCTGTCCTTGTTTTTTTTGAAGATGTAAGTACTGCAGACGCCAAGAATCCATCAACAGCTGGCAATAGCAACAAAGCAGTAAGTTTATTCCTTGTACGCTCTCAACTTTCTCTGATGTCATTTCAAGGCTACGCATTCATCACAGAAGCTATTGTCATCTCCTAGCAGCACGTTGGAAGGGACCACCCGCCACCAGAAACTCATCGAGGACCTCCAGAAGCATTGGAGATGCGAGAAACACTCCAAAGGACCGGAGAGTCCAGTATTCTGCTACTCTCCAAGTGGGGCAAGCATTTGCTATCCACTAACTCACAGCAACATCTCTTATTGGGCTCTTGAAATCGTAAGTCATTTCTTCACTCGGATACATTCATTCACTAACGTTTTATAATCACAGATGGATGATAATGATAGTGGAAGGGTAACAATTGACAAAAAACCCTCCAGAATTCACTGCAAAGATGCAAGGCCACGTACATGCTCATCCGTTCCTCCCGTGCAAGTTGGACACCCTCCAACACTACTGTATCCGAGCTATCTGCCCCCCATCTTCGTCTTGCCACCATGGGCTCCCCCGGGCTTTCAAGGGGGAAATTATGCACCTATGTGGCCAAATGAGATCGCACCCCACACTTCCTACAATGCACTGCCCTCTGACCCATCCGCATCCGAACCCAAAATTCCAGATATCATTAGCTGGCTGGCATATCTTGACCAGCACAAACAGCGGAATAAAGATGGTATTATATTCTCGCAATTCGGGCCGGTGCTACAGAAAATGGGCTTTGTTCGTATCTCTCAGCTCTCGCTTGATTTCATCAAGCTGCCGGACTTGCAGGAGTGGCTTGGAATCAACCTAGGTACCGCTATTTCCTTCATGCAATACACCAGGGATGATTTGGAGGCAGTAAAGTCAGGGCGGTGGACGTTCCCAAAGGACATTTAGATTACATGCATTTTGTAGTGCTCTACAAATCAATATTCTGAACTTGAGCACTTGTTTTCTACTCGTCAAATACAGTCATGAAGTCAAGATTTCGTGTCCCACGTTGTGATTTTTTCCACCCGCACCACAAGGTCACACTGCGACTTGTCCTCACCACCGTACTTCTCATTGGGCAATCAAACTCAAGGAGCGCTAGTAACGCGAGGGAGGTTGTCATCCATGTAAGATGTTGCTCTAAGTCTCTGACCCACTGAAGACCATTCTTATTCCTACAGACTTTCGTGGTGGTCATCTTGTCCTCGAGGTTGCATCACACCTTGGTGAGAACATCATTAATATCATTGCTATGGACAGTATGGAAGGTTTGATGCACGGTCAGAAGATACTAATCAACACTGGCACACCTATACAAATCCTGGTTGGCAAAGGTACCCTTGGCCGTATCATGAACGTCACTGGTGAGCCCATTGATGAGCGTGGGCCAATCAAAGGCGTCAAGCTCTCACCCATTCACGTGGACCCCCCTGCATTCGTAGACCAGTCGATGACTGCAGAAGTTCTCGAGACCAGTATCAAGGTTGTTGACCTCTTGGCTCCGTATGCCCATGGTGGCAAGATTGGTCTCTTCGGTGGTGCTACTGTCGGGAAAACTATCTTGATCCAAGAGCTTATCAACAACATCGTGAAAGCTAACAGTAGTTTCTTTATCTTCTGTGGTAGGTTTCTTTCTCTTAGATGTACTTGTCTAGTGTCACTTGTTTTTTTGTAGGGGTTGGTGAGCGCACACATGAGGGTAACGATCTATACCATGAAATGATCGAACCTGGTGTCATCAATCTGGAGAGCAATTCCAAGGTTGCCCTATTTTCTGGTCAGACGAACGAACCCCCAGGCGCCCATGCCCATGCCGCTTCGACTGGGCTCACCATCACTGAGTACTTCCGTGATGAGGGGGGTCAAGACGTACTTCCCTTCATCGACAATATTTTCTGCTTTACCCAGGCTGGTTCCGAAGTGTCCGCTTTACTCAGTCATATTTCCTCAGCTGTCGGTTACCAACTGACACTCTCCACGGACATGGGTGGCATGTATGTTCGATATTATTTCTTCTATGTGATTTTTACTCACTTCCACTAAGGCAAGAGCGCATTACAACAACCAAGAAAGGCTTGATCACCTCGGTGCAAGCAATCTATGTGCCAGCCGATGACTTGATGGATCCTGCCCCTGCAACTGCATTCGCTCACTTGGATGCTACCACTGTATTGTCTTGTAGTATCGCTGAACTTGGTATTTACCCTGCTGTCAACCCCCTTGCCTCAAAATCCTGTGCACTCAACCCTCGTATTGTTGGCCGAGAGCATTACGAGGTTGCCACTGCAGTCCAGAAGATTTTCCGGGACTACAAGTCTCTCCAGGATATCATCACTATCTTGGGTATGGACGAGTTGTTGGAAGAAGATAAATTGACCATACACATGCTCACACTTGTGCTAGGGTTCACTAACCAATGTTCCTGGCTTCTAGGTCGAGCACACATGCAAATTCTGCAATTTATGTCTCAGCCCTTCCAAGTTGCTCAGTCTTCACCAGCTACGAGGGAAAACCCATTCCTTTGCAAGATACTCTCCATTCATTCAAGGAGATTTTTGTCTGGCGTGCATGACAATCTCCCGAGGTTGCTTCCTACATGGCAAGTGGTTATTGAAATAGATGCAAACGTTGGCTTAGGATATGCTTCAGGCTAGCACAATTGAGGGCAAAGGCTGAAAAACTCACGAAAGTGATGTATGGCAGCTGGATATAGTCTTTAGATACTTGATGCTATTCTACTACATTTTTTATATACAATGATGCTTGAGTTGTCGGTTGAAAATTCTGAATGCAATGTTCCTGGTACTGTTTGTTACTCTTACAGAGATGTGGGTGATGCCATGAGTGGTGAACATGATTATTGGCAATGGTAAACTACTTTTGCATGGAAGAATATCCTTCAGCATATTACTTGGACTGTTACGCCACGACCCCGTGCCTACCGTTTCTGTTACCCAATTCCTTTTCCGCGCCTTTGGACTCCCTGCCGTCGTCCTCATCACTGTATCCCTCATCGCTTTCCTCATCGCTTTCCACGTTATTGGCCGTTGTCGCTCGGCCAATGTCTACTTCTGGTAACCGCTCAACCGGTTACTCCAACCTTACCGGGCATAGCCCTGTCGCTTACGTGACCCTCAACGGGTCTACGTTCAACTTCCGTAATGTTTGCCTTTCTTTGTTTGATGACTCATTGTTTCGCTTCGCTTCACATGACTCATCTTTGTTTGTACTATAGCTGTGCCTGTGCTGCGCATAGTTGACACTTCCGCCTTCGACCCACTTCGGGGTCTCGGCTCCATTTCCCTTTGTCATCATGACTCGTCTTGACTCGTCTACGATACGGACTCCATTTCTATTCGGGCCTCCGCCCCACTTACTTTAGGCTAACGGCCCTCTCACTGTACAGTATATAAGTCGCTAGGGACCCTTTGTATTTCCCTAGCTTTTACCTACCTTGCAAATCACCTCACTTATTTCCATTCCTTTGGGAATACGAGTGAACGCGACCAAGGGTGCTTAAGGTAACTACGCACCAAGGTTAACTCAGAACTACGTCCTCCTTCTACACCAATATTTGGTGCTTCACGAAGTCGGCCGTCGTCATTTATTATACCACTCGACTCCGATACCTTTCTTAGGTATCTACCGGACTCGCGGCATAACAAAAGGTAAAAGCTCTAATCGCAGCTGTGACTGTTCTTCGGACACGATGCCTGCTGTTCTGTCAAACTTCCTCAACAACAAGTCTTGGCCGTTTCTTCGGCCTGAATAACTTGAACAGTCCTCAAGGCACAATTTGACTATTCTTTAGTCTAACGAGCGTGTCCAGCCATCACTCTACCTTTTCCACTACTCCCTATCGACTGCCCACAGTGTCGTCTAGACCGCCACCACCGCCTCCTCCTTCAGATACCGCTCCCTGGTCTCTTAAAGGCAAACGTCGTGCCGCTCCCGAACCTCGGAAGATAACTGGTCGCAGACCTACCGGCAGTCCCTACGAACGACACTACCCCGATCAACCTAGGTCTCCTCCTCCATCGTCCTCCCTTCGCAACCCAGCCCTTCTGGGAGCTTACCGAGACAACGACCCGGAGTCGGAAACTGGCAACGAACCCCTCACCTTCGACGATAAATCCAAACTCGGATCGGTAGTCAGAGATACACACGTACTGGACATTGACGAAGAGAATTTAATCCACGTCATGTCACACGCCACAGAAGCCCTTAATATCAGAACTACATCCGGTCTTGGGCAGGAAGCCGGGAAGCCCTCCACCGGATCGACGCCGCTCTTCAACCGTGAGCCTACCGCTCAAGAAATAGAAGAAATTCGCGCTCAATTTGCCGCAACGGTACTTCCCCGCAACGATGATAGGCCCAACGGAGGCTGAGAGTTTAATCTCAATAAACCACGCACGTATAACGGCAACCACGACCTGTTCTTCACGTGGATTACCCAAATTAAAGGGTACTTCCAGATTAACCAGCATGTCTATTCTACCAACCATCTTCATATCGGTTTAGCCCTGTCCTTCATGACTGAAGGCTCCGCTGCGGCTTTTGCCGAAGTATACATCAACGAACATGATCGAAGAGGACGGTTAACGTATCAAGATACCTGGGAAGAATTTGAAACCAAGTTATGAAGTACCTTTGTCTCGGGCAATCCAGAACATAAAGCCCAAATCGAGTTGGTCACACTTTCTCAGGGCAACGATCCCTTCGAGACCTACGTATCCTGATTCCTTTCCGTCTTCAACTGAACTGGCTATAATGATGATAACTTCAACGGTGCAATATTCTTCGGCCAAGGATTGAAGAAAGAAATTCGCGACTGGGTACTGGATCACAAGAACCCAGTCACGGTCTCGGAATGGATCGCCTACGCAGGAGAAGCAGTTAGCAAGATCGAAAAGAAGCATACCCTGGACAAGAAATGGAACGCGGACGCTCGTACCAAATACCACTTCCCTGCTCGCCCTTCTCGCGATCCCAATGCTATGGACGTCGATAAACGAAAGTCCGGAAAGAAGAGTCTTCGACTCATACGATGCTTTAATTGTTCGGAAGAGGGACATTTCAGCAAAGATTGTCCCAGGAAGAAGAAGAATGTGAAGGAAGTAGCCGTTGACGATGAAGACGACCCTCAAGATGGTCTGAAGTCTTCGAAGAATAAATCCAAAAAGGATTTTTGAGGTGGCATTCTGAATCTTCCTCGTGCGGTTCGCCAAAAACTAAAGATGTACTGAGTGCTCGAGTTTCTTGTAATAGTATCGCAGATGAATCTGAAATGTGCACACGGTCGATCTATGGAACTCTTGAGCTACTCAACTACGGAAATGCGAGGATACCCGCCACTATCGATTGTGGCACCGAAGTCAACCTGATTGGAGCCCGGCTCGTAGCCAAACTACGGTTAAGGACCTACCCGGTCCAGACAACATGGGACATTACGGCTTTCGACAGACATGTTCGTTACACCGTCAAGAAGAAGGTTTTCCTCAAATGTCGAAACCTTGTGAAGCCGATACACGAGTTTCAAATACTCTGCTATGTGGGTCCCATGGAGAAAGATCATCTGATCTTAGGAATGCCATGGCTCAAGAAAGAAATGCCAGTTATAAACTGGCGGACGCATCGGGTGGTTGAATGGGGTGGTTCCCCAGAGAAGCAACCGCCGAAGAAGAAAGAAGCCGATCAACATGAGGTCAAGAATGCCTCTGTTAATCGCACAAGTATTTCGACACAACTGGAGGTTGCTGCAGGACCTCACGAAATTCCGGAACTTCCGTCACAATACGCCGAGTTCTCCGAAGTGTTCTCCGAAACAGATATCCCGTTACCCCACTTCTGTCCGGGGTTAGACCACGAAATAAAAACGAAGGAGGACTTCCGAAAGGAAAACAAGGCGCTAATGAAAAAGGCGACGCTATATCTGATGTCGCCAGAAGAACGGAAGATTTTGGACAAATTCATCGACGAGAATTTACAATGCGGAAAGATCGTACCCTCGGACTCGCCGGTTTCGGCCCCGGTATTTTTCGTAGCCAAGAAAGATGGAGCAAGACGACTAGTTCAAGACTATCGGTACTTGAACTCACACACAATTCATGACTCCTATCCGCTTCCGAATATACCGCAAATGGTCGACGAATTATGCGAATCAAAATATTTCGCCAAGTTTGATGTCCGATGGGGATTTACGAATGTACGGGTAAAACCGGAAGACCAGTGGAAGGCGGCGTTCCTCACTCCAAGAGGACTCTTTGAACCTACGGTAATGTTTTTCGGCCAATGCAACTCACCGCCGACTTTTCAGCGGTTCATGGATACCACTTTCGGAACCCAGATGCACAAGCGTCAACTGTGTGCATATATGGATGACGTGGTTATACATGCGAAAACCATCCCCGAACTTCGACAATACGTCAAAGAGTTCCTAGCCGTTTGCCAAAAGGAACGCCTCCGGTTGAAGATTGCAAAGTGCGTTTTCGAAGCAGAAGAGATTGAATTCCTTGGAATGAAGATATCGCAAGGAAACGTTCAAACCGTGTCGATCAAGATGGACGCGGTTGAATCGTGGCCTACCCCGCATAACCTCAAGGACGTGCGATCTTTCCTCGGATTCTGTAACTTCTACCGAAGGTTTATCCCGTCTTTCTCACAACTAGCGAGACCGCTACATAATCTGTCAAAGAAAAACGTCCAGTGGAAATGGACTGATGAAGAAGACGGCGCCTTTAAGAAGATAAAACAACTCATGTGCTCTGCGCTGGTCCTCCAGATTCCTGATCACCGAAAACCCTTCGCGCTCTTCACCGATGCGTCTAAGGTTGGAACTGGAGCCGTCCTGGCCCAGAAAGGACCCGACGATGAGTGGCATCCATGCCATTTTCTATCTGAGTCTCTGAAAGGCGCTGAACAATGATATCAGGTTTTTGACCTAGAGATGCTCGCAGTTATACGTGCTCTGGACGCTTTTCGCCATTACCTCGTCTCGCCAGTCGCTCCTACCGTGATCTATACTGATCACAAAAATCTTACCTACTGGCGACACCCGCAGAAGCTCACCCCCAGACAAGCACGATGGCTGGACACCCTCCAAGGTTACCCGCTCGTCTTCTCGCACCAGCCCAGAAAACTTATGGGTGTACCGGACGCCCTGTCATGCCGTCCTGATTACGGCGAAGAACCTGCTGTCACCGCTGCTGCCCTACCCGAAGCCTTGTGGCTTGACGGGGGGGTGAATTCCACCGAAACCGATTCCGATTCGCAAGAAACCGCCACAAGGACTCCGGAAATGTGCCGCACGATGGAAACATCAAAGGCAAATCCGGGTCGCAAAGGGGTGTATATAATCTCGCAAGAAGTGTACGAGCACGCCATGAGTGAAACACCAAAGGACAACACTCTTGCTGACGAAAACCCCGACATACAGAAGCAATCGGACGGTACTAAACGCTATAAGCAAAGGCTCTACATTCCCCCGAAGGCACGAAAGCAATGCCTTCAAGATAACCATGATCATCCGTCTGCGGGCCACCCTGGCGTTAAAGCTATGACGAAGAAAATGAACCGGGAAATGTGGTGGCCCGGAATGTGGAAGTCGACATGCGAGTACGTTCGCGGCTGCCCGACCTGTCAAGCGAACAAAGTGGTCACCCATCCTATAACACCACCGATGACGCTGAACGATACCCCGCAGAAACCCCTTCCTTTCCAACAAATTTCTATGGACCTGGTCACCGATCTTCCGGAGTCAGAAGGATACGACTCAGTGCTGACGATCGTCGACCAAGGACTAACTAAGGCGGTGGTATTCGTTCCGACGAACAAAACGATTGATTCCGTAGGCCTGGCCAGGCTTTTCCAAAGAAACATCTACCAGCAGTATGGTCTCCCAGAGTTGATCATTTCTGACAGAGGACCGCAGTTCGCCTCGGCATTCACCAAGGAGCTTTACAAGTCCCTCGGAATTCGCACCAAGCTCTCGTCCGCATATCATCCTCAAACAAATGGAGAAAGCGAACGTGTAAATCAAGAGCTCGAAACGTATCTACGATGCTACTGTGTGGAATTACCGAATTCATGGGCACGCAAACTCCCGGACGCCGAGTTTTCGCATAACTCCCGTATCCACTCGGTCCACGGACAAACACCATTCTCGCTCCTATACGGCTTCGACCCCTCTCCTTATCTGGCAGTTCGAACTATGCCCACTCCGTCAGTGGACGAACGACTCCAGTCCCTCGCAACCAATCGCGATATCGCTCAGCTCAGCCACAAACGGGCACAGGAGCTGATGCACGCAAGATCAAAAGGGGCATACGAACTGCCGAAAATCAGAGATCTTATGTGGCTGGACTCCGGAAACTTACGCACGCAAGGACAGTTGGCAAAGTTGGAACCCCGTTGCTTGGGTCCGTTCCCTATCACGGAAGTAATATCGCCTGTGGCTGTACGACTGGACCTGCCGCCCACTTGGAAAGTGCACCCGGTGTTCCACACGTCAAGATTATATCCGTATACGGAAACAGAAGACTATGGAAGTGCACCACCGCCGCCATTACCCAATGTCGTGGATGATGAAATCGAATGGGAAGTGGAGGCAGTACTCAACCATCGGAGCAAGGGGCGCAGAAAGGGGCACAAGTACCTTGTGAAATGGGCTGGGTTCCCGCATTCATCGAACACGTGGGAACCCGAAGAGAATATAAAGGACCACGCTGAAGAGGTCCTGGAACAGTACAAACTCGTGCGACGCCTTAACTAAATGGCTAGCCCCCGCTCTGTTAACTCCGAAAACATTGGTTCTGACTATTTTTCCTACGACGATGCAATGCTCGAGTCCTGCCTCGCCGACGACCTCATGGAGGTCTCCTCTTCCCCTTCCACGCACTCCCCCTCCGGCACACGTCCGACCCATCGCGAGTTCCTCGCACCGCTACCCACTGGAACCTCAGTGTCCACCGACGACCCGGATACCACATCAAGTCAACCCTTTTCTGACGCCACTTCCTTCCGCCCTCTCGGAGGGCTCACACTCCGCCGAACCAAACCGAGTCGGGGCAAGGCCCGACAACGCGCACCGACACCAATGCCTTCCGTCCCCGTCGTTGATCGACTCTCAGCCATCCCCTACGACCATGAACCTTCGGTCGAACAACCCAGGCCCTCCAGGCCACTACCCGCTCTACCCGTCGCCACCACCGTACTATGCCAGCACGTACCGGAAGGTTCCGGATCTCCCGACTCTCCCAACTTGCAGCTCCCAGGGGTCTCCGTCATGGAACCCACGGCATCACAATTCTTCGACTACTGTTGGCTGCTTACGAAATACAACCCAGGGGACCCACTCGTCGGGGTCTCACGAGAACAAGAGCAACGTTTACGGTTGCTGTGTCAAATCTTCAGAGGATCAGACGTAGTCGCCTCTTACGCCCCCAAGTTCCTCGATGTCACTACTCGTGTACCCGACTCTACCGGGAACACCTCCTTCCTCGAGAACACTCTCAATGCAGCCATCTCCGCGATGGGTGAGGTACAACATGACATCGTGCGAATCCTGCATGAAGATTTCGGTCCCCTCGTCGCTAGCTCCTTTCGTAATGCATCAACCGATAGACCCGGAAGCACTGGCCTGGATGTCTTATGCCAGGTGGCTACTGCTACAGAGACAAGAGGATCGGACCTTCATCGAGTACTCTCGCCACCGCCCTGTGAATGGAGGGCCTGTCAGACATCGCCATGGACCGCCGCTCTCCCAGACGGAAGCCGAACAGCTAGCGGAATTAACCCGGAAAGGGTTCCCGTCCCTGAACCTATGGGTAAAATGGTTGTTAAAGCCGAGGAATCGGAGGAACGAACGAAAGAAGACGTCTTCCAACACGCCGCCGTGATCTTAGCCCGCAGTTCAACTACCGACGCCACTGTCTACGAGTGGCTGAACTTTCTCGACAAGTCGTGCAAAGATGCTTGGGGGATTGCCGGTTTAAAACCCTACAATACCATGCACACTCGGAATTCAATCCCATCGGCCCCTTTTCTC
Source organism: Pisolithus thermaeus (assembly GCA_024663475.1). NCBI lineage: Eukaryota > Fungi > Basidiomycota > Agaricomycetes > Boletales > Pisolithaceae > Pisolithus > Pisolithus thermaeus. Next base: position 382,743 of record JANFAF010000047.1, read on the forward strand.
GCCGTAGAAACTGATGAAAAACTTCGTTTCTATTTAGGCAGACGAATTCAGGTCCCCACCGATCATCCCCTTCATCCCTTCGCTTGTTACAACTGTGGCTACCTAGGCCACTGGTCTTGCGGCTATGGGTCAGGCTCTCGCTGGACAACTGCTGAACATGCAGCTGTTCTCTATCCGTTCGCTCCCTCCGCCGACCGACCCTCCACTGCCACGGCTTCCTCGCCGTCTTCCTCCGGTCGTCGTACGTCCTCACCCCGCGTCCCCCGTTCACGCCCTCGTCGATCAGGAGCTCGACAACCTTGAGGGGGGGGTGATGTTACACCACGACCCCGTGCCTACCGTTTCTGTTACCCAATTCCTTTTCTGTGCCTTTGGACTCCCTGCCGTCGTCCTCGTCGCCGTATCCCTCATCGCTTTCCTCATCGCTTTCCATGTTATCGGCCATCGTCACTCAGCCGATGTCTACTTCTGGTAACCGCTCAACCGGTTACTCCAACCTTACCGGGCATAGCCCTGTCGCTTACGTGACCCTCAACAGGTCTACGTTCAACTTCCGTAATGTTTGCCTTTCTTTGTTTGATGACTCATTGTTTCGCTTCGCTTCACATGACTCATCTTTGTTTGTACTATAGCTGTGCCTGTGCTGCACATAGTTGACACTTCCGCCTTCGACCCACTTCGGGGTCTCGGCTCCATTTCCCTTTGTCATCGTGACTTGTTTTGACTCGTCTACGATACGGACTCCATTTCTATTTGGGCCTCTGCCCCACTTACTTTAGGCTAATGGCCCTCTCACTGTACAGTACATAAGTCGCTAGGGACCCTTTGTATTTCCCTAGCTTTTACCTACCTTGCAAATCGCCTCACTTATTTCCATTCCTTTGGGAATACAAGTGAACGCGACCAAGGGTGCTTAAGGTAACTATGCACCAAGGTTAACTCAGAACTACGTCCTCCTTCTACACCAATATTTGGTGCTTCACGAAGTCGGCCATCGTCATTTATTATACCGCTCGACTCCGATACCTTTCTTAGGTATCTACTGGACTCGCGGCATAACATGGACAAATGCCGAAACCTCGGAATTTCAAAAAACACAAAACACGTTTTCTCAGCTTCGGTCCCATCGGAGTACATTCCCTGGGACTCTCGGAGTCAGAAAATAGGTTTTTTATTGAATTCCGATGATGCGTTGAGGAGATATCATCGACCGAAGGTGAGGCGCATTTTTGTTGACATTTTTCCCACGTGGCCAACTTGCCTGAAAAGGACAATAATACTCGCTCTCTCACCTCCCTCGTCGATCAGCATCAAGCACGCGACCGTCCCTTCTGCTTGAAGGGGTTCACTAACTACAGTGAAGGGGAGAGAACAATGCCCTGCTCGAGTGGTACAGCGAACACCGGCAGACAACTAGTAGGAATCGGACTAGACTTTCGACTGGCCGCGCTCACAGCACCACTGCAAAGGCTCAGGAATCCCTTCCGAAAGAGCATCGGTACACCGAATACAGGGACCAAACGTGCCGTGGAGTTATCGTAAACGAAGAACCAACAGAAAACTCGGCCCGGTCCTTATCGTACGGTAGAATATGTGGAACGGAGTCATCGACCGAAGGCTTTCCTCGAGGCTTGTAATAGTTGGTATACCTACAGATCAAATGACGCGCGATAGGTGCGCGAATGTTACAGGGATTCAGCACTCTTGATTGCGAAGATCTTCCACATCTTGAATTTGCACTCGTCTCATTCATGGTGAGTACTGGCATGTACACTTGAACCCCTATATGTATGTGCAACCCAGAAAACCGAAGTTCTAGAACGACAGGAAGAGCTGTTACATGTAGTAAAATCTACCGGGCTGACAATGCCATCCACAGACTCAGAATGCACAGAGCGGAATTCGCAAGTGGTAGCTGGTTTCGCGACGATCGGGCACATAATCTAGCCGATGGAGAGCGGGAGAATGTAGGCACTGAACATATCGATCGATTGCCGGAGGCCACGGGTGAAGCCGACCGAAGCCTTTGAGTTAGATTCGGCTTTGCCCAACTTTGAACCATTTCCAATGCGCAAACTTCCTGGCCAATTATGTAAAGGTTGACCTCCAGGCTAGAACCCAAACAACCATGTGATCCGGCCGCTGTCAGTAAGTGGTCAGGAGATGACAATGGGCTGATACAGATATTGGTAACTTACAAGAAAGTAACCGGTTCCTCCGGCCGGATATACTTTCCAGCAGCGGTATCTTCCAATCGCTTATCCATGTCCACCAATTCCTCTTGAAGTAGAAGAGCCTTTTTCGTGTTTTCCAGGCCCTCTACGATTTTCCAGGCTTCTTCCGACGTGTTGTCGAACCTCTCAGGACGGGCTCCTGCTTCGATGAGTGAACGCCAGCCTGCGGTCTCGGGTATGCCTTTCACGTTGTCAGCATCCAACTCTTCTGCTTGGTCGTACATAGTCGTCACCAGCCGAACCCGGTCAGCTGCCTTGTCACCGCACAAGTGACCAAGTAAATTGACACTTTGCACGTCGGCAGAGGACGTACTGTTGTCTGTTATGCTATGGATGTATATCACACCCGTAAGCTCAACAGACTGCCGGTACCTGCTTGGAAGTAAGCGAAGTATTTTGCCTGTGAGTCGATGAACTTGCGTACGTATCCTCCAGCCATGTGGCTATCGCTCTAAACGCTATGCCTTGTAATAGCTGCCCGTTGTTGAGCCCAGATATAACCACGAAGATGAACCGCTGCCCAGCATAATAGCACCCGTATGCACAGACGTGTTCCGTTTGGGAGGAGAGTTTTTCTGCTCCTTCTTCCGGTTTGGTCAGTTTGTCGATGAACTGGATGTCATCTGTAAGTGACAGCGAAATAACGAGGAATTTCGTCAACTCACATTGTCACTTATTCCGGACTCTGTTTCTTCCATGATACTATAAGCACGGGAGTTGTAGAAGCCGGACGGGGCTAGAGGTGAGGCAGCACATACAGGATGACGACATCGTCAGGCGTAATTGCAGACGTCGATACAGGCGTACGCGTTGGCAGGGTTACTGAAGACATCAGAGCAAAGTTGGATCGTTTTACCGTCGGTTCGCGAAGGTAACGAGGGAAGACCGAAGGGTTGTTGTTGCGGTTCACTGGTTTATCTGAACGTTCACGTCAGACAGGTGTTGTGGGGAAATGGAATTGGGGCCGTGTGCTGAAGTACTTATGAGAAGTCTTACGAGGTACAATCTCGGTGGGGTTGAATCAGGTCACCTGATACCCCCGTTATGCCGGCAGCGCTGCACTGTTCCGGAGTTGGCAGTGTAAGTTAGTACATATTGGACTTCTACGGATGGGAGTTTCTCACTTGGGCGTCTCATATGCAGTCACCAGTGCAGCCAGTGCTGCGACAGGTGCTAGAAACATTGCAAGTTTGGGAGTGCAAGAAGACTAGTGGTCAGTTGACTAGCAAACCGGCAGAAGGTTGTTGTCTTTCCGCCCGCTACCATCGTCCAAAGTGCCATCCACTGGCAGTGTCGAGCGGCACCTGGCCAATGCCGCAGCTGCGGGGGAAATACGCGGCGGAGGTTCTCGTAAGGTTGTTTGTACACGTATGGCGATATGTTGCGCCCAGCTTCATCACTCTCGTTACCCGGATTGGGCCTGCGCAGCCGGGATTGTGGGTTCGAAGAGCGCTGATCGATCAGTCCCTTCCGACGTTCGTCAATACTTCACCAGATCACCCTCCCGCGATTTTCGCATTGCATTCGGAAGTCGTCGGTACCACACTAACGCGCATTACGTAATAAGAAGTCACGTTCCGGATCACTCCGACTAACTCTCTCACTGCCCCGTCGATCAGCACCAAGCACGCGACGGTCCATTCTAAAGAGGTCGACTGACTGCCGTGAAGGAAGATAACAAGGCCCTGCTCGAGTCGTATAACAAGACGTCCGCCACACTAACAGGCACGTACTAGTAAGAATTGGACTAGACTTTCGACCAGCCGCTCTCACGGCAAAGGAGCGCCGGTACATGACGTCTAGGGACCGAGCGCGCTGTTGCGTCATTGAGGACACTCGTTTCGAGGCTCCCAAGCGAAGGGCCAACAGGCCGCTGCCATAGATCATGTGCAAGTTTGCCATCGGGCTCCTACTCGCGAGATACGGATCACTCCGGTAGTCATGCTCCTTTCATCATTTATTCGATCCTCTTGCTGCTCATGCTGTGGTTTTATGTCAAGGTCCGTATTATTTATATGCGTTGTCTGATCGTGTTCGCTCGTCACCCTTCACAGAGATTGAAGAACTTAAATTATTCATACGAGATGAAAGGGAAAGAGGTGAATAGGTTGCCCTTTTGGTTGAGCATCATGTTGGGCGGGAAATGAGATTGGAATCTGCCTATGATCACGGTAAGTAGAGCGCCAGAACAGTCGCTGTTTGCGTACCCTCAGGGCGGATTGGAATGATATGAAACTTGTCTTATTGACTCCGTGACATAGATAGTATGGCCGAATGTTGTCAGGTTTGCATGGGCACATAAATGCGAGGCTAGAATGAAGGGACGTACCTGAGACACTTTCAACTGCTTCATCTGAGTGGATTCTTACACATCTTCTCCTGGCTATGTCTCCGAGTCCCTCGACATTCCCCAATAACGTTGCCTCCTCATCAGACTCATCCGGATACCGCTCCCTCATTTTTCCTTGCTCCTTATTCCTTCCTTTAATGAGACTCTTGCCGGCTGACTGAACGGCAGCTGCCCTCAGAACGTTTGAATGCATTCTCAAGTTGATTCTAAGTTGGTAGCGTGATGGTGATCTCGTTGGACGAAGAGACAGGTGCAATGATGTGAAGAGGGACGTCGGGTCCAGACGTGGACGTGTAGTCCATTTCGGAACCACCGTCTGGAGCTTACGGCCGGGACACAGTGAGTACCGACATGTACGCTTAAACCTCCATATGTATTTGCAACCCAGAAGACTAATATCCCAGAACAACAGGGAAGAGCCATCACATGTATAGAGTAAGATTCACCGGGTCGACAATCCCATCCACGGATTTGGCACGCCATAGAATGGAGTCCGCAAGTGCTAGCTGGTTTCCCGACGGTCGAGCGTATAGTCTAGCCAGTGGAAGGTGGAGAATGTAAGCACCGAAGACATCGATGGAGTGCCCGAGGCCACAGGTCGGGTCGACTGATGCTGCGAGTCAGATTCGAGTTCGCCTAAATTTGAACCATTTCCAATCCGCAAATTTCCTACCCACTGCTCTCTCTAGCCTCCAAACAACCGTTTCACCCGGCCGCTTTCAGTAAACGGTCAGGAGATGGTGATAGGCTGATGCGGATATTGGTAACTTACCGGAGAGTAACCGGTTTGTCGTGCCCGAGACGCCTTCCAGCAGGGGTATCTTAAAGTGTTTTCCCCATGTCCACCAATTCTTTTTGAAGTAGAAGTGTCTTCGTCGTGATGCCCAGGCTCTACGATATTCCAGGCACTTTCTGAGGTATTGTCGAACCTTCGAGGCTGGGCTCCTGCTTGCATGAATGATTGCCAGTGTGTCCCCTTGAGTGTCTCCTCCACCTCGACAGCCTCCGACTCGTCTACTTCGTCCCACATAGTCGTCACGAGCTGGACCCGGTCAGCTGCCTCGTTGCCGCACAAGCGATAAAGTAACTGGAAACTTTGTTCATCGACAGCACCCATGCTGCCGTTCCTAGGATATGGGTGTATATCACTCGCGTCAGCTCAACAGACTTCCGGTACCTGTTTAGATGTGAGCAAAATATTTTGCCTTTGAGTCGAAGAAACATGCGTACGTCTCCGTCAGCCATGTGGCTATCGCCGTAAACACTGCACATTGCGATAGCTGCCCGTTGTTGAGACTTGACGTATCCACGAAGACGAACCGGTGCCCGTTGCAATAACATTTGTATGCGCAGACGGTTTGCGTACGGGAGGAAAGTTGGTCCGTTCCATCTTCTGGTTGCATTCCGATAAGTTTGTTGATGAGCTGGATCTCATCCGTGAGTGACAGTGAAATATTGACAATTTTCCTCGACTCGCATTACTCATTCCAGACCCTGTCTTCCCCATGGCGCTGTAAAGGCGGGAGTTGTAGAGGCCAGATGGATACATAAGTGGGGCGGCACATACAAGTAATGACATCATCGGGCCTAATTGCAGACATCGGTATAGGGGTACGCAGCGTGCCTACTGATGACATCGGAACGAGGGTCGACCGCGTTGCCACTGGTTGGCGAAGGCGAGAGACAAGGGGCCGATTGTTATGTTTCGCAGACATATCTGAATGCTTGCGTAAGGTAGTTGCTGTGGGGAGGTGGAATTGGAGTTGTGTTTCGGAAGTACTAATGGAAAGTTCTGCGGAAGGTACAATTTAGGCCAGGTTGACTAAGTGCCAGGGCGCGTTGGCCAGCTGTGCATCTATCAAATCATCTTTGTACCCTTTAGGTTGACGGCGGCGCTGCACATTTGGGGGAACGGCAATGCAACGCTTTCCAGGTCGATACAGATTCGGCTCCCATGGAAGGGAGTTCCTAGGTTTGATGACTCGAATGCGGTGTAGCCAGTGCTCCGATATCGCAGGCGTCAGACATATAACGTTACAACCAAGTATGGCCAGCTTGGGAGTGCGAGGGGAACGGGTGTTACGTTCACCGACCGGAAAGCCGATGGAGGGGTTATTGTTTGTTTGTCTGCCCTCCATTTGAATACTATTCACTTGGAGTTCCGAGCGGCACTTGGCCAATCTCCCCGGCTGCGGAGGCGGGAAGTACGGGAGGTAGAGCTCTCAAGCTCATATACATATGGCGATATGTGTGTTGGGCCCAGCCTCATTTCGCGTTACCCAGATTAATGGAGCACACTGTCATGGATTGGAACTGACCGGTAGTAGAATGCGGTTGTTCAGCCCCTCCGGTAGTTGGTTGCTCTTGGTGCGGACTACTAATGCGTATTATGTAATTGAAGTGTTGGAAGTAACGTCCTGCTTACAAATTACCACTCACTGTCTTGTCGATCCGATCAGCACGAAACACGCGACGGTCCATTCTCAAAGGGGTTGACTAACTACAGCGAAGGAGAATAACAGCCTGCTCGAGCCCTCTGCGGCCCCACCAGGTACGCACTAGCAGGAGTCGGACTAGACTTTCCACCAACCGCCCTCACATCAGCGCGATAAGGACTCAGAAATCTCCTCCGAAAGAGTACCGAACGTACTGTAACAATCCAGTTACACGTACTATCAATGAAATCGATGACAGCTGGCACTAATCGTTGTGATCTCGAACCCAATTCGAATGCAAATGTACACAACTTGGTTTCTGCCGAAACTCAGCCCAGTGCTTATCGTACTGCAAGAATACGTGGAGCGGAGTCGTCGACCACAGGCTTTCCTCGGAACTCTGAACTGTTCGTACACCTACGGATCAACTGGCACGCAATAGGTAGTGGACTTGGCAAAATCCCAGCACTCTTGGTTGGGGATGTCCTCCGCAGCTCGGACTTGCGCGTGGCTCGACCGTGGTGTGTACTTGCATGTACGCTTGAACCTCCACATGTATTTGCAACACAGAATATCAAAGTCTTAGAATAACAGGGAAGAGCTATGTATTGGCACATACTGTAAAATTCACCGGATCGACAATCCATCTTCTTTCCATTCACAGATCTAGCATGCCGTAGATTTGCAAGTGGTAGATGGTTTCGCAACGGTCGGAGGGAGAGTGTAAACATTGAATATGTCCATAGAGTACCGGAGGCCATAGGCCGGGCCTACTGATGCTTCGAGTCAGATTCGAGTTCGCCTAACTTTAGACCATTCCCAACCGGCAAACCTCTTGCCCGTTTAAAGACTGCCCTCCCTAAAACCCCCACCACGATTTGATCCAGCTGTTATCAGTAAGTGGTCAGGAGATGACGATGGGCTGGTGCAGATATTGGTAACTTACTCGAACCATCCTGGATCCGGCCGGATGTGCTTTCCAGCAGTGGTTTCTTCCCATCCCATCCTTCTGTCCACCAATTCCTCTTGAACTAGAAGAACCTTTTTCGTGTTTTCCAGGCCCTCTATAATTTCCCAGGCTCCTGCGGAGGTGTTGTTGAACCTTTCGGGACTCACTCCTGCGTCGAAAAGTGACTGCCAGTGTGTCCTCAGTGCCCCCTCCACCTCGACAACCTCCGACTTGTCTACATCGTCCAACACAGTCGTCACCAGCCGGACCCGGTCAGCTGCCTCGTCACCGCACAAGCCACGAAGTAACTTGAAACTTTGCACATCGGCGGCAGACATACCCTCGTTCGTTATGCTATGGGTGTATATGACACCCGTAAGCCCAATGGGTCCACTTGCAGTATTTTGCCTCTGAGTTGCGTACATATCCATCAGCCATGTGACGATCGTTCTACACGCTGCGCCCTGCAATTGCTTCCCGTTGTTGAGCCCTGGTGTATCCACGAGGATGAACCGCTGCCCATTATGAAAGCACTCGTATGCGCAGACGTCTTCTGTATTGGAGGAGAGTCCCTCTGCTCCTTCTTGCGGTTGCATTTCGGCCAGTAGGTCGATGAACTAGATTTCATCCGTAAGTGACAACGAAATAGCGAGGAATTTCGTCAACTCACATGGCTTATTCTGGACCTTGTTTCCCTCATCACACTATAAACACGGGAGTTGTAGAGGCTAGACGGAGTTACAGGTGAGGCAGCAACGTACAGGATGACGACATCATCGCGAGTAATTGCAGACATTAATACTGGCGCACGCGTTGGCATGGTCACTGACGAAATCAGAGCAAGGCTGGACTGGTTTTCAACCGGTTTGCAAAGGTTACGAGGGTAGATAGAAGGGTTGTTGTTGCAGTTCGCTGAACGTTCGCCTAAGACAGCTGCTGTGGGGAAGTGGAATTGGAGTTGTGTCGAAGTACTTATGGGAAATCCTGTCCAAGGTGCAAATTCGGTTACATCGAATCATATTATAAGTCCCCCCGCTATGACGGCAGCGCTGCGCCGTTCTGGAAATGGCAGTGCGGCGCTCTCTGCGTCGGTACCTATTTCACTTCCATCGAAGGGAGTTTCCGACTGGGCGTCTCGTGTCTGATTGGCAGCCAGTGCTTTGACAGGCGCCTCTTAGAAATATGACACTGCAACCGAGTACAATGGCCAGCCTGGGAGATCAGGGGCACGGGTATTCGGCTGACTAGCAAGCCGATGGGAAGGCTGTTGTTGCTTTTCTGCCCTCGACTTGATGTCGAGCGGCACCTGCCCAAAATCCCGGCTCCAGAGGGAAATACGGGGGCCGACGCTCTCGTTGTTCGTATACATATGGTAATGTGTGGCGCTCAGCTTCAAGTCTCTCGTCGCTCAGATCAACGGAGCACACCTCGCAGCTGCGCATTGATCTATAATTGGAGCTCACTGATAGAACGAGGTGATCAGCCCATCTGAATCGAGGTTACTCTGTATGGACTTCACCATTCCTTCACCGCAACATCAGTCAGGCCGTGCTAAGTTATAGCACATGCTTCTTACAGGTTTTGATATTTTTGAGTGCTTAACTTTGCTGCTGCTCCATCTGAGCGGTTGTATAAGACAGCTGCTATAGGTAAGTGAGATCAAAGTTGGGAATTGAAACACTTACGGCAAGTCCTGTCCATTGAAGGGATAAACTCGGTTGGGTCGAATCGCATCATCCGGTACCCCCCTCACTATGACGGCGGCGCTGTACCGTCCGGGAGATAGCTGTGCAACGCTCTCCAAGTCAGTACATGTTTGACTTACATCGAAGAGGGTTTTTCAACTGGATGTCTGATTCTGATGCAACCAGTGCTTCGACAGGCGTCAGAAATATGACGATGAAACCGAGTACTTACTAATGGCCTACTTGGGAGTGCAAGGGAACGGGTATTCGGCTGACTAACAGGCTGATGGGAACGTTTTTGCTTTTCTGCCCTCTTGGAGTGTCGAACGGCATCTGCCCAATCTCCTGGCTCCGGAGGCGGGAAATACGGGAGGGTTAGGCCGCCATTGTTCATATACATATGATGACATGTTACGTCCAGCTTCAAACCTCTCGTTACCCACATCAATACTCCACCGGTAATTATGGATCGGAAAGCGCGTAGGACACCGTGATCAGCCCCTCCAATTCACGGACTTCACTATTCCATCAGATCTGCAAGCCTCATCAGTGGGGCCGTGCCAAATTACAGCATGCGTATGTTTCCTACAGTTTTTGAATTCTTTGGATGCTTGGTGTGGTTACTAAATGTTGAGCGCCTAAAAAGCAATTTTTGAGCGCTTAGTTTCACTTATCTGAGTGAGGCCAGGCCAACTTACAGTGTACATATGTACGCTTCTTACATGCTTTTTGAGGATTCTTGGAGTGTTCAGCAAGTGTTGTTAATACTTAGATATTAAGCGGTTAAGCGCTCAAAAAGCAACTTTTTAAACCCTCACCTTTCACGGGTGCTCAAGACGGCCGCATCACCGGTCAAACTCACTCTCTCACCTCGTTGATCAGCATCAAGCTCGGGACGGCCCATTCTGAAGGGGTTCACTGACTACAGTGAAGGAGAGAGAACAAGGCCTCGAGTCGTACAGCGACACGTCTGTGGTACCAGCAGGGATGCACTAGTAGGTGTAGGACTAGACTTTCGACCGGCCGCTCTCAGAGCATCGGTACATGGCATACAAGGGCCGAACGTGCTGTGGAGTTATCGAGGAGGCTCGCTCTATGGCTCGCAAACTAAGAGCCAACAGATAACTCAGCCTAGTGGTCATCGTACGGTGGAATATGAAAAACGGAGTCACCGACCAGAAGCTTTCCTCGCGACTCGTAACAGCTCGTATACCTACGGATCAATTGTCACGTGACAGCTGCATGGATTTGGCACAAATTCAGTACTCTTGATTATGATAGTCCTCCACCGATCGAATTCGTGCATGGCCTGGCTATGGTGGGTACTGGCATGTGCGCTTGAACCCCTATATGTATATGCAACCCAGAAGACCAAAGTCGTAGAACAACAGGGAAGAGCTATCACATGTCGAAATCCACCGGGTCGACAATGCCATCCACGGATCCAGCATGTCATAGAGCGGAATTCGCAAATGGCAGTTGATTTCGCGACGATCGGGCGTTATAATAGTCTAGCTAGTGAAGGGCGGGAGAATGTAAGCACTCAACATGTCACAGGTCAAGCCAATTGATGCTTCTGAGTCAGATTGGAGTTCGCCTGCGTTTGAACTATTACCAATCCGCAAACCTCCTGTCCATTTAAAGACTGCCCTCCCTAGAACCCAAACAACCATTTGAACAAGCCGCTGTCGGCAAGTGGTCATGAGACGATAACGGGCTCACACAGATGTTGGTAACTTACTAGAGAGTAGCCGATTCCTCCGGCCGGAGGTGCTTTCCAGCAGTAGTTTCCATGTCCACCGGTTCCTTTTGAAGTTAAAGTGTCTTCGTTGTGTTCCCAGGGCCCTCTACGATATTCCAGGCACTTTCTAAGGTATTGTCGAACCTTCGAGGTTGGGCTCCTGCTTGGATGAGTGATTGCCACCGTGCACCCTTGAGTATCCCCTCCATCTCATCAGCCTACGACTTTTCTGCGATGTCACACATAGTCGTCACCAGGTGGACCCGGTCAACCGCCTTGCTGCCGCATAGAGGACGAAGTAACTGGAAACTTTGCGCATCGGTGGGAGGCCGGCTATTGCCTGTTATGTCATGGGTGTATATCACACCCGTAAGCTTAATCGAGTGGCGATACCTGCTTAAATGTAAACCAAGTGTTTTGCCTGTAAGTCGACGAAACTTGCGTACGTCTCTTCCAACCATCTAGCTATAGCTCTAAACACCATACTTTGTGGTAGCTTCTCGTTGTTGAACCCAGGCGTATCCACGAAGATGAATCGCTGCCCATTATGAGAGTACTCGTATGCGCAGACCTCTTGCGTACAGGAGAAGAGTTCGTCCGCTCCAACTTCCGGTTGCGTCCCCGCAAGTTTGTTGATGAACTAGATTTCACCAGTGAGTGCTGCGAAATAGCGACGAATCTCGTTAACTCACATTGCTCACCCCGGACCCTGTTTTTTCCCATGATGCTAAAAACACGAGAGCTGTACATGGTTATAGAAGCCAGACGGAGTTACAGATGAGGCGAGACTTACAAAATAACGACATCATCGGGTTCAATTGCAGACGTTGGTACGTACGGGCGTACGCAGCGTGGTCACTGACGACATGGGAGCGGGGCTGGGCCGCACTTCCACTGGCTCACGAAGATTATGAAGATAGACAGAAGGGCGAGATACAGAGGGTCGGTTGTTGTTGCGGTTTTTTGGCTAAGGCCGGGCATATCTGAACGTTCACGTAAGACAGGTGCTGTGGGGAAGTGGGATTGGAGGTGTGTGTTAAAACAGTTATAGGAAATCATGTGCGAGGTACAATTTCTGTTGAGTTGAATTGGGTCATCCAATGTCCCCCGTTATGACGGCGGCAATTGCGCACCGTTCGGGAGATGGCACTGCAACACTCTCCAAGTTGGTACACATTCGACTTCTACAGAAGAGTTTCTCACCTGCCGCCTCCTATGCAGTGCAGTCGGTGCTTTGACAGGCGCAAGGAACATGGCAAGTTTGGGAGTGCAAGAGGACTAATAGTGGGCTGACTAGCAAGCCGACGGAGGATTGCTGGTTTTCCGCCCTCTGCCATCGTCCAAAGTGTCATCCACTGGTAGTGTCGAGCAGCACCCCAGCCGCGGGGGCGGGAAATACGCGGCTCAGGTTCTCAGAAGTGTTTTACGCACCGCACGCCCGGCTTTTGTTTGGCGTTGTATGTCTTGGGGGGGGGGGGGGGGGTTGGGAGGGGAGAGGTGTACGGTCTGCTTGCGCTTGGCCTTCCTCCTTCGGTGTGCTGTCGTGTTATCCGCGCGGATTGCAATCTCTTTACAGCGTGGTTGTGGAACATCCGTGTGATCGTGGTTCTCTGTCCCCTGCGGTGTTCCCCGTCCGGGGTGGACCGTTTTGTGCTCATATATTTTGGTGAGTCCGACATTCTCTGTCTCGGTCATACCGTGGCACTGCTTATGGTCACTGGATATTTGGCCATGGCAGAGGGTCGTTGCGTCTCCTCCACTCTGCAGCTTTGCCCCCTTTTCTTTTCAATGCCCTGCTCCTCGTCCATGACAGAACACATACAGGCCAGCCTGAATCAGCCCTTTGATACAGTGCATGCTTGTAATTGAGCACGCCGATGTTGCTGACCCTTCTTGCTTGGTGTGTGTTATCCCTTTGATTTTTCACATATGACTGATGTTCCGTCGCAGCATCGTTCTCACCAATATCTGCACGTGCCCTAAAGGTCAGTCCCCTGCACCCTTCTGTTATGATTTTCCCCTCATCACCATTCCACTGCATGGCAACTCATGCCCTCCACTTTTACATCCAGCTCTGCGGATATCCACCCATTCCCACACTTGCCCACCTACTCACCCTCCTGTCCATCGTGGCCGTCAACCATCAACTATGCCGCATCCATGATCTGGGCTTCTCCACAACGTCGCAGCGTGTCGCTGGGATCCTTCTTTGCAACGCTCAAATCTCTGATATTCGTAATACCCCTCCGAGGCATGCAGCTCAATGGTAGGAGCTTCCAAGCGTGTGCCTGCCCTGATGGCGATGACATCCTCGCCTCCACTCCCTACACTCTGAATGCCTATCGACCAAAGGCTTCGCGATTTTCGTATTCCATTCGGAAGTCGGTACCGCACGAACGGGCATTACGTAATAAAAAGTGTGGGTGATCACCCCAACAGTGACTCTCTCACCTGCCTCGTCGATCATCGATCATCGATCAGCACCAAGCACGCGACGGTCCATTCTGAAGAGGTCCACTGACTGCCGTGAAGGCAGATAGCAAGGCCCTTCTTGGGTCGTATAGCAAGACGTGCACCGCACTATCAGGGACGCACTAGTAAGCGTTAGACTAGACTTTCAACCTTCCGACCAGCCGCTCTCACAGCAATGGAGTACCGGTACATGACGTTTAGGGACCAAGCGCGCTGTTGCGTCATCCAGGACAATCGTTTCTCGAGGCTCTCAAGCGAAGGGCCAACAGGCCGCTGCCATAGATCATGCGCAAGTTTGCCATCGGTCTCTTAGTCTCGTACGTGTATACTTATCAACAGAGTTTGTGTCAATATACTCGCTATGGATGGGGGAGTAGCAGCCAGTTTACCTATTGGAGGTGAGTCCTCGAGTTGCGCCGGGTGTTTGTACTCGCGAGATATGGATCACTCGGGTAGTCGCATCCCTCGTGATTTAGTCGATCCTCTTGCTGCTCCTGCTGTGGTCTTAAAGTCAAGGTGCGTATTATCTGTATGCATCGTCTGACCGTATTCGCTCGTCACCCTTCACTCAGGTCGTTTCTCCAGTAGACACTGAAGAAGAATACATACAAGACGACAGGGAAAAAGGTGAATAGGTTGTACCTTTGGTTGCGCACCATGTCGGGTGGGAAATGAGATTGAAATCTGTCTACGAACAGGGATAAGCAGAGCGGGAGAACAGTTGCTGTTTGCGTACCCCCAGGGCGGAATGGCATAATATGATACTTGTCCTGTCGACTCTGTGACTTGGATAGTATGGCGGAATGTTGTCAGGTTTGCATGGGCACATAGACGCGAAACTCGAACGAAGGGATGTACCCGAGACACTTGCAACTGCTTCATCCGAATGAATTCTTCCACATCTTTCCCTCTATGCCTCCTTCTCCGTGCCTCTCGACATTCCCCAATAAGGTTGTCTCCTCGTCAGACCCATCCGGGTACTGCTCCCTCATTTTTCCTTTCCCTTTATTCTTTCCTTTGATGAGACTCTTTCCGGCTGACTGAAAGGCGGCTGCCCTCAGAACGTTTGAATTCTCTACTCTGTTGATTTTGGGTTGGTGTTTTGATGGTGATCTCGGTTGGACGAAGAGATGGGTGCGATGATATGAAGAGGAATGTCAGGTCCAGGCATGGACATGTTGTTTGTTTCGGAACCACCATCGAGAGCTGATAACTTGAATTGTCAGCATGTTTTTTCCCCGTGGGTTCTTGATGAATTTTGAACAACCAGAGAAATGCTGCGTAACGGATAGTGAATGAACCAAGTGGCAAGTCAGTTTAGCGGCTGTTGTCACTTGCCTAAAGGTTTCTGCTAACGAAACTCAGCGGAGCGGAGCCATCGACCAGAAGTTTTCCTCGAACTCTTAGCTGCTCGTACTCTACGGATCAACTGGCGCGTGACGAGTGTACGGACTTCGCAGAATCCCAGCACTCTTGATTGCGCATGTCCTTCGCAGCTCGAATTTGTGCATGGCCCGGCCGTGGTGAGTACTGGTATGTACGCTTGAGCTTGAGCCTCCATATGTATTTACAACACAGAAAATCAAACAACAGGGAAGAGCTAAGTATCACATATAGTACAATCCACCTTCGCTCCATTCACGGATCCAGCATGCCGTTTGCAAGCGGTAGGCTGGTTTCGCGACGGTCGGGGGGAGAATATAAACACTGAATATGTCCGTAGAGTGCCCGAGGTCATAGGCCGGGCCGACTGATGTTTCGAGTCAGATTCGGAGTCCGCCTAACTTTGAACCATACTTATCTAATTCGCAATTCTGCTCCACATATTAAGACAGGGCTTCCATATCCAGCGTTCAAACCACCCTTCGGCCTGGCCACTGGTGAGTAAACGGTCAGGAAAGGATAATGGGCTAATGCAGATATTGGTAACTTACCTCTGAGCAGCCCATTCCTCCGGCCGGAGGTGCCTTCCAGCAGAGGTATCTTCCAATCGCGTCCCTTCATTCAATTCCTCTTGAAGTAGAAGAGTCTTTTTCGTGTTTTCCAGACCCTCTACGATAATCCAGGCTCTTTCCGGGGTGTTGTCGAACCTTTCAGGACAGGCTCCTGCGTTGACAAGTGACTGCCAGTGTGTCCTCAGTGAGTCCTCCACCTCGATAGCCTCCGACTCGTTTACAACGTCCCACATAGTCGTCACCAGCCGGACCCGGTCAGCTGCCTCATCGCCGCACAAGTCACGAAGTAACTCGACACTTCGCACATCGGCGGGAGACACACTATCGTCTTTTATGCTTTGGGTGTATATCACACCCGTAATCCCAATAGCACCTTCTGCAGTATTTTGCCTGTGAGTTGCGTACATATCCTTCAGCCATGTGGCCATTGCTCTAAACGCTGCGCCTTGCAATAGCTCCCCGTTGTTGAGCCCTGGTGTATCCACGAGGATGAACCGCTGCCCACTATGATAGTACTCGTATGCGCAGACACCTTTCATACGGGAGGAGAGTTCTTCTGTTTCTTCTGGTTTCATTCCGGTCAGTTTGTCGATGAACTAGATTTCACCCGTAAGTGACAACGAAATAGTGAGGGATTTCGTCAACTCACATTGCTTATTCCGGACCCTGCTTTCCCCATGACACTATAAACACGGGAGTTGTAGAAGCCAGGCAGAGTGACAGGTGAGGTAGCACATACAGGATGACGACATCGTCGTGCGTAATTGTAAGCGTTGATGCTGGCGTATGCGTTGGCATGGTCACTGACGACGTCAGAGAAAGGCTGGACTGGTTTTCCATCGACTCGCGAAGGTTACGAGGATAGACCGGAGGACTGTTATTGCGGTTCGCAGGCTTATCTGAACGTTCGCACAAGACAACTGCTGTGGAGTTGGAGTTTGGAGTTGAAGTACTTGTAGGGAGTCCTGTAACAAGGGACAAACTCGATTAGGTTGAATCGTATCATCCAGTCCCACCGCAGTGATGGCAGCGCTACGCCGCTCGGGAGACGGCAGTATTAGCTCTCCAGGTCGGTACATAATTGACTCCCATCGAAGGGAGGGGCGTCTCATATCTGATGCAGCGAGTGCTTCGGCAGGCGCCAGAAAAATGATGCTGCAACCGAGTATGGTCAGCTTAGGAGCGTAGGGGGAGCAGTATTCGGCTGACTAGCAAGCCAATGGGAAGGTTGTTGTTTCTCTGCCCTCAGCTTGGTATCGAGCGGCACCTGCCCAGACTCCCGGATCCGGAGGCGGGAAATACGGGTGCCGAGGCTCTTATTGTTCATATACAAATGGGGGTATGTTGAGGTCAGCTTCAAATCTCTCGTTACTCAGATCAGTGGAGCACACTTCGCAGGCGCGTTGATCAATCATTGGAGCTGACTGGTAGGACAAAGTGATCAGCCCATCTTATTCCAGGATCTCTGATGGACGTCACTATCTCTTCAACCACAACGTCAGTAAGGCCGTGCTAAATTACAGCACTTGCGTCTTCCAGTTTTTGAATTCTTTGGGTGTTGGGCAGGTGCCGTTAAACGCTAAACAAGCAACTTTTTGAGCGCTTAGCTTTGTTGATACCCTATCCGAGCGTTGGTGTAAGACAGCCGCTGTGAGCAAGTGGAATTAAAGTTGGGGGTTGAAGTACTTATGGGAAGTCCTTTGCAAGGGACAAACTCGGCTAGGTTGAATCGTATCACCCAATACCCCTCTCGCTATGATAGTGGCGCCGCACCGTCCGCGAGATGGCCGTGTAACGCTCTCCGGGTCGGTACATATTTGCCTTCCATCGGCCCAAAGGGGGTTTATCGACTGGGCGTCTGACATCTGTAATACAATCAGTGCTTTGACGGGCGCCAGATATATGACACTAAAACCGAGATGGCCTACTTGGGAGTGCAAGGGAACGGGTATTCGGCTGACTAGCAAGCCAATGGGAAGGTTGTTGTTTTTCTGCCTTCTTATACCGTCGAGCGGCACCTGCCCAATCTCCCGGAGGCGGGAAATACGGGAGGTGAGGTTCTCATGTTTCGTATACGTATGGTAACGTGTTATGTCCAGCTTCAAACCTCTCGTTACCCAGATTAATTCCCCATCAGTAATTATGGATCGGAAAGCGCGTAGAACACAGTAATCAGCCCCTCCGATTCGAGGTTGCTCTGTATGGACCTCACTATTCCTTCAAATCTGCAAGCGTCGTCAGTGAGGCCGTGCCAAATTGCAGCATATGCCTGTTTCCTACAGTTTTTGAACTCTTTGGATGCTCGGCAAGTGCGGTTACTAAATATTAAGCGTCTAAAAAGCAACTTTTTTGAGCGCTTAGCTTCATTGATCTGAGTGAGGCCGGGCCAAATTACAACGTATGTACGCTTCCTGCATCCTTTTCTAGGCTTCTTGGAGTTCAGCAAGTGTTGTTAATACCTAAATATTAAGCGTTTACGCGCTCACAAAGCAACTTTTTAAACACTTACCTTTTACGGGTGCTCAGGAAGACCACATCATCGGTCAAATTCACTCTTTCATTTCCCTCGTCGATCAGCATCAAGCTCGGGACGGTCCATTCTGAAGGGGTTCACTAACTATAGTGAAGGAGAGAGAACAAGGCCCTGCTCGAGTCGTACAGCGACACGTCTGTGGCACCAGCAGGTATGCACTAGTAGGTGTCAGACTAGACTTTCGACCGGCCGCTCTCAGAGCATCGGTGCATGACATACAAGGGCCGAACGTGCTGTGGAGTTATCGAGGACGCTCGCTTTATGGCTCGCAAACGAAGAGCCAACAGAAAACTCAGCCTAGTGCTCATCGTACGGTGGAATATGTGAAACGGAGTCACCGACCAGGAGCTTCCCTCGCGACTCGTAACAGTTCGTATACCAACGGATCAACTGTCACGTGATAGCTGCACGGATTTTGCAGAAATTCAGTATTGTTGATTATGAGGGTCATCCACCGATCGAATTCGTGCACGGCCTGGCTATGGTGGGTACCGGCATGTGCGCTTCAACCCCTATATGTATATGCAACCCAGAAGACCAAAGTCCTAGAACGAGAGGGAAGAGTCATCACGTGTAGTGAAATCCACCGGACCGTCAATGCCATCCACGGATCCAGCATGCCATAGAGCGGAATTCGCAAGTGGCAGTTGGTTTCGCGACGATCGGGCGTTACAGTAGTGGGGGGCGGGAGAATGTAAGCACTGAACATGTCACAGGTCAAGGCGATTGATACTTCTGAGTCAGGTTCGAGTTCGCCTACCTTTGAACCATTTCCAATCTGCAAGCCTCCTCTCCATTTAAAGACTGCCTTCCCTAAAACCCAAACAACCATTTGAACCAGCCGCTGTCAGCAAGCGGTCAGGAGATGGCAACGGGCTCACACAGATACTGGTAACTTACTAGAGAGTAACCGATTCCTCCGGCGGGCGGCGCTTTCCAGCAGTTGTATCTTTCAGTGCCTTCCCCGTGTTCACTAATTCGTCGCTCCCTTATTCTTCCTTTCTCCTTGGTCCTTTAATGAGACTCTTGTCGGCTGACTGAATGGCATCTTCCCACAGAACGCTTGGATGCATCTGCGCTGTGTCGATTCTGGGTTGGTATTTTGATGGTAATCTCGGTTGGACGAGGAGACAGGTGCAATGATATGAAGAGGGATGTCAGATCCAGGCGTGGACATGTAGTCCATTTCGGAATCACCGTCTCGCGCTTATAACCTGAATTGTCCCGTCCTGTTGCCCATGGATGCCTGATGAATGTTGGATAACCAGAGAAACGCCGCACAGCGGATGGTCACGGTGAGCCAAACGGCGATTCGGTTTAGCAGTCACGACCGTCAAGGTTGTCGTGACTTGCCTATTACATAATGCATACGACGTACCGTGATTTCGAGTTCAATTCAAATGCAAATGTACACAAGGTTTCTGCCAACGAATCTCAGCCTAGTCCTTATCGTACAGTAGAGTGCGTGGAGCGTGAGCCATCGACCAGAGGCTTTCCTCGAGACTCTAAATTGTTCGTACACTCAGCGCTTAACGGGCGCGCGGATTTTGCAGAATCCCAACACTCTTGATTCCGCACGTCCTTCGCAGCTCGAATTTGTACATGGCCCGGCTATGGTGAGTACTGGCATGTACACTTGAACCTCCATATGTTTTTGCAACACGGAAAATCAAACAACAGGGAAGAACCATGTATTGGCACATAAGAGTAAAATCCACCGGCTCGACAATCCATCTTCATTCCATTGACGGATCCAGCATGCTGTAGAGCGGAATTTACAAGTGGTAGCTGGTTTCGCGACGGTCGAAGGGAGAATGTAAACACTGAATATGTCCACAGAGTGCCCGTGGCCATAGGCCGGGCCGACTGATGCTCTGAGTCAGATTCGAATGTACCTAACTTTGAACCATTTCCAATTCGCAATTTTCCTCCACATATTTAGACAGGGCTTCCATATCCAGCGTTTAAACCACCCTTCGGCCTGGCCACTGTCAGCAAGCGGTCAGGAAATGATAATGGGCAGATGCAGATATTAGTAACTTACTAGGGAGCAACCAATTCGTCCAGCCGGTGCTTTCCAGCAGCGGTATCTTCCAATCGCTTCTTCATGATCACCAATTCCTCTTGAAGTAGAAGAGCCTTTTTCGTGTTTTCCAGGCCCTCTATGATGCCCCAGGCCCCTGCCGAGGTGTTGTCGAACCTTACAGGGCGGGCTCCTGCTCTGATGAACGAACGCCAGTCTATGCTCTCGGATATACCCTCCACGTTGTAAGCATCCAATTCTTCTGCTTGGTTGGGCATAGTCATCACCAGCCGAACTCGGTCAGCTGGCTTGTTACCGCACAGGTGACCAAGTAACTCGAAACTTTGCACATCGGCGGGAGGCCAATCATCATCTGTTATGTCATGGGTGTATATCACACCCGTAAGCCTGATTGAACGCTGGTACCTGCCTAGATGTAAGGAGAATACTTTTCCTATGAGTAGACGAAACTTGCGTACGTATCCTCCAGCCATTTGGATATATCTCTAAACGCTGTGCCTTGCAAACACTCCCCGTTGTTGAGCCCTGGTGTATCCACGAGGATGAACCGCTGCCCACTATGAGAGCAGTCGTATTCGCGGACGTTTTCCGTATGTGAGGAAAGTTTTTTTGTTCCTCCCAGTTGCATTCCGGTCAGTTTGTTGATGAACTAGATTTCATCCGTAAGTGATAGCGAAGTAACGAGGAGTTTCATCAACTCACATTGTTTATTCCGGACTCTGTTTTCCCCATGACACTGTAAACACGGAAATTGTAAAAGCCAGACAGAGTTAAATGTGAGGCAGCACATACAGGATGACGACATCGTCGCTCGTAATTGCAAGTGTCGGTGTTGCCGTATGCGTTGGTATAGTCGCTGACGACATCAGAGCAAGGTTGGACCGATTTTCTACCGGTTCGCAAAGGTTACGAGGGTAGACTGAAGGGTTGTTGTTGCGGTTCGCTGGCTTATCTGAACGTTCGCATAAGACAGCTGCTGCGGGGAGGTGAGTTGGAGTTGTGTGTTGAAGTACTTATGGGAAATCCTGACCAAGGTGCAAACTCGGTTACATTGAATCGTATCATCCAGTCCCCCCGCTGTGACGGCAGCGCTGCGCTATTCTGGATACGGCAGTGCAACGCTCTCCGGGTCGGTCCATATCTGACTTCCATCGAAGGGAGTGTCTCATATGGGCGTCTCATATGTGATGCAGCCCAGTGGTTCGACAGACGCCAGAAATATGACGCTGCAACCGAGTATGGCCAGCTTGGAAGCGCAGGGGGACGGGTTTTTGGCTGACTAACAAGCTTATGGGAAGGTTGTCGTTTTTCTGCCTTCGACTTGGTGTCGAGCGGCACCTAGCCCGAACTCCTGGCCCCGGGGGCGGGAAATACGGAGGTTGAGGCTCTCGCTGTTCGTATACATGTGGTGATATCTTACGCTCAGCTTCAAATCTCGTTACTCGGATCAATGGGGCACACCTCGCAGGCGCGTTGATCAATAATTGGACCTGGCTGGTAGGACGAAGTAATCAGCCCATCTGACTCGAGGTTTCTCTGTACGGACTTCACTATTCCTTCACCTACGACATTAGTAAGGACGTGCTAAATTATAGCGCATGGTTCTTACAGTTTTTGAATTGCTTCGACAGGCACCAGAACATGGCAAGCTTGGGAGTGCAAGAGGACTAGTAGTGGCCTGACTAGCAAGCCGACGGAAGGCTCTTGTTTTTGCCGCCCTCCACTACCGTTTAAAGTGCTACCCGCTTCGAGTGTTGAGCCAATCTCCCGGCTGCGGGGGCGGGAAATACGGGGGCTGATGTTCTCATTGCTCGTATACATATGGTGACATGTCGCGCCCGGCTTTAATCTTCTGGTTACCCGGATTAATGGCTCATCAGTAATCATGGATCAGAGAGCGCTGACTGGTACGACGGTGATCAATCCCTCCGATTCCATCATTCGAGGCTGCTTTGTACGGAACTTCACTGCTCCTTCGTCTGCAAGGTTATCAGTGAGACCCTACCACATTACAGCATACGCTTCCTACAGTTTTTGACTTCTTTGAGTACTCGGCGAGTGCTGTCACTAAGAAATAAGCGTTCAAAAAGCAACCTCGCTGGTCGACACCGCACTAGGTAACGCGTATTACGTAATAGCAGTGTGGAGGGTGACGTCTTGACTACTTAATACTCACTCCCTTACTTGCCTCGTCGATCAGCACTGGCAAGCACGCGACGGTTCATTCTGCAGGGGTTCACTAACTACAGTGAAGGAGAGAGAACAAGGCCCTGCTCGAGTCGTACAGCGAGGCGTCTGCGGCACCATCAGGCCCGCACTAGTAGGAGTCGGACTAGACTTTCGACCTGCCGCTCTCACAGCATCGCTGTAAATCCCTTCCGAAGGAACATCGGTACATGGCATCTAGAGACCGAACGTGCTGTGGGGTCATCGAGGACGCTCAACTTGAGGCACGTAAACGAAGAGCCAGCAGACCGCAGCCATGGATCGTGCGCAAGTTTGCCATCGGTCTCTTCTTCGCCGTCGTTGGATATGTGTCGTATGTGTATATCGGCCGGATTTGTGAGAGAATATTCGCTAGGGATGGTGGGGTAACGGCCAGTATAGCTGTGGGAGGTGAGTTCCTGCATTGCGTCGCTGTGCTCTCGAGATATGGATCGTTCGCATAGTTGTGTTCCTCGTCATCTATTCGGTTCTCTTGCTACTCACGCTGTGGTCTTATGCCAAGGTTCGCATTACACGCATGCGTGGTCTGACCACTTTTTCTCATCACTGGTATCTTTACTCAGGTCGTTTTAACGTCACCGGGAGTCGCCCGAGATGTAGGTTCAACGGCCCTCAATTTGCCCTAACTCTCACTGGTTGCACAGTTTACGAACCGGACAGAGCGACCGACTTACGATCGCGATGGCCATCCTTCACATATGACATCTGACCTGCGTGGAGCCCCCTACGATCAGGAGTCCACCGTTCACACGTATACGTCAGACCATCATCAACATACACAAGGTTCCAGGACGCAATCCAGCTTTACATTACAACGCGACCTCCGGACTTCGTTATCGTCGGGACCTTCCGAGAGTGCCCTTCCTAGGATGGTGGGGACAGCGATTCCCCAGCACCCCAATGCTGGTCATCACAGGGGAAGTTCACAAGCGACGAACCACTCCATGCCCAGCCACCACATTACTAATACTAACGCCATCAGGAGCCCCGAAGAAGCACGTGTAAGAGACGTGCTGGTTAACCCCGAGGCACCATACGTGCCTGACAGCATTGCTTTACCTCCGATTCATGCAGGTAGTACTCGATCTCGAAGGAGGGAACCTAACGGAGTCGGGTCCGGCCAAAGTCGAAACGTCAATGGGATTTCGAGGCGTCCCCCAGCAACGCCAATACTATTGCCCGAGAACAGATATTGCAGTCGGTGTAAGATAGTAAAGCCATACCGAGCACACCACTGTCGAGCGTGTGGAACTGTGAGTGGGAACATCATTCCTTCGCGATGAGCATATAACTGAACTAACCACAATTCGGACAGTGCGTGTTGAGGTACGACCATCATTGCCCTTGTAAGTGCCAAGTCATCATTTCTTAAGCAACTTGCGTGGTTTAGCTTCAATTAGGGATCGGACAGTGTGTGGGAGCACTCAATCAAAAGGTGAGGGTATATCTCCTCCAGATTACGCTCGGCTCATGGTGTATAGTTTTTCATCAATTTTCTCTTTTGGGGAAGTGTTAGCTGCTGGTGGACATTTGGAAGCCTCTTGGGCATTTACCGTAAATATCTGCCGGGAGGGGCGTCCGCCTTGGAAATACCCATCGCGATCGCCTTGTAAGTCTTCTTTCTTCGGGATTATGAATAGCTGGTGGACGGCGTCGACGTTTTCGACAGAGTTGGCTTGTTCGGGTTCTTTTTTATCGGGTTGCTGACGACACAAATCCATCTCGCGCTGAACAATCAAACAACGGTAGAGTCCATGTACGCAAAAGCGATGAGGGAGCGTGAACAAGTGGTGTTGGCTCGCGAATTTCAGTGGTGGCAATTTGGGTAAGTATACAAGGCTACGAGTTGGTTTTCTCGTCTCGTTGCTAATAAGGGAACCTTTACTACAGGGCAAAGCAGAGAACGAGGAGGCGTTGGGATCAGGAGTGGGGAAGGATAGGGAAAGAGGGAAACATCTGGTGGTTAGGGAGTTACAGAGCCAATTGGGAAGCGGTGATGGGTAAGAACGTGTGGTGGTGGTTGTGTGAGTCTTGATCTTTCCGTGGTTGCTGGGCTGTAGTGATGAGTGTGAGCAGTGCCAGTAGGACGTTGTCCCGACGATGGGGTGAACTACCCAGTAAACCCTCGATTTGATTCGCAAGGTCGGTGGAGAAGACGAGAGGAATGGTCCGAGGAACTACGATGATATTACGATCTGATGACATTTGCCAGTCGCTGTATGGATGATATATACATGCTCTTGTACGACATTTGGGTAGCTGACTTGGCTCGGCTCGACGTAAGCTGACCGTGTGCTGGTGGTCAGCTGGGGTGAAACCGGGCGGACCATCGCCTACCAGGAGCCCCACGGCAGCCTAAATACAAACCGTACTTTCCACGGGGGTTGGAACCATCCGACTTACCACGATCTCCTCAGTGTCGTCGTCGACCTAAAGTCACTGAAGTCTTAGCGTAATACTCATCACCACAGTTACAAGTCGAACATCTCGTACAACCATGTCTCCAGTTGCTACTTCTCCCCACGAACTTGCGTCCAACGGTCACGCCCGCAAATCTGTGAGGGCGGGCAACGGCGCCAATACTGCAGATGCAGATATCCCTATGCATTTGTCGTCAGCAGACCTCATTCGTATGGAGCACGAGTACGCCGCTCACAAGTAAGTCGAACGAACGAAAACGATGGCGCTGCCCTCGGGCGTTTGGGGTTGTCCCTAATGACGAGGGGATGGATACTTAAATACCCTACCTACTACGTCACTACGCCATTTTCTACCCCCCACTCCAGGGGTCTCTCGATGGTCTCTTCCCCTTTTCATCGATGAAGTTGATCATAATACTCACATGCTGCGCACGTTTTTGTGCTTCTTTTGATATCTGTACAGCTACCACCCCTTGCCTGTTGTGTTTGACCGTGCCAACGGCGCAAAGTGAGCATTTTTTGCCAATGGCGTTGCCAGCGTGCAACTTCTAGGTCTCGCGAGTGCTTATCGCCATTTCTTTTCTTCTTCTTTTTCCCCCGCAGAGTATGGGATCCAGAAGGGAAAGAATACATCGATATGCTGTCGGCTTACTCGTAAGCTCTTTTTGTGCTACTGGCTCGTCTCCCTCCCGCTCACATGTAGCCGTTTCTTAATATAGGGCTGTCAATCAGGTTCGCACCCCTCTTGTCATTGTTAACATTGACGGGACTAGTTTATGGTTCGGATTATTAGGGCCATTGCCACCCTAGGATAGTTGCCACTCTCGTCGAGCAGGCCCAGAAACTTGCCCTGTCCTCTCGGGCCTTTTACAACTCGGTTTTCGCCAGATATGCACAGCAGGTCACGGAGATGTTCTCATATGAAAGCGTTCTTCCAATGAACACGGGAGCCGAGGCCGTTGAGACGGCTGTCAAACTTTCCAGGAAATGGGCGTATATGAAGAAGGGCGTTCCCGAAGGAAAAGCGATGGTATTGAGTGTCGAAGGAAATTTCCATGGCAGAACTATTGGGGTTATCAGGTACGTTAACTTGTCATTCATACCCCGTGGGCGCTGATCACCGATTCAATATCGGGCTCTTGTCCCATGGCGCTGATCAGTATGAGCACGGATCCGGAGAGCCGGGGAGGCTTCGGGCCATATCTCGAGGGCGTAGGGCCTACGTTCCGCGACAACGGCAACCTCCGAACGATTCGCTTCGGTGTGATAGAGGATCTCGAGCGCGCACTGGAGCTCTATGGGGAACATGTCGCAGGGTTCTTGGTGGAGCCTATCCAAGGCGAAGCAGGGTGAGTTCCAACGCTTTTTTTCTATTCCGTCTGATTAAGTGGTACCTGTGTTTTTAGCATCGTTGTCCCACCCGCTGGCTACCTAACGGAAGTTCGCAAGCTGTGCACCAAACACAACGTACTGCTCATCTGTGACGAGATCCAAACTGTAAAGGGCGCTGCTGTTTTAAAATCTCGTTGTGACTGACAGAAATGGTTTTAGGGACTTTGCAGGACCGGCAAGATGCTGTGCTGCGAGCACGACAATGTTAGACCCGACATCGTGTTGTTGGGCAAGGCTCTCTCTGGCGGAGGTTGGTTGATTGTCTCCGTAATCGAGATCGGATCTATTCAACTGACCCGTCCACTTAGTATATCCTGTCTCCGCGGTGCTCGCCGACAAAGAAGTCATGTACTGTATTCATCCAGGTGAACACGGAAGCACCTACGGCGGGTAAGCTTACTTGTATTCTTCTATTCTTCATACGAGACCTCACCGCAATGACCCCTCAGTAATCCTCTTGGATGTGCAGTGGCGATGACGGCACTCCGTGTTCTTGTCGAAGAGAAGCTTGCCGACCGCGCTGAATATCTCGGAAAAATCTTCCGCGAGGAGATGAAGGCGCTGAGATCGCCACTAGTGAAAGATGTCCGCGGCAAGGGCCTGCTCAACGCAGTAGTCATCGACGAAGAGAAGAGTGTTAGGGGAAGGTCTGCTTGGCAGTTCTGCTTGCTGTTGAAGAGCCGCGGCGTGCTTGCGAAGCCGACGCACGTGAACATGTAAGTACAAGTCTTACCCTCGTCAGGCCGGTATCGTTCATGCGTGCTGTGTTGGGCCAGTATACGCTTCGCCCCGCCTCTCGTGATCTCTGAGGAAGACCTCCGCAAGGCTATCAATGTGATTGCCGAATGTCTCGAGGATTTTGACAAGGTAAGTGTGCACTGCGATAATCATCCGGATGTTGTGACCAGGATTGAATACCTCTTTGGTGCAGCTCGACGACATTCCCGGTGAAGTCGAGAGCGAGAAAGGGCATAAGGATACGCTTTCCATTTGATTCTTTCCTTTGTGGACACCTTCCGGCTGATGTTTCCGCGAGTCATTTTGTGATCTGTTGTGTGGTACATGCAGTACAGGAGTTACATAATGTACTTTATGGATACGTGGCGTCCTGCATCGCAAAATATATGTAGTACTAGGCAATAAGTCAGTTTATCGTCAGCCCAACCCGAAAGATTGTATAGGTGAACACGCCTGCGAGCCTGACATGGTGCGCTAACGAACTTGAAGTCGCAAATGCTCTCTGACTCGACTGGAAGATTCGGGAGAAGGAAGGGGTTGTAAGTCCACGTTGCTTTCACGGCAAGGTTCACCGTCACATTTCACTTCCTTGGACACGCATGAACAGCGTGGGGGGACCCTATCATTGCGGAAGAGAACCACACGCACGCTGAGCCAGGTGTCTCGCCCCACTGCCCACAATGGCCTCTACGTCTTATAACACTCTCACCGTCGACAACGAATTGACGCCCTCCGTCGTCCGGAGGAACTACCACAAATCGACTTAATATCATGTCATCACAAAGGTCACAGAACAAGCCTCGGAAGGCTATACAACGCTCCGAAATCAGATCCACCGACATCGTAATTCTGTAGGTGCTACCTAAATCACCCCTTGTGTGAGAGTTCTTCATCCGGTTTCATCAGTGTATTGGGAACGACGGGCTCAGGGATGAGCAACGTGAGTGTATAGAACTGGTCAGTAAATCTTAACCAGCAACTAACGAGTACAATGCAGTTCATCAACGCACTTACCGGTATGGGACCAGAGGATGGAGCACATGGCTACGTCTCGTGTACAGCAAACGTGATTGCTTATCCATGCTACTATGGAGCGCGACGTTACATCTTCGTGGACACTCCGGGCTTCAACGCAACGTATACATCTCAAAAGGCCGTGTTCGAGAAGATAGCGAAGTGGCTATCAGCGACGTACTTGGTCCCGTCCTTTCCAATTGAAGCCGGTTGCTGACACTCGAAACAGATACCAGGAGAGGAAATTACAGTTCAATGGAGTGATCTATACACGTCGCATTACGGAAACGCACAGGAGTCGTTCTGAACGAAGCAGTTTCCAGATATGTGCTAATCTGATAGGAAACGAGGCTGCCCACCGCGTACGTCTGGTGACCACGATGTGGGATGACCCTCAAGACGGGTCAAACTTCTCAGCCGAGGAGAACAGGGAAAGTAAGTTGAAGGAAGAACAATGGAGGTCTCTCATAAATGAGGGAGCAACGTGTGAAAGGTTTCTCAATACACCAGTATCGGCATGGGATATAGTGCACGGCCTGGGAGTGGACAGGAAAGCGGGTCTCCTACTTCAAAGAGAGTTGGTTGATATGGGAAAGTCGCTCAAACAGACTAGCGCTGGGATGCGGCTTCATCAGGAGTCTCCGACTTCCCTCGGGTAAGTCGTTAGTTTCACAGCTGGTCCCGATGTTAGTTTGACGGAAACATTCCACCATCAGAGGTCTGGTAAAAAGACTTTTTGGACTTTAATGAGGCAAAAACCTTTCTTACATGGATATTCTACATGGGGTTTTCGAGTCGTCGCGAACTCTCGGGGGGGCCGACAAGGCAGCGATGAAGCGTCGTCGTAGATCGATGATCTAACCGAGTGCTACGCCACACGTTTTTCCAGGATGATATTACCGGGCGGCGCCTGGCCCGTCACACGACATCTTCCCACCTCCACCAGAGACTGGTACCACTACGTGCTCATGCTGGGTCCGTGCACAGAGGGATGGATATTAGCTGGTCTCTTATTCTAGAGCTTTGCTTTGGATTTCACGCTACTTACAAGACAAGCATCGCCGATGTTTATCACATACTACCGTTCGCTAGTTTCAGGTTATGTTTCGGCCGGGCATAGACTCGTTAGTGTGCACACGTGCATGCTTGTCAGTAGCGGTAGACACTGAAAGCGCCTAATCTCCGTAGGTGTAGCGCTGCTATCGGACACCGACGGTGACCAGTCTCAGTCTTGGACATACTCTGTTCCGCCTTAGTGGTACCACCACTGTCTCTGCCCAAGGCAGCTTCAGCCGACATGCAAGGAATAATTTACCTTAAGAGAGAGCGACTGCAAGGGCCAACCGGGTACTGCTCGGATACCCATACACTAGATCGAGATTAGACTGGACAACAATGTTATTCTGTACGTCCTGCTGGAATGCCCCTAATGTTTTGACTGCGATGCCTGCGATGTGACATATGTGCTACACATCGATTGCATTTACCAGTTGCTATGTCCGACTCTAGACTGAGAACCCTTCGGGAATTACTTATGATACTACCTTTTCCTCCCTTTTTTCTTTTTTCCACTCGAGGAAGGGGCACTGACGTTTTCTGCGGAAGGTGCAGTACTGGACACTCACATTAGCGCCAGCTGCGGCATCCCAAGTGAGGGAGGCGGTGACCGTTACCATTGTGAAAAACCCCAGGAAGATTTGGCCGGGTCATCCCGAGCAGGATCTGGAGGCGAGCGGACTGCAGTCGTAGGAGTGGGCAAGTAAGTCGAATAGTGCTTCCGGAGGATCCGCGTGTAAAATCCAGCTATAATTTTGGACCCATGAGATAGTTCCTTCTGAGAAATGCGCTCTATAAGCTTCGGTAAACCTTCGACAATGGGCGCACTCGCTATCTTCTGTAACAGTAAGTCGAGTTCCATTTCCAGCACAGCCGGGTACCTATTTAATTGTAGTACCATGGGAAAACGAAGAACTCGTCAGAAGCGTACGGACCTCCCAGTAAACCCGCTCGCCAATTCTTGTAATAAGTTGTTTTCATCAATGTTGCTGCGGATAGAGGCAAAGGCCCGATCACGGAGTTCGTTGATGTTGAGCTAGATCAACACGAGTTTTCAGGCTATACACAGGCCGATAGGAAATTTTCGCGAACTTTAGTTGCAAGGCGGTACATGGACTTCGCTGAACACGTTGGCGTCTGACTTGTATTGCAAGAAAACCTTTTCGACCCCCGTGGTCCCGAAGACCTGAGCGGTGAAAACTCCACAATACCCATGTAAAGAAAGTGCAAGAGGCAATACCACCTAGCATTCGTTCAAGAACTGCATGCTACGTTAGAGAGCTAGATATAACGTACGTCTGGAATGCGGTATCCTTGACAAAGATATAACGGCCTCCGCTTAATGCCCAAAGCATGTCGTTAGGCTGTAGGCTCATAGTTCCCTCGGACGACGATCCGATTGCGTCAGAGATATTCTGTTCGAAAGAGTTACAGCCTTTCTCTAAGCTTGGCGTGGTTGATATGCAAGCGCCCGAGTCTTTATTATCACCATCGGAGCCTGCGATCACGTATGGCTCAGGTGCAGACGATACTGTGATATCTTTGGAGATTATAGCACCAAGGTTGATAGCCGTAGTGTGAGCACTGACCGGTATCATCTTCGAGATCGCTGTCACTTTCATATCCATAATCTGGCAGATTAATCCCATCAAAAATCTCGTCGGTTGTCTCGACGTCCATCATGGCCGCACTCGAAGGAATTACATCCAAACTGAACACTAATTTAAGGTGACATGCACTTCAGAGGGCATAATGATATCAGTAGAACGAAACTTACGATCAGCGAAGTACTCTGAGCTGCTCTTGAGGAGAGTGGTATTTGCATTCAACACACGAGGGTCAAGTACTCTCGAATTTGATCTACGAGAGAAGGCGTGAAAACGGACATTGCTGATGTCTTTCCCCAACAATAATTCTCTGAGGAGCGCTTTCGTCCATAGCGGGGTGCCAGTGCTTGAATCGAAAATCGAAGACGGCATCTGCACCGTGAAGAGAACACGGAGTGCTTCGGATATCCCAAACTGCCTTTATATTCCCCTCCCCTACTTCTCGGGCGCCGATTGCCTCGCGTTCTTCTCGTTACGTGCATCAGCTCCAGCAAGAAGCAGGATTCTATGTTCGTCAATTCCACTTGGGTGAACTTTCACCCTGAACAGATACAGGGCATCTAGATTAGAATTTACCCGTGTTAGTTATATGCCCCGTAACTGAGACACACAAGTATAGAGCCGAAAGCAGCATCCTCGAAATACGTGTCAAACTGGGGTTGCAGATCGCGCACGCCTGGTGAGAAAATGTAGGGTGAGCCCGGAGCACGGAGGGCTGAGCGAGGTAACGATGCGGTTTTGTCAAGAGCCAAAAATGCAGCGGGGTTCTGCACAGTGCTTGCCTGCAGTTTTGGTAAAGCCCGTGCTCTTCCGCAGGAAAGCCACCAAGAGCGTTGTGGGAAAGACAAGTTGACAATAACACTGGGGCCTACTATAGACTCGGGAAGTGCCGCCGGGGGCAGTGACAACCTTGCTTGGAGATACTACCACAAAAAACAGAATGTGTCTACAAGAGGTGCTACGTAGCCGTTGATAGTCACGGAGTGGAGCTCTTAGTACAAATCTGTCACAAAGCAAAGGTCCAACACTTTCGACCACACTATGCACCCAGAATTTCTTAGAGACCATCATCTGTCTCCAGATGAAGGAGTATTCTTCTTTTTTTCATGGGGGAAGATGGAGCAGGCAGCATGAGTAAGCAGATACACCAGATTTCAGTGCTGTACATGTCACATCAGACAGCAGCAATGGCCCAGTGGGACAATGTGAAGTGAACCTCAACAAGTGCACTCTGCAGGGATTGGCAATAGGTGAAAGGACAGATGAGGTCAATATCAGGGTCATAGGCAGGGACTGGTAAAAGACGATGCATAAAAGGCCAAGTTGCAGCAGCAGTGGTGAACTTAGGAGTACCTCATCACAGATGAGATGTCAATGTTGGGAAGACATTTCTTGCTTGCCTGTCACACAACAACATTGCCATTGGTAAAATGATGGAGGGCAGCCCAGCATGCCATGACTTATTTGGTGGCATCAGTGTCATCATGTGTGGCAATTTCCATGCACCAGAGCTTCTGGCAGAGGACGACTGCCTGGTAGTATTAGATAGAGAGACAGCATCATGGTGGTCACATATCTGTGCCACAGAATGAATATATGTTGGCATAAAGTGTCGTGCAGCGAGGGCTTTTACGCATTGTTCCGACGCGAGCCGACGCACATGATATGACCTCATCTAATATAGACTAAGTCAGGACCCGAGGAAGGCGATAGGCGAGCTGTAGGGAGCAGGCCTCTTGCAGGTATAACGAACTTGGATAAGTTCGTCAGGGACTTCCTTTACAACCGTGACAGTCGAGGGTTGATCCCCTTCGAACAGAGGTAGAGGAGGATTTATAGAGAATAAGATTCTCAACCTTTACCAGGGAGGTTGGTAGGTAGAGTAAAGTACAAGGGGAATCTACTGAACTCTGGGTGGCTTTTATACCACACAGTTGGTAGGTCCTTAGTAAGTACAACTATCAGAACTTGGTAAAGGAAGAGAAAGTTCGTTTGACACGATGCATAAACAACACGATAACGGCCACATCGAGTCATAACAGAGGATGGAGTACATCCTTTATTACGAGCCGCAATGCGTCGTGTAGAGTCATGTGACGGAGAAGTAAAACAAGGAAATGAAAAGAAGTCATAGATCCGATCGAGATTTAAAGCATAACCAAAAGCGGAAAGGTAACATAAACACACCGTAACCGTAAAGTGTGGTCCATGGACTTGTCCCGCGAGACAGGGGCCCCTTTATTATGGATGTGCTGTCAAAGCGCAGGGTAACAGCGGAGGACGTTGAGGTCGGCGGAAACGGTGACATGTGAAGCAACAAGTTTGAAAAAGCAAGGCGTAGGCACGACATTACCCCCCCCTTAGAAGAAAGGTTGGTGGCCTCACCAACTATCCAGGTCACGGAATATAAGGCGTTCAAGCTTGTCAAGTTCCGGTACTGCCTTTGGAGGGTCCAATAGGACGTCCATAAGGGTCAGTCCAGCGAGAGCCTTTCCCGTTGCGACAGGACCAGTGCCTGAGTCTTTGGCAATCGAGGCAGGTATGTTTGTAGAGGGGATGGAGAGGGTTGAGTTGGACCCTTCCCCCAAGCTCGAGGCAAAGTCGGTCGTTGGATTTGAGGGGGTAAAACGGTTTAGCGGGGAGGGCCTGTGTGGAGTAGGTTGCATTGAATAGATCATATTTCCACAGGCCTCTAGTGTCATAAGCCTTGAGTAAGAACTCTCGCCAGCGTTCGACTCTTTCTTCCTCCTCCGTCCACGGGTCGTCGCATCTTTCTCCAAGAACCTGGGTGGCAAGTCGTAGGAACTTTCTACCGGCATTCTCCTCTTCCTCTCTTCTTCGGTCGAGGGCAAGCCAGCAAACTCCTGGGAGAATAGATTCTTCTTCGATCGATACGACCCCTTCTGTAGGCAGTTCACTGCCCTTCTCTTCCCTATCGTTGCCAGGTACTGGAGGTGTTGCCATTCTGACGGGTGGTACCTCGGATTTTGGTACCTTTTCCTGTCGTCTGTGATTAGGCCCTCCTTGGTCTCCCTGAACTGGGCCACTTCCAGAGGACATCGCATTGTCTGGTCCAGGAACCTCCTTTTGTTCTGTAGCGTCTGGACTAGGTCCATCGGTTCTTTCGTAACAGGAACTACAGGAGACCTGAGGTGGCGGGAGGCATTCGGGCAGGACGTTGCGAAACGAACGAAAGGAGCGGGCGAGCGACGGGCCGAAGTGTACGTGGACGATGTTTATGAGGGATATGAGTAAGTTCTGTGTTTCTTCGACAACCTTCATTCCTTCCGACTCCATGAACACAGTTCCCTTGGACTCTTCATCAACAACCACATCTCCTGTCTTCAAGACATTGGCGGCATGGTGGACTGTAAGTTTGATGCTTCCGTAGACCTGGGACAGCATCCTGAGATAGTCACAGTTGTGGCCGACATCCCATCCGTAGATGATCCATTCGTCGAATTTTTCAAGGATCCGAACATAGCTTTCATAGTCCTCTGGTTTACAGAGGAGGGCAGCAGGGGCGGATCTCCTTGAAGGGACATGGGGGGCCTGGGACGGGGCTGGTTGACCTCTGTCTTGACTATGGGATGTAGAGGGGTGAGTGCTGGAAGTTGTTTCAAGGGGTGGCATGTTGCAGGTCTGTCTGTAGACTGGCTCGGGGTACGGGCGTGTTCTGGGAGTCTTGGGAGGCATCTTTCGCTTTCCCTTTGAGAGGGTGCATACCGTGACGCTGGAGTGGGGGTTGTGTGGTGTCTCGACATCGGGGTCGAAAAGGGATTGGATGGAGGTGGCGACCGAGTCGACAGGCGGTGCGGATACTTGGGAGACGGGTGATGAAAATGGGGTGAAGTCATAATCAGTGTCGTCATAGGAGATGTATGAGTCCAGCAAGTATTGACATGACTCGGAGTTACATTCATCGTCGAAGTAGGACATTTAGTTTCTTTGTTTTCTTTGATGAGAGGACTTTCGAGTCGGTTGTTGAGACTCTGGTGGTTTTCGACGACTCCTTTTATACTCTTCAAGGATTTCTTCCACATTGATGAGGTTACTCTCCGGTTCCCAAGTATTGCTTGCATGTCCGTATCTGCTCCACTTGACCAAATAACGCATTCGCGTACCTCGACACGTCTTCACTTCCTTGTGATTAAGAATAGCTTCGACTTCCCATTCAGGGACGTCATCAACTAATTCTGGAAGTGGCGGTGGTGGTGTGGGGCCATATTTGGGAGTTTCGTGATACGGGAAGATCCTTGATGTATGAAATACCAGATGGACTCGCCAATGATCGGGCAGATCTAGGCGCACGGTAATTTCCGAGAGGACTTCTTTGATCCGGAATGGTCCCATGCGTCTAGGGGCAAGCTTTGTTGATTGTAGGTCATGTTTTAGGTCGCGCGCATCAAGCCAAACAAGTTGTCCTTTGATTGGGGGTTGGTACGACAGCGGGTCAGGCCCTGAGCTGGCCATCTTTTCCGCAGTTTTCTTGTGGGCGATCAGAGCGGTGTCCCTAGCGAGGGCCAGGGCTTCGAGGCGTTCCTCGACCTGTGGGGCCCTTGACGTGTGGACTGATGGATACGGGTCTGGGTCGTATCCATAAAGGAGATAATACGGGGTTTGGCCATGGGTGGAGTGAACCCTGGAATTGTGTGCAAATTCGGCAAGAGCAAGGTACTTGCTCCAGTCATTCGGTTTCTCGGCACAATACATCCTCAGGTATCCTTCCACTTCCTGGTTAACATGTTCGGCCTCCCCATTGGTCTGTGGGTGGTATCCTGACGAGTATCGTGGCTTGATTCGTAATGCCTTGTAAAGGTTTTGTGTAAAGGCGCTGATAAACTGGGGGCCTCAATCAGAGATAATGGACTCGGGGATTCCATAATGGGGATAAACGTGTTGTAGCCATAGGTCTGCCAGGCCTTCGGAGTCCACCGTTTTGTTGCAAGGAAGGAATTTAACAGCCTTGGTGAGGCCATGGTCCACGATAGTAAGGATGGAGTCACATCCATGGGACTGCGGTAGGTCAGTGACGAAGTCCATGGAGACCTGTTTGAACGGTAGTGGCGTACTTGATTCGATAGGTTGAAGCGGTGGAGGATGATCTCGTCGGATAACCTTGGAAGCTTGGCACGTGGGGCATCCTTTAACGTAATCTCGGATATTCTTCCACATTCCTGGCCAGAAACAGTGTTTATTCATGGCGGAGCACATTGCTCGGACGCCAGGGTGGCCGGTGGACGGGTGGTCATGGAACTCCAATAACGTTTTCTTTCGTGCCTTGGGAGGGACGTAGATCCTTCCATTTTTGGTTTTTATTCCAGTTCCAGGGTCCTCTTCGACTTCTTCTTCGAACTCGTTCCTTACGATGACGTAACTTTTGTCTTCCTTTGATGAATCCTTGATTTCATTGAAGGTTTCCTGTGATACTCAGAAGATTCCCGGTCGTTTGGCAGTAAGGCTTTTGTGTACCTTTGGGACTTTCACCGTCGAAGGCCTTTCCTCGTGGGAGTCTAAGGTCGTTTTTGTTATAGTTTCGATGGGTGTAGGGTCGTTTTGAGTGGTTTCACCCCCCCCTTGAGCCAAATCGATGGTGGGAGTACTGTGGTTTCCACAGGAGTGGTTGGGAGGAAAGCCAGGTTTTGTGAGAGGGTGTCAGGGACTATCATTCGTCGACCTGGGTTATGTTTAAACTTGAGCGGGAACCCTTGGATATAGGCAAGCCATCTGGCCTGCCTTCCAGTGAGGTTTTGGGGTTCCCGATAGTAGGTGAGATTTTCATGGTCGGTATGAATGATGGTATCCTCTGGGGGTGACAGCAAATAATGTTTCCATGCCTTCAGGGCGCGAACAACGGCCAACATTTCCAGATCGTACACCTGGTAATTTTGTTCTGCTCCTTGGAGCGATTGCGAGAGGTAGGTGATCGGATGTAGCTCGTCTTCGAATCTCTGGCATAGCACGGCTCCTGTTCCCAGTTTGGAGGCGTCTGTATACACCTCGAATGGTTTGTCGAAATTGGGAAGTCGTAAGACAGGGGCTTGGCACATATACGTTTTTAGCTTTTGGAAAGCTTCTTCCTGTGCCGGTCCCCACTTCCATGGGAAATCCTTTTTTGTTAACTCGTGTAGAGGTTTTGAGATCATTGCGAAGGAAGGGATGAACTGGTGATAGAAATTGCAAAACCCAAGGAATTGTCGGACATCATGGATGTTTGCTGGGGTTTTCCAATTCTTTATGGCCTCCACCTTTACCGGAGCAGTTTCGTACTGTCCGTGGCATATGATATATCCGAGGAACTCGATTTCTTCAGCTTCAAATACACATTTTGATAACTTGAGGTGTAGATTTTCCTTCTTTGCGATCTCCAAAAACTCCTTAACATTTTTCTTCAGGTCTTCGCGTGTCTTGGCATGGATGGTGACGTCATCTAGGTATATGACACCTTTCCTGTCGGTTCGTAGTCGACCGAATTTGCCATCCATGTACTGTTGGAAAGTTGGTGGCACGTTATTTTGACCGAAGAACATGACAGTGGGTTTGAACACCCCTCGTGGGGTAACAAAAGATCCTAGCAGCGCATCTTCGTCTTTTTCGACTCTGATGTTGGTGAACCCCCAACGAACGTCGAACTTGGCAAAATACTTTGACTCGACCAACTCGTCCAGGATGGGCTTTACAAGAGGTAGTGGATACCGGTCTGGGACCATGAAAGAATTGAGTTGTCGGTAATCCTGGATGAGTCGTTTCTTGCCATCCTTCTTTCCAACGAAGAACACCAGTGCTGGAGGTACTCGCAAGACGTCTGTATTTTGAACCTTTTCGATCTTCCCGGTTTGTAGGTTCTCTTCGAGGAATTCATCGAGTAACTGTAGTTCCTCTCGAGACAACGGGTAGATTTTGGCAGGTTTGAACGTCTTCAGATCCTTTGAGGGATCGAGTTTAATTGTGTGATTGTAGCCCGGTCAATGAGGAGGAAGGGGGCAACTTTCTGAGAAGACCTCTTGATAGGCTTTGTACTCTTTGGGAAGAGTAACCTCCTCGTGTTTAACTTGTGCCTCCAATTGGGTCGAGATCGAGGTTCGATTTATTGATAGGGTTGCGACCTCTGGAGTTCCCCATCCTACTATTTTCCTGGCCATCCAATCGATTACCGGTTGGGCCTGTTGGAGCCAAGGCATGCCTAGTAGCACGCTTTCGTTTCTGAGGGTCATGATGTAGGCAGAAATTTTGAAGTGTCTTCCATGGACTCATCCAGTGAATAAGGCAATGGAGTTGATTACTTGTTCTGAAGATCCTTCAAAACTTCATGGCGACCACGGTTGCTTGATCTTTTTAGTCTCCAGGCGGTATCTTGCAACTGCCTCTCGACTTATTGTGTTGCATTCGGCACCACTATCGATTACGGCTCTGACTTCCCCTTCGTTTCGTTCCGTTAAAAAGAGTGTGCCAGTGATTGCCCTCACAGAGGGGAATTCATTGATATGAACTACAGACATTAATTCGGGGGCACAAAACGAACGAAACGTACATCTACTCTCCTCGGTCGGGGTTGTACCAGGAGAGGTCTTTAAAAATCCTCCTTTCCATTCAATGCCTCTCTGAGTTTTGCAAACTCCTCAGCATTGTAGAAGGCTTTAACCTCTCGGACAAGTTTTTGTCCTTCGGTTAACATGCAGTCTTTCTTGAAGTGACCTTTTCCTCCACAGCGGAAACATTCTCCTTTATTTTCCATACGTACTTCCCGGAACCGATAGGGGTCAGGTTTCCTTTTCTGGGGTGGTCGATATACTGGTTTTCTTTGTCGATCCACATCCATTGCGTATGGGTCACGTGTCTGAGACTTTCCATGCAAAGTTCCTTCATTTTGATACATATGGAGAACTTCTTGATCGTCCTTGGTGAGGCATTCATTGTATACCCTGAGACTTGCTTTAGCAGTTTGTGCATCAACGGCCACATCGATCCATTCTTGGACCGTTTGTGGAATTTTTCCGGATCGGAGAATCCATTCGGTGGTCCGGTTATTTAGACCTTTACCGAAATAGACTCTGGCCTGTCAATCATCTTGAGATATCGAAGCTCGGGTAATGAGATCGAGGAACTCACCGATATACTTGGCCAGGGGCATATCTCCTTGTTTTATCTCGGCCATCTTGAGGAAGGCTAACGCCTCGGTATCACCGACTTTGAATATCCTTCGAAGTTTGATAAGGAAGGTAGTCCAGCTGTCATAGAGGTAGACTTCGCCAGCAATGGTTGTATGTTCTTTGAGATAGTTTTCGGCGAAGTGTACAGCGGCTCCTTGATTCATAAAAGATAGGGCGAACCCAATCTTTCGTTCGTCGGTGTCGTAGACATGGCGGTTTAGGTTGAGATAGTTGTTGACGGAGGCAATCCATGCCTCGAACTTTCCACTCGTTCCATCGAAAGGCAGGGGTTTTCCTAACCCCAATTCCTTTCGATCTACTCCTCTTCCTTCAGGGGCCTTTTCTTCGGCTACGTTTGTTTTTGGGATGGTGTAGGCGGGAAAGGCTAGTCCTGCATGGCTGGTGAGGTTTTCGTACCACTGTACTAGCTCTTTGACGTTTCCCACTGTTCATCCTGCGAAGGGGTCAGTAGTAGTGGTGAACTGGCATAGCTGTTCGGCTAGGATGGCGATTTGCTCTTGTTCTCCAACTCCAGCCATGTTTAGGTCAAGGGAGGTCGAAGCAGATCCTGTTAATGCTGTATGTGTTTCTTCTTCTTCGATCTTCCTTCCAGCCAATGGCTCTGGGTCTCGGAACTGGGTAAACTGTGCTTGTGTGACTGCTTGTTGCGAGGTCTGGGCCTGGTTACCCTCTCCTCCTTCTGACTTGGTAGGACTCGTTACTGGGTATGGTTGGAAACGTTGGGCGGAAGTTGTCCGCTCTAGCTTTTCTGGTGCTGCGGTAGTGTTTGATCGTGGGGGGACTTTAGGAGGTTGTCCGCGAGGACAGAACTTTGATGATCCCGCTTCGGAAGACACTTTTGCAGACCTTCTTCTGTTGAGTACCCTTCTTTAATACGAGTCACGAATCTTCGAAACTCAAGGTTTGTGAGGCCTTCGAGTTAAGATTCACTTTTTCTTGGGCCTTCGAACTTGAAGTTATCCCGACTGGTTACGGGTCTTGCTTTTCGAGGGCTACCACCGGGATGCCTTCACTGGAATTCGCTTCGTTTCTTGGTACAGGTGGCAGACCTGTCCTCAACGCAAGTTACTCTTCAGCTGTTAGGCCTTATTCCTCTGGGTGGCTGACGCTTGCAATAGGGAAATGATGATGTGTGGGGTTACTCGTTTTGGAACAATATCGAGAGTGACTGATTTTCAGCTGCTACCACAAGGGGAGCTGTATCTCGTTTCGTCAATATGGAACGAGTGGTTTGAGTACTCTTCAAATATGTCGACTTGCACTTGTACCACCCGCCGGTACCTCAAGCGAAAGGCTACCCGGGTACAAGGGTCAGACAGGGAATGAAGAGGGGTACTTTACTCTTTTGTCGTGCAGCAAGGGCTTTTACGCATTGTTCCAATGCGAGCTGACACGCGTGATATGACCTCGTCTAATATAGACTAAGTCGGGACCCAAGGAAGGCGATAGGCGAGCTGTAGGGAGCGGGCCTCTTGCAGGTATAACGAACTTGGATAAGTTCGTCAGGGACTTCCTTTACAACCGTGACAGTCGAGGGTTGATCCCCTTCGAACAGAGGTAGAGGAGGATTTATAGAGAATAAGATTCTCAACCTTTACCAGGGAGGTTGGTAGGTAGAGTAAAGTACAAGGGGAATCTACCGAACTTTGGGTGGCTTTTATACCACACAGTCGGTAGGTCCTTAGTAAGTACAACTATCAGAACTCGGTAAAGGAAGAGAAAGTTCGTTTGACACGATGCGTAAACAACACGATAACGGCCATGTCGAGTCATAACAGAGGATGAAGTACATCCTTTATTACGAGCCACGACGCGTCATGTAGAGTCACGTGACGGAGAAGTAAAACAAGGAAATGAAAAGAAGTCATAGATCCGATCGAGATTTAAAGCATAACCAAAAGCGGAAAGGTAACATAAACACACCGTAACCGTAAAGCGTGGTCCATGGACTTGTCCCGCGAGACAGGGGCCCCTTTATTATGGATGCGCTGTCAAAGCGCAGGGTAACAGCGGAGGACGTTGAGGTCGGCGGAAACGGTGACATGCGAAGCAACGAGTTTGAAAAAGCAAGGCGTAGGCACGACATAAAGTGCATGTGCAGTCAAAAAGTTGTGTCAACATGTCACACTGCAAAACCAGAAAAGGGAATAGCTCAACCCTGTGTTCCCACTTAAATCCAAGACAGGAAGGTCTTTCAGCTGTCCGACGGTTCCCACGGCATTTATGGTGCGGAAGAAACCTTGCCAAGCAAGGTAATCACGTGAGAAGACTAACGAATCACATGCTACAGAGTTCCTTGTGCTGTGATGTTGGCGACCACACGTCCGGTGCCATCTGAACGAAGCAGTTTCTGGATCAGGCTCTAACGTTTTGGCTGTAACATGATTTACTACACATCGAGTACATTCACAAATCACTATGTCCGACCGTAGCTTTTCGGGAATTACTCATGATACTACTGCCTTCTCGTTCTCGTTCTTCCACGCGCGGAGGCGTTGTCGTTCTTTGCGGAAGGTGCAGTACCGGATGATGGCGTGAATCCCCATGACAAAGTCGCAGATTCGGGCCAGCCACTGCGTAGATGCTCCCTGGCGGGTTCGGCCGGGCCATCCGGACCACATTCTGCAAGTGGAGGTGCTACAATTATGGGATTAGGCGGCTGAGACGAATAGTGCTTCTGAAGAATCCGCGTATAGAATCCAGCCATGATATCGGCCCCATGGGATAGCTCCTTCTGAGAAATACGCGCCATAAGCTTCGGTAAACCTTCGACAATGTGCGCACTCGCTATCTTCTGTAAAAGTAAGTCGAGTTCCATTTCCAACACAGCTGGGTGCCTATTTGATCGCGGTACGATGAGAACATGAGAGACACG
Organism: Pisolithus thermaeus; assembly: GCA_024663475.1. Classification (NCBI taxonomy): domain Eukaryota; kingdom Fungi; phylum Basidiomycota; class Agaricomycetes; order Boletales; family Pisolithaceae; genus Pisolithus; species Pisolithus thermaeus. The sequence continues at coordinate 424,640 of JANFAF010000047.1, forward strand.
CCAAAAGTGCACAGACCTCCCGGTAAACCCGCTCGCCAATTCTTCCAGTAAGTTACTTTCATCGACGTTGCTGCAAATGGAGGCAAATGCCCGGTCGCGGAGCTCATCAATGTTGAGCTAGATCAATACTTGTCAGACTACATATACGTAGATTGATAAGAAATGTTCGCAAACTTTAGTCGCGAGTCGGTACATGGACTTTGCCGAACATTTTGGCACCTGACTTGCGCTGCAAGATAACCTTTTAGACCCTTGTAGCCCCGAGGATTTGAGCAGCGAAAACTCCGCAGTACCCATGTAGAGAAAGTGCAAGAGGCAGTACCACCTGGCCTATGTTCAAGCATTGCATATTATGTTGCAGAGCTAGATGCAACGTACGTCTGGAATGCGGTGTCCTTGACAAAAATGTGGCGGCCTCCGTCTACTGCCCAAAAAGGTTGTACACTCGCAGGTCCCTCTGATGATAATCCGATTGCGTCTGAGACATTCCGTTGAAGAAAGTCATAGTATTTCTCTAAACTCGGCGTAGTTGCCGGCACGAGGGTGTCTGAGTCTCTGTCATCACCATCAGAACCTGTGGTCACTTGTGTCTGTGCAGGCGACGCTGTGATATCTTCTGGAAATTATAGCACCGGCCTGGATAGCTGAAATGGATGCACTGACCAGCATCGTCTTCGAGATCACTGTCACTTTCGTACCCATACTCGGACGGATCAATCCCATCAAAAATCTTGTCAGTTGCCTTGACGTTCGTCATGGCCGTATTTGAAGGAATCACATCCGAACCGAATACTGATTAAAGGTAATGGGCACCTCGGAAAGCATTATAAAATTTGCTACTATCATTCGACACCAGATGCAAAACTTTTGCGAGATCTTGAATAACTTCACAACAACTCAACAGCTATATTTCATACTTCATATATAGGTAGAATAAGGTCTCAGCTACATTCCTCCTAGATTTTATAGTCAACGGTGATGAATTGAGTGGAGCCGAAGCAATGCAAACCGAAGGGGTCCAAATTCACACCAGATGCAAGATTTTGTCACGGATTGTCACACACGGCATGCCGGCCATATTCAGAGTCCGCATAGTCCGACTGGTGTTGGCTAGGTGGACACTCGTACGCAGAACATGAAAAATCAATTCAAGACGAGTGATGTACAAAATGATAACTACGGGAACCATGGTCCCAGTGTCCCCCAACTACTGGCCCTCTAAAATCCCAAGTTGCTGGAGAATCTTGTCCGGTGCCAACAGGTGAGTGATGGCAGTCTAAGTAGGCAGGATTTTGCACCGGAACGGGTGCGGATTGAACAGTCGAACATTGAGGAGTAGAAGTCAGTGTAGTGGGAGCCTGACGGGATGGTCCAGCGACGGCATTGGCATTGGATTGGCGAGAACGTGAAGGGTAAAGGCCAGAGAACCTTGCGTCATCCTCAAGCACCGGATTATCTTCGAGATGCTTCGTGATCCTGCTGATAAGGTCATTCTTCGTCGTTTTCAAGTCGTCCGCTGTGAAACCGAGTGCGAGCGCAATATTTTCAAGTTCAGTCTTGTTCTTCGAGGTCAAACGTCCCTTGTACACCTCTGTGCCATCCATTGCATTGCGCTGAGCCTGCACAACTGCTGCCTTTTCTTGCCTGCGCTGCTTTCCTGCCTCGACCTTCCTTCTCTTTGCCGCCCTTTTTTCTTCCTCTTCAGCAATCATCTTTCAAGATTCGGCGCTTGTCATGAGACCATGTTGCCGTACTCCTCTCGTTTTACGACTAGCTGGTGCAGCTTTCGTGTTTAACTGCTCTTTCAGTAGATTGTAGTCACATCATAACATGACAGCATGGCTCTGTGCAGTATCACGCTGCCACTGCATCTCTTCATTTTCAGCACGAAGACGTGCAATCTCCTCCTGGTACTCAGCTTCCTTGGCTGAGCTCAGCCGTGAACGGGATGATGTAGCACCACTGAGAGGAGTTGCTGAGCGGGAAATGGAAACTGAACGGATAGACGCAGTACGAGAAACCGCAGTAGGGTGAGATGATGTCATGGAGCGAGTATGATGTGGGGACTTCACTGTGGGTGCAGCGGATGGACCTAGATCATCCAACTGAGACAATGAGATGGGACCAACAGACGAGACAAGTTTTCTTACTCCTGTGCCACTGCAGTCGTCTTCCTGGCAAACCTCTGAGCTGCTTGACGTGCTGTTAAAACCTTCACTGCTATCAGAGTCCGAAGTATCTGACTCTCGAGCCAGGGGTTTTGCAGATGAAGTTGGGTCATAGTCAGGATCATCGGACTCGGAAGATGATGTACACCCGTCCGAAGGGAAATCTGCTGGGTACGAGGTTGGTAGTTGATCCGATGTTGAGGACACGTTGCTTGGTGCATAGTCAGCAGCAGAAAAGATGTCAGGGTTGAACGGGCGGATTCCTGTCCTCCGCCAGGCCTCCAGGATATTTGCCTGGGTGAATGCCTTCTCCCAAGCTTGCATGTACTCTTGGACAACGTGCTGCCACTGTATGCCTTCCCCTGTTCACCGACAATAATCCTCACACTGCTTCGACCACGATCTCTGCAGCAGACCAAATACACCCACGTCAAGGGGCTGGAGTTTGTGCGTAGTGTGTGGCGGCAGTGCAAAGAGGTGAATGTTGTTTGCGACTGCCACATCCAACATATTCTGTGTCACATGTGACCCGTGTCCATCATAGAGGAGGACAATTGGTTTTCCCGATGTATTCCGGCTGGCCACCTGGGGGATAAACGATTTCTTGAACCACTCCAAGCATAGGAAATCACTGGTCCAGCCGTTTTCTGAGGTTGCGAGGCTATGTGGTACCACAAATTTATCAACATGGATCCTGACTCTGGTAAGGCTACGCATTACTCACCAGATGTTCGGATCAACTTCAGTCGACTCCTTATCAATGACCGTCCCAGCAAATATGAATCCTGGCATCAAGTTCCCACCATCTGCAGAAACACATTCTATTATGGTGACCAGTTCCAAACTTCCACCTTTGATTTGGTACTTCTGACGATCATCACGAGAGAAGAAGAATTTTCTGCCATTCAATTTTCGCCCCCCTCCCAGCTGAATTCCCTTTTCATCCATGTTGTAAATATTCTCCCAGGGGATGTCGTGTGTCTTGATGAGTGCCAAAAGGTTTGTGAAATGCTCCTTGACTACTGTGTAGTTGAACATTTGAGCCCGCTTTGGATCGATACCACTGGGGCATCATAATTTGACCTCAGGATGGTGTTTCAGGAATCGATATATCCAATTCTCTGATGGATAGCGCCCACAAAGGTCATAAACATATGGCCGGACGGTATCCTTTGCAATGGGGCGCCCAATTGTGCTGAGGAAGTGCATCCAATCGACGAGTACCTTTTCCTGGGCATCAGTGAGTAACCTCTGTTTCTTATGAGCATCTTCAAGTGATTTTGTGAGTCCATAGGCTCGTCTGTGCACTGTATGGTACTTGTGCTCGATACCCTCCTGCTTTGCAGCATGGAGGAGGCTACGAACTTCTTGATTTCGCCATGACTGGATGGTGCGGCTAATTCGGAGATCCAGTTCATCCTTTGATAGTACTGGGATGGTATGGGGTGAGGGATGATTGCGAAGGACCTTTGCTGACTTTGCCATCAAGCACCGAGAATCATTGACCTAGTTGACTAGGTTGCCCACTTGCCTAGTGCATGCCGAGTGCTGCCGAATCGGAGTGTGAATGCTGGCCCCAGCGTGATGCCCCTGTCCAGCCTTTTGTCACGCTTGAAGAATGTTTCTTGAATAGTACACCCCTCTTGGTCTGATTCGCAAAAATGAATACTGGTGCACCTTCAGGCAGACTCAGTGCACCTTCCCAGAAAAAACCGTGTAATTTACTGCAACAGATCAGACTAGATCTTGGCTGCAAGTACCCAAAATTGCATGTTCTGCTCTGATGTCCAGCAATGTTCAATGTTTTGCGGCTTCCACAACACCTTTTTCTTAAAAAAAAGTGTCTATTCTGCATAAATACACCCTCCTTTAGATGACTGAAGTATTAGATTTTAAAAATCTGTAGTATTGCTGACTGCACAAGATGTTTTGCATGTGCTGTCTGTTTTGCATCTGGTGGCAAGCGATAGTATGAATGAAACTCACGATCAGCAAAATACTTTGAGTTGCTCTTGAGGAGGGTGGTGTTCGCGTTCAACACACGAGGATCAAGTACTCTCGACTTTGATCTACGGGAGAACACATGAAAATGGACATCGTTCACGTCTTTTGCCAATAGTAGTTTTCTGAGGAGTGCCTCCGTCTGCGGTGGGGTGCTAGTGCTTGAATTTAAGGCCCCAGGCGACATCTGTGCTGTGAGGAGAAAGAGAACCTCTCGAGCACTGGCCGTCGCCTCGCGTTCTCCTCGCTGCATGCCTCATCTGCGATACGAAACAGGTTGTCGTGTTAGTCAATTCTAGCCTCGCGTGTGAACTTGCACCGTGGACAGATGCAGGGGGTCTAGATTACGATTCACCCGTGTTACTCATAAGTGCCGTAACTAAGGCGCACGGGTCTAGAGCTGAAAGAAGCATCCTCCAAATGTGTATTCAAACTGAGACTGCAGATCGCGTACACCTCCTGAGAGTAACGTAGGATGAGTCCGAAGCACGGAAGGAAACGACGCGGTGTCTTAGAGAGAAGAAAAATGCAGGTGGAGACTGCGCAGCACCTTTCCGCGCTTTTGGTGAGCCCGTGCGCTTCCGCAGGTGAGTACTAGTGAGCTATCAAGAGTGTTGTGAGAAGGACACTGCAGGGCACCCAGGAAGGACGTTGTGGGGCGTCTTCAGACGGGGGTTATGGGTCAGATGAAAAGACTAATCGAAGCACGTATCACTGAATTCCTTCGCTGCCAGCTTTGCAGGAATTACTCATGATGCTACTACTTTTTCACCGTCTTTCTGCTGGTACCCGAGAGGGTGCTGACGTTCTTTGCGGGAGCGACGTTACCAGATGCTGACATTTGCGCCCGCTGCGGAGTCCCATGTGAGGGAGGCGGTCGTGGTTGCCCAAATGGGGGAGGTGGTGATGGTTGTTCAAGCGGGAGAAGTTGTGATGGTTGTTCAAACAGAGGAAGTGGTGATGATTGTCCAAATGAAGGGTGTGACACGACTCGGAACGAGTCATCTGGAACAGATTCTGGAGGGGAGGCGACTGCGGTTGAAGGAGTGGGCAGCTGAGTCAAATAGTGCTTCTGAAGAATCCGCGTGTAAAATCCAGCCATGATATCGGCCCCATGGGACAGCTCCTTCTGAGAAATACGCGCCATAAGCTTCGGTAAACCTTCGACGATGGGCGCACTCGCTATCTTCTGTAGAAGTAAATCGAGTTCCATTTCCAACACAGCCATGTGCCTATTTAATCGTAGTATGATGAGAACATAGGGGACGACAAAAGCGTACGGACCTCCCGGTAAACCTGCTCGCTAATTCTTGTAATAAGTTGTTCTCATCAATGTTGCTGCGAATGGAGGCGAAGGCACGATCACGGAGCTCGTCAATGCTGAGCTAGAGCAATACTAGTCAGATTATACCTAGACTGGTAAGAAACGTTCGCAGACCTTGGTCGCAAGTCGGTACATGGATTTCGCCGAACACTTTGACACCCGACTTGCGTTGCAAGAAAACCTTTCAGACCCCCGTAGTCCCGAAGAACTGAGCAGAGAAAACTCCGCAGTCCCCATGTAGAGAAAGTGCAAGAGGCAATACCACCTGGCCTATGTTCAAGCATTGTATGTTCCGCTGCAGAGATAGACACAACGTACGTCTGGAATGCGGTGTCCTTGACAAAAATGTGGCGGCCTCCGCCTACTGCCCAAATAGATTGTACACACGCAGGTCCCTCTGGTGACAATCCGATTGCATCTGAGACATTCTGTTGGAAAAAGTCATAGTATTTCTCTAAACTTGGTGTAGTTGGCACGGCAGTGTCTGAGTCGTTGTCATCACTATCAGAACAAGTAGTCACTTGTGTCTGTGTAGGTGACGCTATGATATCTTCTAGCCATCATAACACCAAGATCGATAACTGAAATGGGCGTACTGACCAGTATCATCTTCGAGATCACTGTCACTTTCGTATCCATACTCGGATTGTTCAATCCCATCAAAAATCTTGTCAGTTGCCTTGACGTTCATCATGGCCGTATTCGAAGGAATCACATCCGAACTGAACACTGATGAAAGACGTTGGGCACCTCAAAGGACATCGTCATACTCGCTATGGAACGAAACTTACGATCAGCAAAGTACTTTGTACTGCTCTTGAGGAGAGTGGTATTGGCGTTCAACACACGAGGATCGAGTACCCTCGACTTTGATTTACGGGAGAACACATGAAAATGAACGTCGTTGATGTCTTTTGCCAATAATAATTTTCTGAGGAGTGCTTCCGTCCACAATGGGGTGTTGGTACTTGAGTTGAAGGCTGAAGACGACATCTGTGCTGTGACGAGAACCTCTCGAGCGCCGGTTGCCTCGCGTTCTCTTTGTTGCATGCCCGGCTCCACTGCGATACGGTTTAGGCTTCTATGCTAGTTTGTTCATCATCGCGTGTGAACTTACATTCTGGAAAGATATAGAGCGTCTAGATTAGAATTTACCGGGGTGCCAGTGTTAGTTATGTGCGTCATGACTAAGACACACAAGTCTAGAGCCGAAAGGAGCGTCCCCCGAGTATATGTCAAATAGTACTCGGGTTTCAATTCACCTATGCCTGGTGAAAACGAGTCCGAAGCACGGAGGACCGAGCGAGGCAACGACGCGGTTTCGTAAAGAGCAGAAAAATGCAGCGGGTGGACTGACAGTACGGGTGTCTTCAGACAAGGGATTACAAGGTCACGTGGAAAGACTAATAGAGTCACGTGCCACTGAATTCCTTTGCGCGACTGGCAGTGACGTCGATCGTTCGAGGGCCAATGGCGATGACGACGCGTCCAGTGCCCAAAGTCGCCGTCGAAGAAAGTAAGGCGCAGCGCATTCAGAGGCAACAGGCGAGGTTCAGGGATCGAGGCGGGTGTGTATTGCATGATAATACCTTCTGATGCAGAACATCCGACTTTGACTTACACAGCACATTCGTACCGTCGGACAAGAATCCGCTCGCAGACATCCTGCTTGCACGTGCCGTCACGGGGGAGTCACCGTCCAAGGCTAAGAGCTTTCACTCCAAGACTGAGCGCCACCTGCCAACGGGGTCCCCAGCTCGCAGGACCGCGATCCTTTCTCCTAGTCGTGAATCCTCCAACGCGGCATGGCCCAAGGGCGCTGGCAGTCGACTCGAGAAGACTTTCTCAGAGAACTGTAATTCTGTGCCCCGTTCGTTGCCTTGCATTTTCCAGTTTCAGTATCGATTACCTCACGGTTTGCAGGGAGTTCAAACGCTGCGAAGAGGGTGATGGAAAGTGTGCGCAAAAAGGGTTCCAAAAAACGCAAGTCCACACATTTAGAAGGTTTGTTCTACCCAAATGCTTTTTTTATTCTACTGTGACATCGCCCAGACATAAGTGCTGATGAAAACGAGGAGTCTAAACCCTCACGAAAACCCAAAGCTCGTCGTCCCAAGAAGTCTGCACAGGACAATGTTGCGGCTTCAAAGCGCAAAGCTCGTACCATTGCAGTTCCCGCCTCGAAGAAGGGAATTGCTGAGTCCGGTCAGTTAGCCCATTTATGCAAATCTTGTATCTTGAGCACGTTGTGTAGAAGATGATCAAACGCTAGTCGAGGCACCCCAGAAGGCCGGTAGTCGTGGAAAGAAGCGCAAATCAGTCGTCATTGAGGATACACATGACATGAGTGGCGACGAGCATTCGGCTACAACACGGAAACAAAGGTCGCACTTGCAGAAGGTTTCCGAGAAGTTACCGAGTAGCAAGCGCGCACTGGATAATACGCGCAAAGAGCCGGAAGGTATACTGCGTTTCTTGGTCGTGGCCATCACATACCCACCACTGATCGTATAGGTGATGAATTGGAGGTGACCCGCGAGTCAAGCACCAATAAACGTCGGCCGCCAGGCGACGACACTGCAAGGAAGAGGAGCGAGAAGGTTTCGAGGTCTACCAGTAATAGTTGCAAGGCGGGAGATGCCGAAATCGAATTCAAGAAACCTGCGAAGGGGAAGACCGCCGTCCGTCCTCAGGAGGATGCCACCGAACAACCTGTTGTTAAGAAGCGCGACAGAAAGAGAGTTCCCAAGGTCGAAAGCTCTGTCGGAAATGAGTTAGATGACGAGGTGTTTCGTCCTCGAAAACGGAAGAAAGCTGTCCCCGTCCAGGAAAACCAAGACGACCGGCCCCTGGAGGCTGAAGAGATCGAGTTGAAACTGTATGCAACAGTATTTTCGACGTCCTGTTGACGTTGCTGACATTCCCGAGACACAGATTCCCGTCTTCCAAACTAAAGCAGAATACCGTGCGACCTCCGAGCACTAATCCGCAGGCCAAGCCTACTTCCCGCAAACCTTCAAAAGGCCCTCCTCCAGACCTGCTAGAACGAATAAAGGCTATCGCCACTAACCACAGACCTGCTGACGACGAACCGGACCCACTCGACTGCCTCTCCTAAATCTCCTTGTCGTCATTCGCCTTATACCGGGGGGTTCCTTTGCTAGATCCTTTATCCAGCGTCATTGCCGCATAGTTCCCATGTATCTCCACTATCGATGTGTTAAACCATCTAAACGAGAGCGCCGAACAGCACTAAGAGGATAGTTTTATCATAAATAACGTAGGTGCGAGATGATCAATAGTTATACATGGATGCCATTCATCTCCTTCAGTGATGTAACGTCCGGGTCCCATCCTAGTTCTTCTGTGCGATGCCGGATTCTGGGATCCGGCGGTGGCGCGAGATCAGGTGGCGTCATCGGAGTGACAGACTCTGGCGGTCGTTCCGAGACGCCCTCTACCGGCGACGGGTCGACCTCGTCTGAGGAGTGTTGCACGTCCTCTGGTTCATCCATCCCTGCGTCGTCGTCCGAACCTAGATCCATAGCTTGCTCGACGGACATTGTCATCTCGATATCTCTGCTATCCTCGTGTGCATCCGCAGTGTCTACGTTCATCGTTGGCGAAGTATCACCTTGATCTTGTTGGGCATCACCGGACAAGGAAGGTTTACGTTTGGATTTTTCCAGTTTTCTGAGGACCTTGGCAATGTACTCCTTGGCAAACTTTTTAATCTTCGCAGTCTTCTCGTCGTTGAGAGCATCTAGCTTCCCTTCCTTGTAACTTGTCGACTTTTTCTCTTTCTCCACGATAACATGAGTAAGCTATTCACCAGGATGCGACTGTCAGCCACGGAGGATCACAGAAGGAAAGATACTCGCCTCTTTGGCGTACTTCTTGAATTGGTCGTGGTCCAATTGCTTGGCATATCTGGACATGCATTTTACCACGACACCGCCGACGAGCTTTACAAGACGCTTCTCCTTATGTGCCTCTTTCTCCTCTTTCGTCTGATGCTTGCGAGACGATTTTGTCTTCTTTCTCTGCTCAGCATCTGACACGGTTGGCAGGGTATTCGTTGTCGCAGCTGCGGCCACGGCCGCGGCCACCCTGGCGGCTTCCGCCTCTGCAGCAGCAGTTGCAGCAGCTATGACAGCTGCGATCTCCTTCCGTTGCTCCGCCGCAACGTAGACCGCCGGTTCGGGTGCCTGCGACATCTTGACGGATCGGGGTTCAGAACAACTCGCCGACCGTGCAACAGGACTGGCGATCTTGAATTCAACGCCATCACCTTCCCAGCGTGTCTTTTTCAGAGGTCGAGAGTCATCGTGGGAGTCGATGACGATAATCGTAGGCCCATCGTGGCTTTCTTCTTCACCATTCTGGAGGAAAAAGTAATTACTACCAAGGAGATGGTACGGCACGACATCTTTGGGCTACATACCGCCTTTAAACGTTTTGGTATTCGATAAGCAACCTCAAGGGAATCCCAGTATTCGAGAAGCTGCATGCAAGGTGATTTTTCGCGTCGAACAGGAAGAGACCAGCTCACCTTAGTTGCCAAGCCTTTCATAGTCTCATTCTCAGATTCCTGGCACGTCTGTACTGGTACTCGAATCTTCGAATCTTCCACTTTGTTCCGCTGTATAAGCGGCCATTTCGCCATGACCTCCAGCGCCTAAAAGAGACTTCCACGATTTGTCCACCGGTAAGTGGGAAAGATACGTACGGCAATAGAGACATCGATGTCCTTAGCATAGTCGCTGAGAATGTTGTTCATCACGCTGAAGCCACGTAAGCGCATGATCTGGCGCATGGCAGCTTCGTTGTCTGTAATCTTAAAATTCAATCGGTGAGTAAAACTGGTGGAGTATATGATCGACGATCCGAAGTACCTTGATACGCGTTAAAAGTTTCAACAGGACCTTCCTACTCTGCGTTTGACGCATAGCCTGCACAACTTTGGGTACGTCTTTTTCTACTAGAGCTTTGACCTCGGGCTGAAGGGTATTAGTCAAATGGCAGTAGTATTGGGGAAAAGCACACTTACGAGGTAGTCCTCGTCAAGTTTTCTACTCTTCCGCTTCTTGCTGCCTTTGAGCCCAAGTTTCTCAACCTCATCTGCGATACCAAGGGCTGAGAATGAAGATGTTAGTCACTGACACTCAACAAGAAATATCCGGCTCACCATCCAAGTAGAGGTCGTCCATGGCTGCGATATCCGTCTGGGTCTTGCCACCAAGGAAGCCGACGCAATTGGATTCCCCACAATAACAAGGTTGTGCGTCATGTCTGCAGAGATACGTCAGCGATCCGGACGTACTTCGCAAGATATGCATGTACCCGTAACGGTCCACGTTATAATTGAAGGTCAGCTCTTCATCTCTTTGGATAGAACGTTTCGCAAATATGCCCATCCGCACATGTTTACCAACCGTCCACTTCGCGACATAGCAGTTAGGACTGCAACTATGGTTGGCGAAGCGCCCGATGCCTCCTCGCTTTGTTGCATCAATATACTGACAGAGGTAAACCGAATTAGGGGGCGTGGGATAGGGAAAAGAAGGTTTTGTCTCACCTCGTCCTTCTGCAGCATCATGAAGTAAAAGTGTCGAATACCCTCTTCTGCATACTCCCGCATTCGTTTCTTGAATGACGGATGACTGACCACTTCACCAACATATTCATATATGAATGTGTCCCTGGAAAAATGGGTGTCAGTTGTTAGCGCGGAAACTTGATCGTATATCTAGCGCACTTTGGTATGTCGGCAGCAGCACGAAGCCCGTAGCCCTTTTTCTCCGTTAAGACAATTTCCATCCGGGCATACTCTTTGCGTTGGAACCTAAGGGGCGGAAACGTAGTTAGCAATAGGAGATTGCTAGATACCACCCCGAAGAGCGAGCCTACCGTTGGTTTTGACAATACGAGCGACACCTACAATCCTCTGGTAGACACTCTACCTGTGTGAGCCGATTGATACAGTCCGAGTCATGCCCACAGGCGTCGGATGGGTCACCTACACCTGCAACCCAGTAACCCCCGAGTACAACAACGTACTAGTTACTACATAGAATACCGGTTGAAAATCGCCCGACTGACCAGGTTCGTGTTGACAATCGCAAGTCATACCCTCAAGAGCCTCTCTGGAGCGCCCAAGGGTAGAGTATTGGTAGTGGTTGTCAGCAATTTCGGTAAAGGTAGCCCGAGCCTCCCCCTCTGCGAGAGGAAGATCAGCTATAAGCTGTGGCCCAGTGCGTCTGTGCCTGTTGTTCGGTGCTGGAGTGCTTGTCTCCGAAGATTCCCGCTTGGGGGGCGGGGACGACTCAGGTTTGACAGATCCAGACGGTGTGTCGGGTGGCAGCTGAACATCTTGTTCTTCAGGTTTGATCTCTTCATGCTTGACTTCTTCCCGCTTGAGTGCAGTAGTTAAAGGAGGACTTTGACTCTGAGACCGAGATTTGGACATTGTGGCAGGAAGGAAAAAGTGACGAAGCAACACGTTCGCAATCGCAGCGCCTTGGCCGACGGGCCAAACTGAAATAACAGCGGTAGCAATCTGACCAACGTCGACGACGGCGGTAGGGCGAGCTGCACCGAGCCTAGATGACGGCCGTTAGCACAGAGTAATTAGATGAATAGATGATGGTGTGGGGCTGACCTTATGTACAACTCGCAGTGGTTCCAAACTTCGCTCTGAAGTGTGGCAGTTGTCACTTTGCCTGTGTGCAACCAATGGCCTCCACTTCAGCTTCAAAAAAGCGTAAGCGTGAAGCTGGAGACGACGCAAAGGCCTCCTTTGTGTTGTCCACCCAGCCTAAATCGCAACTGGGTCCCGTCCTCGGTGAGTTACCTGGCCTTGATGACAGTTCAAGGGAGGCCTGAACTCCTGATGACCGCCTCAACCCAGCCCATTTCCCCTCTGTCAAGCCCTCAAAGTCAACCGCATTCAGTTGCTACCAGACCGGCGATAACGCAAAAACACTAGGAGATACGGATGACGCCGAATTCGCCGATTTACCCACTCTCGTTGCAGGAGAAACGGACTCCGTCGACTTCCACTCCGCCAACCAGACTACAGGATGTCGGTGCGCCTACTCCCAACTACTATTCTATACGATTTTTTCTAACACACCATACCTGCCTTCTTAAGGTATTTGGTTGGTGTGCATGATAAGAAGACTGGCATAACCACTATCCGACCAGCGCCTCTCCACACGCTTGCGCGCGATGTTAAGGCTCTTAAAGGCCTAGAACCTATAGCTGTTTCAGTGCTCCAAAGACTGGAAGCTCGTGCGGCATTGGGTGAGACGTTTGGTACCAAAAAAGCTAAACTGGCTATCAAGGCACAGGAGCGGAACAAGGTCGATGTCTCCGCCATGGAGACCGTGGTAGATCATCTACAAGAGAGCATACAGAAGAGCACCCAAGCTCTTCCGTCCAAAGGTTCGCTTTCTCTTTCTTAGTGCATGTTTCCAACTTAGTTGTCGGTTATCAGAGGAAGCCCAGGCCACTGCTGATAGCACGCGTTTGGTTCCTCCTTATAACGCGGAAGCTACTGTCCCTAGTGAAGTTTATCCCCTCCACAACATAATCCCTGAGGCAGAATGGAGAACACTATCTGCGACTCCATTCTTGGTTGTTGGACAAAAGCAACGGACACCACTCCTTCCCTTCCAAAGGTCCAAGTGGATCAACCAACATTTACATTCAACCTGTGATTCCACATCTCCTAGCAAGACCAACATGTAAGTTTTGCACGTATTCGGAGGTTTCTCACTGACTTCCTGTCCAGCAAGATTCTTCAATACATCTCATTTATGATGTTCTTCCGGAAAATGGCCGTCCAGAGCAATCTTGGAAAGGTTTCTCTGGAAGAAAAGTTGGCTCCTATGCCGTCCGTTGTCGCAGACGGTCTGTTGTCCCGATTCACGGAGAGTGCAAGGTCGTCCTCCAAGTTAGTGTTTCCTACCCTTTTTACGTGCCAGCAAACTGACACTGTATTGCTGGGTAGGCCACAATTTACGTCTCAAAAAGAGACGTTGCTGCTAACACACATGTTTGCGCTGTGCCTGCGAGTTGATGACTATGCAACAGATACTGAATTAATAGCCAGAGATCTGAGTCAGTCTACACAGTCGTATGTCAGTTGTAAATTGCGTCTGGCTTTCCCTAACGCGTTGCTTGTGTAGGATAAATTCTCTCTTCAAGTCAATGGGTACGTTCTTCAGACTTTTCCACTGGAGGTTATATGTTCATGTGGTGTAGGATGCCAGATCACCAAACTTACTCTTACGGATCTGAAAAGGCTTGGTCTTCCGGATAGTGCTGCAGAAACGAAGCGTGCATTACTCAAAATACCCCTGGAGTTTCCGAAGCCGCGTGGTAAACGTCGACGTGGATAGGCATGTCAATAGGAAACTGTGCACCGCTATAGTTCTCTCGCTTCACTTCGATGTGCTCACCAGCCGCGCTTCCCTCATTATGACTACGGGGCTCCCAACCGGAGACTTGATTTCAGATGCGCTGATACAAATACATAAAAGTATACAAGTCGTTTTGGAACCTTCAGTCTTCAGTCATGCTCTTATCACCTTAATCCTTCGATACCTGAATAACCACCTTCCCAACATGTTTTTGCGATTCTAAGTAAGTGTACGCGTCGATCGCATGCTCGAACGTGAAGACCCTGTCAATGACGGGATGGATGTCGCGAGCCGCAAACAAGCGATTCATATCCTCAAATCTGCACGTGAGGTGAGTGGATGCGAAACTGGTGGAACGAATCGAACTTACTGCATAACGGAACCCACAAGGAGACCGCGGAATGTGATGGCATTCCAGATGGCTGTTTCCACTGGAATCCCATGTTCACCCTAAACGTGGTGTTAGTTCCTATTATTGCACCCGCATTCGTGAACATACCCCAGAGACGAATCCTATGATGTGAACCCAGCCAGAGTCTTTAACAGCCCTGCTAGACTTCTGAAGAGTATTTGGTCCACCGACTTCAATGACGTGGTCGACCCCCCTTCCTCCAGTCTGCAAAGAAGGAACCATTGGTTATCTACTAGTCTCGAGAAAATTAATGTTAGGCGCACAATTTTCCTGACCTCCTCATCCCAGTTAGGGGTCTTCTTATAATTGATTCGATGCTGCACACCCAGCTTCCTCGCTACCTCCATCTTCTCGTCCGACGAGGATGTCACGATTACATTTGCACCCGACGCAAGAGCTATCTGAGCGGCGAAACTGCGTTACGTCAACTGTCATCGGTATCCTAACCGCAGCATTCTTGAGAAGGCTTACGTGGACACACCACCTGTTCCAAGAGCGAGAACATAATCCCCACCTTTCAAGGGTCGCGGCCCCAGTAGCGCACAATACGCCGTTAGCGCCGCACACCTGTCACACATAACTCAACCCAATCGCGTATAGAAGCGGCGAGAGACTTACGGTAAGGTCGAAGCCTCCTCATAGGACAAGTGATCGGGGATGCGTACAATTGACTATCTGGACATTAAACGACGATAGCACTGCTTGCGACGCGCACGCACATAGGCTGGAACATTGATATATTCCCTCAAAACGCCGTCGATGTTACCACCGAGGGCTGTGGCTTTGGTTTCCTTCGTCACGTCTCCACAAACGTGATCCAGAGCGAAGTTGGGGCAGACGCGATCTCCGACCTTCCATCGTTTGACCTCCGCTCCGACTGCCACAATCTCACCTGCGCCGTCGGAGCACGGAACCAACTCGCCTCTTGCGCTGGAATGCCCCACGCGCTCGACTCAGAAATGGCGGATAGAATAAGGTGGTACACTTACCCTGCATATCTGCCATGAACCACTAGTAGGTCACGGTACTACGCAAGACAGACTTAGTATCTCATTAACAGACGACAGCTGGTCGACCAATTACCTGAAGGGAAACCGCGTGGATCTTGACTGTAACTTCGCTTGCCCGCGGAGGCGACAAGGAAGCTTGTTCAAGCCTCAAGTTTTGCGGTTTGTCTCCCTGTCAAAGAACATACAGAGTTTGCATCTAGGAATGACCGTGAAAATTCCCAAGGAAACTTACTCGGGTCTTATATTCACGAATCGTCTGTGGCAATTTCACCATCGTCGTCTGCACGTTTCCCTCCTCCACTGGTCGCGTATTTATACGGCTTGTTGCGCACGGTAAAGGTCATAGGTGCATCATATGTTGACGCTTAGTACTCAGTAGATGACATCACAGCGTCCGTCTGATCGACGATCGTCACCTGCCTCTGGATTATTTATATTAGCTGCCGCCCGTGCGAGCCTTGTAATGGAGAACTACAAGCTGTATATATGCTCTAGTAAGTCAATGCAGACGGGTACCTGGCTTACAATTTGCAACACATTTTAGTAAACCATTGCCATGGTCGTTAGTATGGGTCTCGGATTTCCTCGTCCTGTTGAATCTGTAGCGCCCCCACGCTCGTCTGTCCGCCCGCTGGCCCGCTCACATGTGTATCGATGCGTCGCAGCGACGTGATACGTACAGCATAGTGAATACCTATTAATCATACGGCCGTGAGTCCTCGACGACGACGCCGTCCAGCGTGATGCACCTGCTAGCTAGTCAGTCATAGCACGCCGAGATAAATAGACATATCGTCCTTACAGCAGTTTGCGAAAACGTTGAGAATCGCAAAATATTTAAGTGTGCGTGACTTGTTTCCGGAAAAGGAAACGTAGGAAATGGTAGTCCACTACGCTACTGGCACTAGGTGCCGTTCGACCCTCGCCTCGTCGTTCTGCTAGTGAATGGTATAGGCGGTCAGCACTTCAGCAATGGCCAAGAAGCAGAAGAAGCTCACTATCCCCTCTGCGGCCAGTACCAGCGCAAGGGTCGAACGCTACCTAGTAACGTACTGTAACTGTAGTACATTTCCTACATTTCTTTTTCCGGAAACAAGTCACGCTCGAAATATTTTGCGATTTTCGACTGCTGTAATTTCCACAAAGTGGAATAGGACAGGATTGAGTTAGCTGACTATGCTAAATTATTGGTAGCTCAGGTTATAGACATTCCAACATGGGGAGAAATAGAGAAAAGGAGACTTCCAGAAAGTTGATGATGTCAATGGTGAGGTACATCACTACGAGCTACCAGAACAGACATCTTACGCACTTAAACCCGTGAAAGGTTCTTGTATTATGTACGAGAGGAATTTGGCATAGCGTACACATCGGACACAGGACATAGTAAAACCAGCGAGCATTGAGAAAGTTACACTTGGCTAAGCGGCTCGTAACCTCTCCGACTTGAGCCGGCAGCCATCCTTAAACCAAGCTTTGCGAGAAGGCTCTTGGTTCTGCCTCCGCCGTCGTGGTCACGTTCGAATTCGCCCCGTTCGGCCTCTCTCTTCCTTTTCGCCTCCTCAAATCCGTCGGGAGGTACATCGTACACCTGTCCATAATCCACCCCCACTTCCTTGCCCATCGTCCAGAAGTCCCGACAATTGCGAACCACACCGAGGTCAAACGGATTCCGAGCACGAGTAGAAGACCCGAGTGCTAGACCGTGTGCAGCACGACCGCGGGTAAAACGATCGAGTCCAACAAGGTTGAGGAGAAATGCTCCACAGGTTCCGGGGGCTGAAAGAGCTTTACATAACCCCACATGATGGTGTCGGTGTTTGTGTCCACCCTCGCCCTCACTCTCTTCGTCCCCTCGGTCACCGTTCACTGGATGGTGATGGCGGTGACCCATCTGAATGCCGGTGGCTCCGCTCCCAGCTGCGAAACCACCGCGACCACCCATGGATCCGAAGCGACCAAGGTTGGACACCTCGAGAGTTGTAAGCTGTCGAGCAACTTGCCAAAATTGTGTGACCAGAAGAACTGAAGTCCAGGTCAATTGCAAAGTAGACCATAATGACACAGAGAGAAGGAAGGAATCAATGGCTGCAGGTACACAGAATATAGGAGAGCAGTCAGCCGCAATATTGTCCGGGGGGGTGGAAGACGCATAGACTGCATAAACAGTGTGAGTACAGTGAGCTTTCGTCTGTTTAATAAACTTACACTCGTAGGTCAGATAGTCGAAAAGGATGATGCCCACGACTAACGTGGTGACGAACACGAGGAATTGTCGGTGATTGTTGGAGCCGACTGGAATTCAGAATTGAGAAATGGAGTGTGTGGGAGTAGAGTCTTGGCAGGCACGCACCACAATTCCATATCCAAGGACAATGGCTGAAGACAGTATGCAAAGCGGTAGGAATGCAGGAACTCCGGCAACTTACTGATCACTTCTAGCGACACAACGATCGCAAAGGCGACAATGCTTTGAGCGAAGAGATTTCTTTGCCTACAGGAAACAGCTGAGGACCACTGAGGGGACGATAATGATATCCGCGACGTACCATACACTGTATGCAAAAAGTTTGCCCGTTCAGTCGTCCTTCCGAAGCGAGGTCCTCAATAATCTGCAGCACCAAGCTCTCGATGACTATAGGTGGAAGAAACGCGACCACTCACAGCCTTGAGTTCACCATCGTTGACTGGGCGAGGACATGTGCCGGGATCGAGCGTAATTGCTCGGAAGAAATTATATGCGCATAGTCCCATATTCAGTGCGAAAGCTAGATGGATGAACGGATGGTTTGGAGACTCTGATCGAATAAATAAGCAGTGCATCAAAGCAGTTGGTAGAAGTAGACTCACTTGTAACTAATCTTGTGAGCCAAGCGTAACCGACCCACGTCATCGAACCCGCAATGATACCGGCGAAATATGGGCTTTGGTTAACGGTCTCCACGTATGAATCTTTGTTCAAGAGGACACGGGTCACAATCTGCTCGGGAAAACATTAAGTCGTCTCACGCTGCGAAGAAATAACTCACATGATGAAGAGCGAAGAATTCCGCCATAGCCAGTATCATTCCGGTATACCACGGCAAGATTGATAAAGTAGTAAATATGATATAAAGGAATAGCGCGGGCAAGACAAAAATCGCAATCCGAGTATTTCTCTAAAGCCTGCATTAGAGTAGACTCTGCACTGATAAATAGCACCCACCTCGTTTAAAGGCTTCGCCTTCTTGACACCGAATTCATTCATACCACCTTCCTCCATAGCACGCTTCCATGCACCGAAGCTTTTGAGTTCGACAGCCATGTCTCTAGGAGTGCGACCTTCAACGTCTTTTGCATGGATGTCGGCTCCTATCTCTACAAGTCGACGGAGGACAGCTCTATTCCCTCTGACAACAGCCCAGTGTAAAGGTGTTAGGCCGGCATCGTCCTTAAGATTTGGGTTTGCGCCATGTTTCAGCAGTAAGTCAACGGACAAAGCGTCACCCTGGTACGCTGCCCACATCAAAGGTGTATGTCCTTGCATATCACGAGAATCAACATTGACGGGTTGATGGAGAAGGTATAGCAGCGGCATGACGGAGGATGAATGGGTGACAAGGTGGAGAGCATTGTACCCCTGGGTGTCGGTGAAACTCGGATCCGCGTTACGGGATATCAGGAGATGGATAACGTAGAGGTATCCGTTTCGTGCAGCCCATTGCAAAGGGGTAGCTTGTAAATCACCCCCAACCGCATCCACGTCCGCACCCTGCTCTATGAGGTAACGACAAGTAGCCAGCTGGGCATTGATCGCCGCCCAATGGAGAGGCGTACTAGGAGAAAGTGTGTAAACGACAGTATAGTAGCAAGTTCAGCGATACCGCTTACACGTTTTGGCTGTCTCTATCATTGACGGTTGCTCTTCCGGATTCGACCAACTCTCGGATAGTAACGAGGTCACCTCGTTGTGCTGCCGAAATAATCTCAGTCTGAAAATGTCACATTGAGTGCATACAGAACTCTCGAAGAAGGGTTGCCTCGCACCACTACTGGCTGCGTCGGGCGGGGAAACGAGAGGTTCGTCGCCGATGCTTGCTGGGTGTCTACCTTCGCCGTTGGCTCGCCCTTCTGGCTTGGTTCATTCATTGTCATCGTGCGTCGTTGGCTGCGTGGGGGGCAGCTTCGGAGGTGGTCGATGGCTGTCCACCAATGACAGGGAAGGAAACATGTGACTAACCCTAGTCTCATTTTAGCTAACCCCTATCACGAGGTTAGGGTTAGCTCGTTGGTCTGGACTTCTCATGTTGACTGTCGATTTGTTAGTGGTCTTCAGCTTGAGGTCAATTTCCTACGCTTGCGGGTAACGTGTCGAGTTTGCTGAACGTGTTCCTATAGCATAGGACTCTTCGTAGTCTGTCGTGTGTTCCTGCAGAAGCGGTTGTATAGTGGTTTGCAACACCTTGCACCTCAACTTGAGGAACCCAGCAGTGGCCTCCCACAATCTGCCACCACACCAAAGTCGAATTCGGCGAATTATTCGTGGCATTCGATTCTTGCTCAGTCATGCTTCTCCGCTTGCTACGTCGAATGCTGCGTCCTTTTCGCCATGCTGATGTGCCAAGGCTTTGGCCTCTTAAGCCCGCAGTAAGTAGGCAGGTCCTCGGGGTGGGTCGTGAATTGACTGACCATTGGACCTTCCAGGGTTAGGCTGTACAGTTGGAAATCTGCACTTCTTCTCTTGCTAGGTACAATCATCGTCCTGGTACCTGCTTCGTTCTGCATGGTTCTTACCTACCGCGCTGGTATGTCCAATTGCGCTGTGGACCCGTGTCTCAACAGATCTCACCCCGTCTCTTCCTCAGAAACACCGAGCCTTTTCAATGTCCGTGCCATAACGTTTCTATTACCTGTGGCAGCCTTTGTTTTTGTTCTCTCCTTCATCCCTCTTCCGCCCGACTTGACGTCACATAACCCTCTGACGACAACAACCGCACGACTCGTCGTACTTGGCACAACTATCCTCGGAATTCTTTCAGGTCTGGGCTCTGTCAATGGGGCATGGAGTGCATTCGCGCGCAAGACGTAAGTGATCTGAGTTGGTCTCGTGCCACTTTCCGAACAGTGATGTCATATTGATAGGTCCATCGCTTCCTTATCCTCAGTTGCGTCTGCTGAGGTTGCCCTCGAGCGAGTCAAGTCCGATTTACGTGAGCGTACGCGGGATCTCGATGAGTACTGCCCATCCAAGGTTTGACATCCACAATACTTCGTGGGCCTTGTTGTCCCCCTAATTTCGGCCCAGTCACAAGCGAATGAAACATGGACATCACGTCTGACATTCAAGCGTGATACCCGTGAGTCGATTCTCCCCCCCCTTTTTTTCTGAGGGTGCATGACGTGTGAGTCGATGGTCCCGGGCCAGCAGATCGCGATTCTCTACAGCAAGAAATCATTGGCTTGCAAGCATTAGAGTCCCAGATGGCGTCCCGCATTGCCACCCTCAAGCGCCATCGGGAGACAGCAGAATTCTCGGAGTCCTTTCGTGGTAAATGGCTTAGCAGGACTTGGGCGGTGTACTGTGTGTGCCGCGTTTGCAGTGTAACATCTGACGCACTCCACTTGATGTCCGTTCCACTCACACGCTCTGTAGTCCGCAATCAACCTCCTATCTCCGCCATCTTCAACTACCGGCTCATCATCCTATGGAGATGTAATTGCACACGTTCTTGCGTACCTGCTGTCACTGCTACCTTTGGATGGCGCACGGCAGACACCCGGAATAGACGTACTATCTCTTTCGAGACAAATCAGTCTGGCGCTTGTCGGAGTGATCATCCTCAGCAGCATACGTGTGGTGTTGATGGGAGTGATGAGGGTAAGCAATTCTATATGGTAATAATGTTCCATTCCGTTGAACAAATCTTCTGTCTCTTCCAGGTATTCCGAATAACCTCCCGCAGCATGTCAGCCTCATTGATGCTGCTCTTCCTTGCTCAGCTGATGGTGTGTTCTTCCATTCGATCAGCAAAACGAAGCGTCTTACCCCGTCTTCGTCACAAGGGCATATACCTCCTTTCCACGGTGGTTCAGCTGCGCACCATGTTTCCTCCATCTATAACCCCTGACACCTCTTCAAGCGCACTTCCCGACGCCGCCGAAATTAACCTCCTTTCTACACTCCCAGAATACACGTTATTCGGGGGACTCTTTGACTGGACATTCCTTACTGGCGCAGTGGGATGTGCACTGGTCCGCTGGGCAAGGGGATTTTTTGAAAATGAAATGGACCTGTATTGAAGAACCGATGGCAAGATCCGCCTGTATTTCGGATTTGTACTACATTTATCTCTCGGATAAGGCATGGCGTACGGATAAGAGATGCGATGGTTGACTCATCAACTGCAGTCCGGCTGAACACAAGCATGTTTACTGTTCCCCTGTACATTAGGGATAACCCATCGGGGCCATGCAGGCATGCCCGTTAGAGGATAACCTACGCAACGGAACTTAATAAAAAAAAAGTGGTCACACTTCAGACAGCATGTGTCAACAAGATTTTAGTCAGACGGAACAAGATGTAACTTCAAGTCCCATACTAAGACAACACAAAGAAAGCATCGTAGCATGCCAAAATGAGAGATAGACAGCGTCTTGCGAGGTACACAAACCAGTGACAAAAAGAAAAATCACCAGATCCCTAGGAACAACCACTCATTTTCGAGTTCCTGAGGTCACCCCTGTCGCCCTATGACAAGGCACCCCATACCGCCAGTCCGGCGAAGAAAGACATAAGGCTCACGAGCACGCCCACGTATGCAGCCGTGTGCACGCCAATGCGAGGAAGAAAGATGGGAGTATAAAGGGACGCGAGTGACGTGTGAATAACCAAAACAACGGGAAATGCGACGAGGAAGGTGGAGTGCGACAGCACGTCAATAGGTACTCGCCCAATATCCGAGGCTGGGATAGAGAGGGATGACCGAAGAAATGCAGCTGACAAGAGAAGGTTCAAACCCAGAGAAAGGATGATAGAGTTGAACCTCTGCAAGCATGTAATGAAAACTGGAATTTTCTGCGAATTACGATTCAATTAGCGGGGAGAAGCATCGTCAATAAACTCTCACAAACTTACAATGACTGCGACACCGTAAAGTTCTTCCAGTTCCTCGCGAGCCTTAACAACCATGAGTCTGTCAAAGTCCCTGTCAATCTGCGATGTGAGAGCTGCCGCGTTTGGCTGCAGCTCCTCAGTCTGTGGGCCCTCAGCCTCGGGGTCAGTAGGTTGCTCAGGGAGTGTGTGCGAAGGGTCTCTCCAGTCGTAAGCACGGCCATTAGGTTCAAATATCGGACTTGAAGAGCTTTGCTTTAACCTTGTCAAGAACTCCCGTTCCCTTCCTTGGGGTACCATAACATCTTGGTAGAAAGAGATACCCCGATAGTCTTGTACGAGCGCCACCAAAACTTCCGCAACGTTAAGTGAAAGCCACCAAACTGTGCGGAAGGACGGATCCTGCCATGTTGGTGTGGGGTAGTTCATATAATGACGGACCTCGAGAATGGTAAGGGACATAAGGCGTAAGACATTGACAACCAAGATGTTCAAGAACACGGATACAAGACATGCGAAACCAGGCCGCAGCAGGTACAGGGAAATGGAATAAAGGGGAGCTCGGAGGAGATGAGCCAGGCTGAACACTGCGGAAGACAGCACAAGTTCTGGAATTGGAGACGGGGAGTAGGAAGGGTAACGGGAAGGTGTTGAACCGGGCCAGAACAACCATGGGAGGAACACGACGACAGCGAAAGTGGTCAACGCCGTCAACGGCACCATGGTATACAGTGCAAGCAATTGCTCGTACGACCCTGTTTCAAGAGTTGGCAGGCGAAGCTGGCATACTGGCAGGGGAACCCACCAAGGTATAGGCCGTTCTCCTCCAACTCCCATTCGAGTTCCTCGTCGACGTCGGCAGCGCCATACTCGAGGTCGTACACCGGGGTCTGCGGTAATTCCTCTGCATCACCTTCCTCTGCCATCCGACCGAGGGAACCGGTGCGCCTGAGGCTCTCGGGACTCCCTCTCATTCTACTATCGTGTTCGTCGTCGCCTAAACCGCTCAGGATGCTTTCGCCACGCGAGTCCATGCGCCTCCACTGGGCTGCCCCAGTGCCGGAGTGGTCGTGGGGATCACCGTGGTGGTCAGTGTCACTACTTGACGTTCCTCGCTGGCTGTCTTCAGAATTTTGCCTATGGTGGTAGAACGCTTCGTTGGTAACTCGACTAGGGTCCCTTAGGCTGTCCCATCCATAGTACGTTTGCGGTAAGACGGCTGCAACGGTCTGAGCGACTCTCCTATGCATAGTACTTCTCGTAGCGAACGATGACAGTCTGGGGGATCACAATACGAGGTAATCGTTTGTATATACCACTACGCTTGCCCCTCCTAAAGCAGTGTACCACTCGAACGCATGCGAGAGACGTGTCCGTACCGCCCCGTCCTGAACAGCCAATGAGAAGCATGCCGGACTGTTCGTGCAAGGCAGAACATGCTGAATGCAGAAGTCTCGTTACCGTAAACCCACGAACCAGATCGCGGTAATGAGTGGGGAAGATGCTGGGAATCTGTGAAAGATACGCATGTTATCCATATCACCTATCACCATGCAGGCGAACCTGTGACGAGCCAGATGAGTACACGAGAAACAAAATAAGCAACGAAGAATATCAGAATTCGATGCATTTCTGCAAGTTGATCTCTCATCTCCAACTTGTACACCAGGAGACTGTGTAGAAAGACAACATTCCGTCCGCCCATCGAATAGACTTCATCTGAGAATAAAGAGAGAAGAAATAACAAGTACAATACTCACACTTCTTTGCGAGTTAGCGAGGGGATCCTGTCAGTGAAAAAATAGGTCAGCATCGATCAAATGGTTGAAAAAAAATACAAGGTTAGAAGGAATCAGACAAGGCTGAAATCAATTTTGTCATCCACTCGATAAGTTCGGAATGCGGTAAAACGTATGGTATTTTGACAATCATCACAGCAACGAGAGCATGAACATGAGACTTACTTGCTGCACTTTCACATATGATCGCGTTCTCCAACAGACGCACGCCGGCCATGAGCTGAGTGAGTATTGGGACGAAAAGAATTTCAGTTAAAGAAAATCGGTCTATTCGATCTCCGCTTCAATCGCTCAGTGCGCCGAATTTGCCGAGGTGTTATCTTATCCCCTGAAGATAATTCTCGTAGTTTCCTGTCAAGTGCATCACCCTTGTTGAGTACCATCTACATCACCTGGCTTTGCGTTTGGAAAGTAACTCTGCTGTTTATTTAATCGACTTCTTCTTTTAATTTCTAGCTTGCACATTCGCAAAATGCAGTCTCTGCTACGATGGAGTGTCGAAAACTCGGGGAACTCGTCTGCTCCCTCACAGCAAACAGACATCGACCCAGGGCTCATAGACCACATTCTGGGGAAGCCCGATGCACAGATAATGAAGGAAGCAATTCAAATTGCTACGGACCCATCCAAAGACGAAGATACAAGGATCACTGCTTTGGATGATCTGGAAATGGTACGTACCTCGAACCAGGGGTAAACGTGATTGACCCTACTAAAATTATTGGTTGCGCAGCTGGTGGAAAGTATCGATAATGCCAACGGTACCGTGCATCTGTTTTTCCGGGCGTCGGACCGGAGTTCAATCCTAATTGCCTGGCAGATCTGAAGAAGCTGAACATGTGGGAACCGTTACACGGTCTTTTGACCACGGCAAACACAACGGACCCACTTAAGATGCAGACTCTGTGGGTAATAGGGACAGCACTTCAAAATAACCCCGCAGCCCAGCTTACAGTCAGTGTATGTTTCATGGGTGGACGCCACTGACAACTCTCACCCTCTTGATTCAGTATTTAGCTCTTGATCCACTGCCTGTGATACTATCCTCATTGTCTCCGTCCACTAATTCCGCAAAGACCCGCTCGAAAGCCATGTATGCACTGTCTGGCTTGCTCAAACATAACGCACAAGCAGTCCGTCAATTAAATGCGACGGGTGGATGGCATACCTTTCGCAGTGCACTGGAGGGTAAGTAGCTACTAGCAGGGCAGAAGAGGCTGCCGACCGTACACCACTGTAGATTCGGACATCAACGTTCGCCGCAAGGCAGCCTTCCTTCTCAACACGCTGCTGATGCCAACGACTGTGGAGACGTTTGACGCTCCTTCTCGGATGCATACACCTCTGGCTGCGAGTGCGCCGGTGCATCCAAACTCCCACGCATCGATGGCCTCGGATCCAGGGTCAGCATCGACTACCACTGCTACCATGGAAGCATTGCAAAAAGAATGCGAGTCCGAGGGGTCGTCGCTGATGGACGCTTTGATCTCCGCGCTAGCAGACCCCGTGCCGTTCGGGGCTGATGGGGAATTGGATGAAGATGCAGAATTCCAAGAGAATATCGTTAGGTTAGTCGCGTTGCTATATTTATGCTATGGAGGGGATATAACCGTGATTTGTGGCCTATTCAGAATACTGCACACATTCTCTGTTCAGTGTGGCGGGAAATTCTCTGATACTCAGAAACACGCGCTGCGCGGCTTTTTCGATGGGGCCGAGCCATCAGGCGATGTATTCGGGTTGAGTAGGGAAGAATTTAGTCGTTTGAAGAGTGTGATCGCGTGATAGAAAGCACCTTGCTATTACGACCTTGGTTGGCTGTAATCGAGTGTCTACTACGAATGTCCTTCGTATGTACATAGTGTTATTTTTGTCTTGGTGCAAGTTCCAGGGTCCCATCAGTTACGTTATCGCTTTCGTTATCTGCGCTTGAGGTGGGGTGCTTCTAGCGCGAAGTGATCGGAGACGCGACGACATCATCCGCACCCAACTTATATGAGTGTGGTCAACCTTAGAACACCTCGACGCTGGGATCCAAGGTATGTCTTTGTTAACACTTCGGTTTTATTGTCAGAGTCCTTTGTTGTTGACGATCGGCAGGTAAATTTCATTTAACTTGTGGTGATTTACCCCGGCAATTTTTCGACTGTCAAAACTCTCTGATGGTCTCATTAGCCTTACGTGTCCAATGTCCAAGCGAACAGATAGTCTCTTTTTCCAACCAACCTTGGTGGTGACCCAGCGTACTCAATCCGAACGCGACTTAACCCTCTGCCAGTCGGTCGTGGTGCACGAAACCTCTGCTAGGCATTCCGACTACCTTCACGCATTATCATGACGCCTTTTCACTCTCTCTTGACCAATGACGAACAGCAGCACCACCAACCTTTGCGTTCCAGCGAACCACTGTTTTTTCCTGTCTCTGACCGCCTCACAAGTCCGATCGGTGCCCCGTTCAACTCTGCGTTCCAGGATTCCATTGCATGCCATCCGATACGCCCTGATGGACCCCGGGCTCCCTGGGATCCAGGTCTCAATTTATCAAATGACCCAATCACCGCTGCTGAATACGACAGCCTCGACGACTGTGAAATCAGAGCGAATCGGCGGCGGCGGCGTCTCCATTCTGCCACAGTGGTGTTCGAGCTTCTCTTTGGTTCGCACCTCTTTCTTTGTGTGTTCATTCCTGATAGTGATGGGTGGCATGACCAGGTTTGTGGGGCGTGTACACGACAATCCGTTACTTCCTCGCCTTTTCTACTGCTTTCGATCACACTCAAAGGATTTTCGCACTTGCACTGGGCGCCGCATCTGCAGTAGCCGTTGCAGCAAATATCCTCTCCATTACATCACCGCTACTTCATGATCACCTTCACGTGCACTCATGGAACCGCATGCGGTTTCTTCTCAAGGCGTGTTACCTGCTACTTTTACTCTCCGCCTCTACGACCAATCTCGTCCTTGTGGCAGCGTGGCACCCGAACAATCGTTGCAAATGGGATATCGACCTTTCGTGGTACACTTCGACTGTGAATACCCCGTCTACACGTTGTCACCCCACCTCGTTTGCAGTGTGGATTATCGCCGCAACCATCAGGCAGCTTGTGACCTCTATTATGGCCGTGAGTATCCTTGCTTCTTTTAATTCCCGTTTCGAGATGACGTGCTTAAAATGTCAGGTATTATTTATCTACGTCGCCCATGCGTCCTACCTCACCAGCAACCAGTCCCACACGCCAGCCCAAAGAACGCGTCGACCCTACCGAACGGCCTTCTCCTTCACGGACCCTGAGGACTCCTCACCCACAGATACGACAGGCCCGTCATCATCGACGTTGTCGACAATTAAGCATGTATTTACGTCTTCCTTCATGCGTCCGAGCCAGAAGCAGCTTGGAAGGTCAAACTCGACACTTGTGCGATCAAACTCTAGCGGTACAATTGTCCCCTTCCCATCGCACACCGCTAGCGTGCAAGCCAGCCCATCCAAGGGCATGTCCTTGAATAATAATGCCATGCCGCCTTCATGGCTAGCAAATAGTGGTACTGGTTTCAACTCTAATGTGAAGACGAACGTCTCCGGTTATCCTTCCTGGACGATCGCAGAAGACAATGTGAAATTCAAAATGGAGGCTACATGCCACCAACCTCAGGAAGGAACACCTACGAAGTCCCGGATACTTCGCCGTACCAGTCGCCTCTGGGACTCACAGGACGGGCTCACCTCCCACATAGAGAAAACGACCCTGAAGCGAACTTCTGATCCGATACACTGTGGTAGCATGTCCGTGGGGGAAGCTGCACATGCCGACACAAGTCACGGGCACGATAGTGACGTTGATAGAGAAAGCGATCAATCGACGACGGAGTCCGAGATCCTTTCGCATATTTATGGTCAGAGCCATCTTTACCCCCCGGCGGTACTACACAACCCGCCTTCGTCACCTAGTGACGCGAACACTCAAGACGAGGGAAGTAGCAGCCCGAGGTCGGATATGAGCACCGGCGAAGACGACGAATACATTCCTATGATGGGCGGGTACGTCAGGCGCATGTCAACCATCGAAAGCTTGGGATCGAGGGAGGTGTCGACGCTTGCAGGTACGACATCCTTTTCCACGCGGGGATCGGTGTCTACGGCTAGATCGATTTGTCCGTCCATGATGATGGGGTCCGTATCGTCGTCATCTTCAATGGGCGCTGCTCAAGCTTGCGGACGTCCGCCCCTTCCTTCACTTCATTTCTCGACATTGCGACTTGGGCAGCCATCGCCTTCCCATGCCGGTTTGTCGTTGTCGGTCCCTCCTAGTCTGGTACCGAGTGGGAGCGGTACGGGGACGTCTCGAAGTACTGTTTATCTGTCGGTCTCTAGCGGTAGCGTCGATGGTAGTGCTAGAATCGAAACGACCGTTGGATCCGGAACGAGGATGCGCGTGAGTGAGCGCGGCGAGCTCTTGGTTCCTGAGCGCCCACCGGCTTCCGGCGCATCTAGTCCGACCTCATGCGGCCCCCATTACTGGACTGCAAGCAGCGGCCAAAGCGCACTGAGCAATCAGAGTTCTTCGCTAATGACGGCGGAGTATTAACGCCGGTCAAAAATTATATGTTGCATAACCGACACGATACGGTATACGACTGCGGAGTAGTGGGAGAAAACGAGGAGAACAAACACTGGCAACCGCTGCGGTGGTTCTGCCGTACCCAGGATGCCGTATCCCCGCCTGGGCGAGTCCCGCTGTTTTAGCCCGCGCCTTCATACGGGCCTCGTTCTTTTCATTATGGACGGACAAGCGACTCGATACACCCCTCGCGGCACCTCATGGTTCCATAACGACATTTTATTAGACACGACGACCTTGATTCAACACAGGCTAGACGACTCTACTAACGAGCACGCGTCACATCTCACGTTACAACTTATTATACAAAACTACCCTCGCAGATAAAGAGCGACAACTGGATGGGTACTGGTACTAACTTATCCTTATACTCAAGTCCCCTGGGACCGTATCTATGTATGTACACGACGTGTCCCCCTAGGGTATTTATCTGTTCATATATGAGAACTTTTTATTTTTTCTATTGTATCGAACCAGAGCGTGGAAATCAGCTTCCGTGGTTGCTCTGCTCCGCCACGCCGGTGTTCACCCGCCTGGATCAAAGTTTTGATTTACACCGCCGTCGAGTATTATCGAGTACATACATAAGTCGATCGCCAACAATAGGGTAGACAACTACTTTTCGTTTTACTTATTTAAGTACGAAGAACGCACCACTATAGGAAATGGCCGCTGCACAGCTCCCGCAGTCCGGAACTGATGCTTTTCTGATAGCGACCACTCTCCCATCATCGCATGATCCTAATTACACCGTGGCCGAGACCATGCGCAAATAGGAACCCGCCTGGACAGCATACACCTACGCACGCTTGCCTAAACTAGCAGAGCCGCCCCTCCCACGTTTTCACGTAAACTCTTACCTCGTTCCCCTTACTTAACAGGTTCCGTGCGCTGCGAACAGGTAACGTACTTATGATCCTGCTACATACCACCGGTGTTAGCAATGTGTAGTAGTAGCCTGTGGACGCGCATGCACAACCTTGCTTCTTCCGATGGTCGGGCTTAATCAGAGGGCATTCTTAAGTGTAGGAGCCCATCACTTTTCATGCTTGACGTGTAATCAACAGTGCTGCACGTTCGTATTTGATTACCACCCACACACTCCCACCCCTTGATCATGGGTGGGTCGCGATATCGATCAGTTCATTCAACCTTGGCTGCCGAAATATTGATGGAGAAATTTAAGTATGTAGGATGGAGATACTTAACGTAGTAACTGTCTCGGGTCCTGGGTGCGCGTGTCTCCGGTAATGCAGAGGCATCTCTGCATTCCTGGACCATCCCTCTGGTTCAGTGAATGATTGTGATGATCGAAACAACTGACCGACGGTGATCGTTGACGAATGCAACTCGTGGGTGGAATCTTCTTTCTTCCATCCTGTCTCACTTCCGAAACTCAATTCAGGTTGTTCATTAATGGCGGGGTTTTGGAATGCTTCTCGCTTCTGCAACCGAAACCCCACCTGCGGGCGATCGCACAGTATTAGCCCAGTGGGTGGTAAAGCGGTACGCAGCGTTCCAGAAATTCCGAGTCACGAGGGGGCAGTTCATCGTTCATCCCCAGAAATCCATGGAAGAATTTGAGGAGTTGGAGATACTTTCACCCAGAACTTTGAGTATGGGTGACTTCGGAAGGGCGGACGCCCGCAGCAACAAAGTTTAGTGACTATGTAGAACCGTCGCGCGACAACAACGGAGCCAGTTGTAATCGAAGCAAACCTTCTAAGTTTGCCCACCGGGTGGGCTGGTCAGAAATGAAGTGTGGAGTGTTAAAGATTTAGCCTGCCAGGAGTCAGGCAGAGCTGGACCCCCAACTCCTGTAGCCCTCCCGAAATTCAAGTGCCAGGGCCTCGGGGCCCTCGGCATGGAACCAGTGTGGTGGAACCTGAAAAGTCTGAGAGTACACACTAAAAAAGGCAGACAAGCCGTGGCATGATCCCTTACCCTGCAGTAGCACCATTAGCACTATCATCATACTTCTTACCACAACATGATACGGTTTCAAACAGAGTCTCCTGCCAGAATTGATTTCAGGGACACGACCGCAGGCGATATGTACGGAGCGCCGAGGGTTCTGCAATTTCAATAAAAGAAAGGCCTGGATACGTCAGGAGAAGTGGAAGCACCGATAGGAGGGGGAATATGAAGGCGAGAGCGGAAGGCGAGAACAAGGGGGAAGGGGAACGAACGAGGGCGACAATATGGAGTTCAAAGGGGGTACTCGGGATTAATGATGAAAGATACAGATACGATAGGAATGATATCATCGATATCGGCGCGCTTTCCCATCTGATCTTCCATTACCTCGTGTATGTGCATCGAGCTCATCTCACAAATCTTATCAGTGGGTAGTGATGCTGTTATACACGAGTACCTATCATCTACCCAGCATATTGCAACGCGTTTTTAGCCAGTGGCACTGGCAACCAAGTTGATTAGTGGCTACTATCATTGCAAGTTATATGAATTCCCATACACGCACATGTCAATTGTCCTGTCGCTGTCACTACCCTGTGCATGTCAAGAAACTCAAGCTTTCGCCGAGTGGCGGCCACCGCACGATGACGAGGTGCACAATTGTACGTACATACCCTAAACTTACTACTTATCTTTCAGGTCTGTCAAACTGACCTTTTCAGGACGTGTACTGACATCATCATGTGCCGCGACCCGTAACTTAACTCAGCTGTTCTGATGTCGACCAAGCTGTAGTCGTCATGCGAAATCACCATCAAGCCCTGGTACTCAGGAGCACCCTTCCCTTATTCATATACGTTATAGTATAGCATCTGCTCAGACGCCCATCCCGTACAGTTGGTGCTCATTGACCAAAATTACCCATGACTATCGAAAGTGCCGGCCACAGTCACAGAGTCCAGGCGAGCTTATCTACCTTCCCCACGAAGTACTGGGTGGGGTCGCTCATCCATATCGTGTTCATCGTGTCTGATCCGAAGGAATCCTTGGTAATTGCCCAGAAACGCCTTTCGGGCCTGACTTGCCATCGATTTTTTAGAAAGCGGGCTCACACGCGCGCGTGCGCCGAGCTCTTGCAAAAGCCGAATTACCGATTACCCCACGTTTTTACGATAAACCTTTGCCAGGGCACATTAAGCGGGACCCTTCGCTCCAATTTCTCATGGAGCACACCGACAGGCTGGTCGGTGCGCATAGGATAGTCGGCTGACAGTCATACTGCAACGAGAGAGAAGCACACGGAAAAGGCAACACACAAAGACGAAGCAGGCGCCCATAATGAATCGACGGCCAAGTCTAATTGTGGTAGCGCTCCACAGCACGCTTCTAGGTATGACGAAAGTTACTCGTTCGGTAAGTAGGTGATCTTCTCCGAGTACTATGCTGAGCTTTCCGTGTCCTCTGGGCATACGAGGGACGGTTACTGCTAACTATGGACTTATCACTGCAGTGAAATGATACGGTCAACACCGAACACATGTTGAACGTCAGTTCAATCAGCCCTTTTGGCACGCCATCCGCAGTATACGTCTCCGTCAGCGTGCACAATATACGCTCGAAGTGTTCGCCCCTCTGACCGATATACTGCTCTTACCTTCCGTTCCGTTCATTTACTCCGCTCTTCCTGCGCGCAGCTGACAACAATCTTATCTTCAGGGCCACGTATCTCTGGCTTGGCAATGCATTGTCAGTTCTGTCAGTTTTTTTTGGTATGCATATCGCCTGCTCGTTTCCTAGGGTTGTCTCCGTGGAGTCCGCGTAGCTATGCGCTACGAATCGCATTGTGCCTCGTGCTCAACGAGGACGAGACAATAGAACGAGAGATAAGTGAATATACGCCCGAGACCTCGGTCCCCGATTTCCATCTCAATTTGGCATGCCTTTGCCAGTTCGACGATGATCATCATCAGCCATGTCCGAAAAGCTGCCAAGTGGGTAATTTTAGTTCGTGGGCAACCTCCGGATTTGCTTTATGCATTGTATTGCACCGCATCATATACTTACCAGGGTAGGTGTGTATGATAACACTACTCTCGAGGCTCATATCTGACAAGGCCGAACGGTTGAACCCGAGCATGAGCTTGGACAGGCCCGAGCCTGGCCAACACCGGATCTTCCGCCTCGCCAATTCTAGGTCCCAGTTCCTTCCTCCTTGTAGCTGCCTTGTTTGCGATAACAAAGCTTGTGATCAGAGTTTTTTTTTCTTCCTTGGTACGTACATGCCTTATTGCGTTACGCCACAACGCAGCATGCACTTCAGTTTGTGGACGAAAAACCATGATGTTTGTCGTCCTCCACAGATGGCTTCAATGTGGTCACTTGACCGATCCGGATGCAGTCCACCAACCAGGAGTCGTCTCCGTTATATCCCACGACGTCGTTGTCTACACATCTACGGGTCAGCATGTAGGTTCCACTTCTGGTTTCGTCAGAATTGGTTAAGATTTGCTATTGTGATTCCCAGCAGCTTCATGGGGGGCTGTCTACCCGTGCAACGAAGTAGGCCGGAACCTACATACGCATCCTCAACGCACGTTGGCATAACACTTACTGGGAATTTTTTATATAGCAACCGATAGAGGGGAAAAAATCCTTCATAGAGGTACCTTGTCGGTCCTCCGTACATACGTCCTGGAGCACATTTCCGCTCTCTTGCTGGGTGACAAGCCGCATGGTCAACAAAGCTTGCCATTAGCCACGCTTGTCGAAGAAGGTTTCGCATCATCCTATGCGAGCACGGCGTATTACTTACTGCTGGCGGAAGTCCTGTCTTAGTGAGGATCGGCAGAACAAACATGCGACGCTAAGTACCAGTAAAGTTGTCAGTGACACCCGTCTAAATTAGCGTCCCCGTTCGCCATCACACGGGCGTTGTGGGATAATATATACTACCTTTCGCATATATCCGCGTGATACCCATCGTACATTATATTTCATGTGATGTGAATTCCCTCGATGGGAGAATATGTGCAAAAACACGAAAGAACCGGCTCCTATACAACTGGAGTACCAAGACTGTGGGCAGAATATATATCGGGAGTTGCGTCCATCAAAGAACTCCGTCTACATAGGAGAGGACCTATTAGAGGGCCACAGTCTAGGGGTATCGCCTATGTATGTCCAAGTACGTACGCGCGGAACTCGCAGACAGAAAACACATTGTATGGAATTTCGGGCCGAACCTATTCAGTTCTCCACACTTGAAGCTTGAGCAGAAGATCCGTGACGCTAGCGCCCTGCAGGGACGTAATGGTTAGAAGAAACGTGTCGTTTCTGACAATAATTTATACATGGTACATAGTTAGTGTGCTCATTTGGGAAAGACTTGTGCACAACGCAGAATAATACGCCCCTGCATTAATTCCATTCCGTTGGTGGTCGCGTGAGGTAATGTGGGGATGAAGAAATGAATGTGGAAGAGAAGCAGCTACTGACACGACGTGTCCAGGTCTGGCAGACAATATCATAACGAGCGGGTGGATGGGTCATTTAGCAAGATCGCGATCAGTAGACCCACTGCATCCGGAGCTACCGAACCGGTTGATGAGGCCAAGCGACGTCTGGTGCCTCGAGGATGTACCGTTAGCACATTGTCTATGACGTTATGCTCTCCAAATCCTAGGGCACAGTACCGCTCATTCATTCTCCCTAACCCGTTCCCCGCCGACACTCAACTGAAAGGAAGGCCACCAATGACATATTACGCCGCATGGCGATCGTCATCGCTCCTCGCCTCACCCTCGGTTTATCCAGTCATTCGTCACCTCCTGGTCGCCGATCAGAAAAATGGTCATAAGCGATCCGACTTGGACCCAGAGATCTACCGGAGGATAACAGCGAACGGAGCAGCATTTCCGGACCGTGTGAGAAGTCACTTGCCATCCGGATGGTCAGTACAGTGGGCTACTCGACCGTCCCAAGCTTCGGTTTTTTCTTCGTACGTGGTCCATCCCTTTCTTCGAGCCTCGCTGTGTCGCCCACGCGTTTCATTCTCGTCCTTCGCGTTAAAGTCACGTCCGCAGTTGCAGGTGGTACAGACGCAGATGACCCATCCTCCTCCTTTACGTTGACCCGAACAGGGGCGTCAACGCCTTGCGGTTTCATGAACCTACTGGGACGCTGGGCTCGTAAATCCGTACCAACACCGGAGATATCCCGTATGACGTTCTTGGCGGCCTTCGAGAGATCCCTTTCGTGCTTCTCTTTGTCAATTTCCGTGCCTTCGTCTGAAGTCTTTTCCTTGCCCTTCTTAGACGATTGTGGCTTCCCAAACGAGGAGATAGATTTGAGACGACCAAGTTTCTTTGCAGTCGCGATAGGTGGATCAGCTGTGGCGACGTCCTTGCTCGCGGGTATGTCTGAGGTTTCGTCCGGCGTGGATGTTGTCTGTCGCACATATAAGTATTTTACCAAAGGAACGGATGGTGGCGTGCCTGGCGAAATATGAGTATGGTGGAAATATACAACGCACCTGAACGACTTCTCGACCATGCTTATCGAATGTGCGACGACCTCGTGGGAGCAGTGATACCGTGTTCTGCGTGCCGGTATCACGAGTTTCATCACCGCCCTCCCACTCTTCCCCGTCGTCGTCGCCAATGTCCAATTTCATTCCGGCATGGAACTTCCTCTCGTGACCACCAACCTTTCCATTCTGCCCATCCGAGAGCGAAGGGAAGAGAAATGGAAGGTACGATTGTTCATATGTCACATGTTTCCTGTCTTCATCTCCTCCATGAACCACTTCCCATGCCCTTCTCACCTCCTCCGAGACCTCCCATTCCGCGTCATCCTTTACGTGTGCTTGTTCCAGTTCTACTTTTTGCTGTTCCACTTGTCTGTGTGCGCCATTCTTCATGAAACGAAGTGCAAGAGTTGTCGTGCTCAGCGATTTGGGAGGCATTTTGCGAGTGAATGAATTTGAGTTAGGTTTGACCCTGTTCTTCTCGAGTATATTGATTGATGCGCCGTAAATGATGCTGATACGGTATCTGCCTAGTTCAGGCGGTGGATTCGTTGGTCAAGTGATTTAGCAGCCTATATGGCGGTGAGCGTAGGTATGTTATGCACAGTATTTTGCTTGTCTGGTGTTACATAATACCTTCTCACGATGTACTACTACATGGAAGGAACCAAATTGTGTCCTATTTGTCTGGTGTGGCGTCATACAGCCCTCCATGCCTCCCAGGACCGCAAGTGCGCGTATTTGGCGCAGCTTGCTGTGGGTTGTAATGAAGTGAACATATGACGTCTTCATTTTCCGAGAGCCTCGTGTTAGATAGTCAGAAGATATCGGCAGTGACGTGTTGGGTCCGAGGATGTGGAGTGCAAAGTGGACTAATAGTGGCCCGGATGAAACCAGGGGGGAAGCTTAAGGGTCGGGTGAGCATGCCATGGGAAGTGCCTTTTGGATAAGACGGGTGGGTAAGATGAACGCAGTGACCCGAGCTAAGATGACGCGAGGGTGGACAGAAAATGACAGGGGCCAGCGTCCGGAAACCAAGGAGACAGAGATCCGGTGTAATCTCGATAAGCGGGATCTTGACAGGATACACACGAGAAAACAAACAGAACAGCAGCAGCGTGGGGACGGCGCATCCGCATCGATATTGGCAGTTTCCGCGATATTAGACGAAGAAGTGACTTGCCTTCTTCATTTTTGCACGTAACCAACGTCGCAGATCACACCGGGCGAGAACACGTCACCCTGTCACGAATCTCGCTTACTCACGCACGCATACACACGCATACATGCATGTATGCGCACAGCGGGGTAATCTTTTCTATATCTCTTGCCTTGATATAATGTATATAAGGGGCACCCTCTTCCCTCCCCCTCCTGCTCACTCACCATGTCCACTTTCCATCTCCATCCAGTGTCCCACCCACACTCCCCTTCTCCTCCCTCCAGCACCTCTACCGCTACAGCCCACAGTCCTCTTCCAAAACAATATGTCCTCCGAGGTGACTATCTCCTTCCCACCGCCCACCCATCCGATATATCTCACGTAACGAGTCTAGACGTCAACATCGCCCAGGACTCCAACGCTGGACCCCGCAAGTATCCCGCACCCCCAACCGGGCACGAACTCATGGCACTCTTCCCACCCGCACCACCCACCGCCGAAGTAAGACATTCCACGAGCGGATTCTTCCAGCGTCAAGAGCGCGCCTTCTTTGCTCAAGCAGGAAAGGAAATCTTACGTAGCTGGCCACAGCAAGAAATGGCTTCCTCTCCTTCCTCCCCCCCGTACCCACGTTCCAAGCCCCATCGTACTATGCCGGGCCCGCCCCCTCCAGCGTCTCCTCACACCGCTGCTCCCACGCCCACTGCCCCCGCCAACAACCTCCACGCACCACTGGTACCACAACCCGCACCCTTGTCGCCCCCACAAGCCCACCATCCTCACGACCATCACCAGCTTCCCCACCACCCGCCTCACCCATCACACCCCGGCGCACTCGCGCTGCGTCCGCCACACGACGACCATCATCACACACACCCTCCACAGCATCCGCCACCCATGTCAGCTGGATTGTCCAAAGTGGAATTTCAAGCGCCGGTAGATTACCGAGACGACAATGGGCTCACCGGTGTAGGCCCCGGAGGACCAGACGATTCGTGGAGGAGGCCAACCCCCTATTCAGATCGTCGACGCGCGGGAAAACATACCAGGAGGATTATCGTACGCACTTGATCTGCATGTCTGCTGAGCAACTGTTCCTGCGTGTATGCGCATCGAGTACCCCCCGCTCTCGCGGCTCCTTGCATACGGCGCCTCTAATTGAACTCCAACACCAAAATTGCTACCGATCCTCGTTCACTCTACTTGCGCTATTGTGACCCTTTGTCTGATATAATTAATATCCCCCGATATCCTCAGCATCATCCAGCATCTATTGACCCGAGCTGTATTTTTGGCCAACTATGTTCGTCGCGCACACGCCTACTGACTCTCGTATCTCTTGCCATCGCAGACTCGATGCTTGTTAGTTCGTCATTCACCGACAGGTCACGTTTTCTCCTTCGATTCTTCTATAGATGATCAGTTATTTTGATCACAGTTTACGCACTTCATCTGTCTATCTAGTTACGTCCCCTCCGTCTCTTTCCGACTCGTATGCTTGCCTCCGTCTTCCTACTTCGCGCTTCCATGGTCATCTCCATCCACATACATACAGCTCACGTGCATGATGTTCTTCTGCCCCACTAATACCTTTTGTTCACATAGCATTTGACCCATGACTGTTAAGTAGTAATTAGCTTGACTGGCTGTATGAACTTACGTTATGTATGTATACGCCCGGTGCGTCGGTTGAATATTTGTTCGCATTACAGTCATCCATTCTCGACCCCCGTTTTGGTCTGGATCTCGGTCTGTTGTCCTATGCATCATTGTTCATAGCGTTCATATCCGTATCATTATCGGCAGATATCGCAACCGCGGAATCTTATCGGAGGTCCTGTAAAGCCGTTGATACAGGCCCGATGAAAACAGCTTCGATCTGATCCAGTCGGGTGATAATACTCACGGATTGTGCTCATTTCCATTTTCGCCCTCGCTTTTGTCCGTTGTTTCGATAAGGTAGAAAGGTTCCGCCAGGTTCTATATTTCAAAAAAGCATTCGTTTATCTTCGAAGTTATTTACTTCCGTCCCTTGACAGATATTGTTCCACGAAATTTTGATCCCGCTGCTTTGTTACATAACGTGTACATATCTGGCAGTACCACTAGAAAAAAACAAGATAATCGAGTAAACCTCCCTTTCAACTCACAGGACCAGGTGGCGACTCGTGCTTTCGTATTTTCCGAGCTCGCGCTGATCGGTAGGCGAGTCGATTGCTGTCGTACAATGCTGATCTCGATGGCATCATGTTGGACGTGATCTGTTTATGTTATGGACTTTACCACATATGTCTCGTCCCTCATCGTTCCTGTCCACATTCTGTATCTAAGTACATGCATTATGTACTTACACCTTGGCAGCTCTCGTCGCATCCATAGTCTCGCACGACTGCTGCGGAATCACCTCAGAGGAGTAATATATATCACCATGTGGCCCTATCTGCGGAGAGTGCCACTGAAGCGCACACACCCTTTGTGGTCGATACCCACCGCCTAGGGTGATCAGCAGGGACAAGTTGATGACAACTGTAGAAAGAGCGAGCATCGGAGACCCCCTCCCTTGGTCAGTACTGCGCACGTTGCCGGACAGGCGAGCAAGATTGAGCCCGAAGGCGTGGTCGTGATCAGTGGAGACGGCGGCGATAGCAAATGCGCACATAACATGTTACATAGGGTCATTTTCTGCATACCAACGGTTGGCCTGGTCTACGTCGCTCCACGGGTCCGTACACCTCCCTGTTCAAATAGCACGTACGGGATACAACGCTGCTGTTGCCCTGATGGGCCCAGTGACCCTTTCAGCCATTGTAAGAGTCCGAGTCCATGGACCGACGGCAAATCTCACAATAGCTGGAAAAAAAATGCCGAGTCGGAAGAAGCCAGCCACTCCCTCCCCCCAATCAATATACACATTTGCTTATTGCTCGCGACGCTCCGAATGGTATTAATGAT
Organism: Pisolithus thermaeus; assembly: GCA_024663475.1. Taxonomy (NCBI): domain Eukaryota; kingdom Fungi; phylum Basidiomycota; class Agaricomycetes; order Boletales; family Pisolithaceae; genus Pisolithus; species Pisolithus thermaeus. Next base: position 464,045 of record JANFAF010000047.1, read on the forward strand.
GATCACTTCAAGATCCCATAGCGAAATTGAGCGCAACGGAAGAAGAGAAGAGCCAACTGAGACGGACGCGCGAGTGCCTTATGTCAATGGAGTGTTTTACGTCGTCGGCTTCGCCGATAGATCGGAAGAGACAATACAAGGACCCCCAGTGGCAAATCTTGCTCACTGCTTTGCAAGGACTTGCTATTGTCATTCTGAAGAGTGGACGGCGCTTGGGGACACGGTGATACAGGCGCATGACACAATGACCCGTCTGGTGTCGCTCATGGGTGCCCGCACGGCACGCTATACCAAATTAGGGGGCGCCAAGACGCTGTGCAAGTTGGTTCAGAGGGGCACGTCATGAGGTCGTAGAGAGTATGTATGTATACGCGTACGTATCGTGGCCCATGAGAAGAACTTCGGTGACCTGGAAGTTAGAACACGCGGCCGGCAGAGGTGGTGATCCTCAAAATCAGGCTCCTCCTGGGTTGGAGCATCGAGTTTTCCACTGTAGTGGTTTGAGATAAGAAGCTCGGACTGGAGCGAAACTCACTCCGTATCGTGCAATGTGCTAGCCGCTTTCCATTCAGGGAGGTTCGCTCAGTGTGGCATGATAATGCTGACATCGGACTCGATACGGCGATACGCCTGTGCGGCGCTAGTAGGACAAATACGGTGGTGGCAGGAAGAGGTACCATGATACCGGTGCAGGTGTGACAATGAGGTTCCGATATGACATTAACCAGGGCGCCAACTTACTTCATTGCGGTCATGAGCTGTTGGTGGCCGGATCACCCGCGACACACTGGAGCCTCGTGCGTCACGTTGTTGCAAGTGGCGTTCATTGTTTCACGCAAGTTGACGGTTTAGACAAGTGTCGATTGAAACGTCTGAGCGATTGGGTTACGCCGATGCCTCGCCAGCCCACAGTCAAAGTCCCACCCCACGTCAGCGTGTTGTTCTAACCCTGACTCTCGTCCAGGTCACCTCCGAACCTGGGGTATCTCACACTGGTGTTGTCTCACCCCTACGAGTACTGCGTAGCAACCGGCCAGCTCGGGTACAGATCGTCAATAGCAACATTCCGGATTATCGTGGGTACGTATGAGTATATGCCAGGTATTTTCGGGAACCTGGCTCATGTAACAGGTCTTGGTATGTGTTTCAATGATGGCCCTTGCGAGTATGAATGCGGGAGGCCGTGCTGACCGGAGGTAATTCGGCGGCTACTAGACGCAAATTTGGTCGGCACACAACATAAAGAAAATCATGCCGGATACATTGACACGTATCGGACGCCGAGTGTCCGATAGGCTTTGGGATGCCAATGGGCGCTGAAAGCAACATTGTCTCAGGGTATGTTGTATTGGCCGTGTCGTGTGCGTGGCACACGTTCATGGACCCACAAATAGGCTCCACAATGGAGCTGGGGGCAATGGCCTGGGTATCATTGTACTCACCCCTGTGTCGTTCGTGTCACAGTGGCGTCCGGGTTTCAGTTGTGCCTACCGCACGGATTGCTCTCAATACATTTTCATCTTTCAAGGAAGTTCGCCCCGGACCACCGGATCTGCTGTCTCCCTCGTGCACTATCCAGCGCTGCATCAAAACCTTATGATGCTATGGCTATCCTCGACCCGATCATTTGGGTCGCACTTTCTCCGCAATGACGCATTTGAATCTTCGATGTGTTCCATACGTCTCCAAGGCCCGATGGAACTGATTTGCAAGTATACATAGTACCGAGGCCACCGGGAGGTGGGGACGCATGTAACATAAGGGTGCTGGGAGTTCCCAGTGCTGACTTGGGGCCGCGCTGTCTTCGCGGACTATTTCCATGGGGTTGTGTTAAAGTTAGGTTAGCCTTAGCCTCGGGAGGCTAGCGCTGTGGAGACATAATAGGTGGGTAGTTTCAACCGAAAACTCTTCACACGATGATTGTGGATACTGACTGATGTGAGATCAGGTCCTGGGCTCGACCACGGAGTCGAGTGCGGGTGCGGGTGACTGGGTAAACATCCGACCGCTCAGACGACCTGTACTTCTCGACCTTCCTGAAGTCACTTGGTTGAGATGCCGCAGCGGTATTGCATCCATGAATACATTGGTCTTCCTCTAATCATGGCTCTATATGCAAGGCACACATAACGGGCCGACTCTTACCGAAGAAGCGCCCGATACGTCTTATGTTCACTAAACCGCATCACATGCAATCAATGGTCTGAATGATGTGATGGCAAGATTGACAGGTATTAGTGACATGTACATGAATCGGTTCTTCCTGCGGCCCAGCCGAAGTGATTCTCTTAGCCTGGAATCGAGAATGTACCGGTTCGGAGGAACGTGTCAAAGCGAATGACGAAGGCGCTTTTCTTTGATGGGTTTCTTTTTTCCCCTCGGGAAACCTCATCCGAGAACCGCGCACACGTTTACAGTTTATTCTAAGCAGTCCCGTTCCGGCGAATTGTATGTATACCCAAGAGGCAAAATCGACTCGGTATGACACCGGCAAGAGCCCGAATCGAGACTCGATCGGAGGTCAGCGCTTCAGCATCAATATTGTACACAACGGGATCTTAAAAGGCGGCCGGGAAGTTCCCGGCGGGACAACGGCATCATGATATATGTAGGTCCCATCAGTCAACACCAGTATTGAAATGTTGACGATGGACGAGTCACTTACAACATGATAAATACCAATACGTAGAGCTTCGATACCGATCTCACTGGGGAGCTGAAATGGTTCTGCCTCGGAATTAACAAGTCCCATCCCATAACAACGATATTGGATCACAAATCATAGCGCTGGCTCATGTATCAACGGCACTGATCACCTGTCACGCCGGTACCTTACTGCATGGAAAGCTGCGGAGGGCTATATGTTGGAATGGAAGAACCTTACTGGCGTACGTGAAGGTACGTGTTATGTGCCCTCACCGCGGAAGCCAGGCTGTATGGATGTGTGTACTAAAGATCTATAGCTGGCAACAATTACACTACTGCCTCCACAGTACCATCAATTCAATGTCTCAAGTCACCTACAGTTTCAGCCAAGCACGCGCACGAATTGCCATTTGCCCATTGGTCGCTTCGGGGGCCCCCGGAAAGACCGAAATTTGATGGAGAGCGAGGCACCGGTTATATACGGAATGTGCTGGATGCTAGTATATGTCTGGCGGATATGTATATGATATCACCACTCGATGTGATTAATATTAATAGCCACTTTGAAGTAGTGGATGTCAAATTCCCTCGGGCGGTTGATAGGACTAGTAGTCAAATTACATGCAACTGAAGATATGTTATTTCGGGTTGTTCCCTATCGCGTAATACCAGTACTATTATGACCTTACCTACTGCGGAGATCGATCTCATATGCAGTACCATAGGGTTGTTCTTGGGTGGCGCAAGACGTAGTAGGGGCTTGGTGTATGACTGAGACCCCGCACCGGCACGGGGCCGCTTGACACCGAAAAAATGGACATAAAGTTAATACACCGAGTGCAATGAGAAGCTTGCAACAACGGATAAAATGGAAAGGCCGCGCTATCACACATGTCGGTAAAGGACCATTCCTACATGTGCACATATGATGATATGGTACATCGTATAGCAGGAACGTTCATTCATAAAGCATATAGCCGTTCTTTCATCGCTGGGCAGCTCGATCGGGTCAGGACGGATTCCCTGTGGCCCAAACACGAACACGAACCTTCATTGACATGACCTTTCCCCGCGAGCGCAGCAGCACAGACCAATTGGACATAGATGCTGTACGATGCCATGAATGGTAATCACGTCATTCGCGTTATCGATCTTTGCACGAATCGGGCTGTTCCATGCTCTATCAATATCCACGATCATATCTAAACTCACAGCGGCAGCACGAGGGTCAATGAAGACCGGCTGGGGGGAGGTCGGGACGGGACAGAACGGAGCGAGATGCGTGCCCCACAGTAGTGTGTTCGCGGTGCCGCAACACGAGTTATTGGTACGGCAGAACGCGGCAAGATGTAATGGTCCAGGGAACGGGATCGGTGGTATGGAATGTGACTAGATAAGAATCGAAACCGGTGCCACAGGCTGGGTCCGAATATGAAGGTCAGTAAATAGGTACTTGGCAGCCGGACAGATATGAAAGACGACCAGAAGACGCTGCCTTACCTACAAGGTGTGTCAAGGTGTCTTGTACTTACCCGGACATGTGAGCGTGCGGTGACACCTGCGTGCGCTATGGCTCTACGGAACACGTAAAAACTTGCATTTGGATCCGCGGAGTGTCACTGGATAAGTAGATCGACGTGGTGGTCAGTCAGCTGTCCGAAACCCATGTCACTTTACGACTTCGAGCTTTGCTCATCAGTCCAGAAAAGTGGCGTTTGACGCGTGGCGTCATAATTAACAGCGATAGGAATGTATTCAAATAAATACTTGCCTTATACGTATAGGTGTATCTGGCGAGGCCTGTTAAGCAGGCAACGAGGCAGGCATTACTTACCACGAAAAATGGGGATGGTAAGTTTCCGTGAAGAGACGCGGACGGATCCCTGGGATGAGGTAAGTGTTTCACTTTCGTTTTGTTGACCTTGGCGCTGCGTTATGGATCCATATACTCCCAGAAGTGGACGTGTGTTTCGGAAGGATGAGGTATAGTACAGAGACCATGCTTGCCAGAACCTGCAATTGGGTATCACAGCCGCACATGGTGGGCAGCATATCTCCATGTGTTCGTGGGGCGTACACCTCACTGACCAACCCGGACTCGGTACCGCCGGGACGTTCCATAATCCGGCATTGCCAACGATCGCTCAGGCGCGATACATACATACTCGACGTTATAAAGATAGTCACTGCAACGTTTTGGAAGAAGGTGAATGGGGAAAGACCATTGATGGAAGGGATGTGATATTGTGAGGGGCATTGGCATTCGTCCTTGGGAAGGTTCTCTTGCTGCGACCAATGCATGTCGACCCATACGATCGGGTACCATATATAACGCAACTGCGTCACGACGTGTGCACGGACGAGGGGAATGTATGACATTTGCACATGTGTCTTGAACGCCGAGGTCAACCTGAACCCTAGCAAGTGGTAATCAGGAATGGAAGACTCGGACACGCACCTACAGATAGTATGATCCATTGGAAAGGGTCGGCTCATATCCTGTCGATGATCAGTGACCTTGATGTCATGAAGCCCGAAGTGGTGGAAATTTTATGGTCCGCAAAACACGTTGCAAGAGTGACAAGGAACAAGGTCTTAGGTCGTGAAAACCATCAAAACTGGCTGATAGATTGGTTTTTGCGTGCGACTTGAAGGGCAAGTTTTTTTTCCGCAAATTCTGGGGGTCATCATGATGCAACATGAGATATCATGAAAAGAACAAGACTTTGAGCGAGTCAGGCTAGGAGACGCTCACGTGACGTGGGGTAGCATCTATCAGCTGGTTATCTCCATTGAATGAATCTCGTTTCTGTTTCCCCAGTCGTCCTGTTAGCCGCAACTGGCTGAAAAATGGTCGGTCGCTGTTGGAATGTAATCAGATAAGCTAACGACTATGATCAGTCTTCCAGAGTGAATTCACAGGCGCTGTCCCAGTTTCTGGCCGTGACAGGCGCATCGTAAGTTCCCAATACACATCGTCAACGTTCCAGCCAGTGACTTTACTGTCGATTAGGAGTAAGGAAGCCAGGCGTTATCTCGAAAAATACAAGCTTCTGGAACCCGCCATCGATGCCTACTTCTCAGAGGGAGGGTTACGACGCTCAGGAGCAAGCCTGTCGACAAGTAGCATCAATACGCTATTTGACAGGTACAAGGGTATTTCTATTTTGTTTTCCCCTGGGGGGATAACCCATACATTTTGTAACGAACACGGTCTATCTATCACAGATTCTGAAAGTGATGAAATCACCGAAGATGGCACCGAACGGTTATGTCAAGATCTAGGTGTGGATCTAGAAGATGTCGTCTTGCTTGCGGTAGCGTACGAACTCAAATCTCCCCATATCGGAAGATGGTCAAAAAAAGGTTGGGTCAGCGGGCTGAAAAGTTTGGGGTGCGTTTCCTCCGTTTTCCCATATAGCCCTACAGTAATGACTAAATCGTCTATCATCCGCAGATGTGATTCGTTGGATTCGCTTAGAAATACCCTCCCCCGACTGCGCGATAAACTCGCCTCCGACCCACCATATTTCGCTGCGGTGTACAACTACACCTTCCCACTTGCACGCGAGGAGGGTCAGCGCAGTCTAGGCAAGTCACCTTGTTCTTTTCCTTCGTCCGACGGTCGACCGAGTGCGCTGAAAATCTTCACATTATACCTATTAGCCCTCGATGCCGCTATGGCGTATTGGGAACTCCTCATTCCTTTCGGTCTTTCTGGTGGTGCACTCAAACACGTTTCTTCTTCGTCGTCCAATGTCGACATACGTCGTGAAAATAATCATTGCAACGATACAGACGTCGATATGGAAGATGAAGAAAGCGACGATGACGGAAATGGGTGGAGTGAGAAGCACACGGAGTGGTGGTTCGAGTTCCTGCGGGTTAAGGGTAGCAAGGGAGTGAGTAAAGATACATGGCAAATGGTGAGTGATGAGTTTCTCTCAGATCTCTCTTTCCACTCTTTATCCGTTTTCCTCGGTCGAATCCATTCCCCGGCTTTCATATGAATTATATTCATGGAAAGATGCGAATACTGATCGACTTTACTTACGTGTTCTGATCTCCGCGCCATGCACCCGAATGCGAACCACTAGCTTCCAGAATTCATACGGACGATCGATGGAAAATTTGAGCAGCACGATGCGACCGGTGCGTGTCTCCTTGGAACCCTGTGGCGAAGGCCTTTTGATTCATGTGTATGCTCGTCGGATCTGCAACCCACCTCATATCATATGCCATACAAACAGCTGCATGGCCTTCCACAATAGACGATTTTGTAGCTTGGGCGAAGGAGAAGAAGTTCAGAGCATGATGCATGCTCGTCACCCTTCTACATATCATGATGGGACTTTTTTGGTCGCTCCGCACGAAAAGCACAAGTAATGAGGATACCTAGTAGTATATACCTAGCTACTCACGCGTAGACGTGGTGACGAATTCAGAATTGCTCTTGGGATCTTGGGATGACGAAGCGCATGAATCATTTTAGGTTGCTGCCGTGTATAGTGATCCTGTTGACAGCGGGGGAGCTGATTCCCATATCAAGTTCGCAGACTTCGAGCTCGTGTTCATTCCTACAATATTCGTTGTTGACTAGTGGAAGGTCGGTGCAACACACCACCACTACAGCCGAATACGGGTGGAGTGTAGGAAACAATTCAGTGAATATCAGTTTTGTCGCAGTGGATAGACCAAAGTGCCAAGCAGGAAGAACGCGGAATCCACCGCTGATCTTAGGAACTTCGTGTCCAGTCTGGATAAGTCTAGGGTGTGTAATAAGAGAATTACAACTAGTAGCATTCACATTGAATTGGAACGAAGCACGCTATAGGTAGTCTCACTCGCTTCCAGCGGTCTTCGGGAATGTCTGAGCGAGACGGTTCCTGGCGTGCAAGAATAAGACCCTTTCCCCCTCACTGAAGTGCTCTGCGTGCGGCGTCTTGACGAGATACATGGAGCGCGGAAAGCCACGGTCCATCAAGCCTTCAAATCACCACCACTCCCGAAGGATAGAGACGGTAGGAATGACGACTCTCGAAGAAGTGAGAACCTGGGCTGCGAGGGACGCGATGGCGAGGCGGCGGTTATGGCAGCTAGTATCTTAGGTGCATCTCTGCCCATCAATTCGCGTCAAGTACATTCCGTGTTTTTTTTTTTTCAAGTCATCAAACCGTGGTAGAAGAGTAAAAGAAAAAGCAGATTAGCGAGTAACATTGGCTTTACATAGGAATACGCGTACGATGGATGGACCCTCAGAATGACCTCACCCCATGGATCCCTCCCGCCGACGCGCACGCCAGTGCTCCACTTTGTGACAGCAAGAATGTCGATGTAAGTGCCTGCAGATGTGATTCCAAACATGTCACTCAGTGCGTCTTGAAGAGCCTTTCGAATGGTTAAAACGTCAACGTCAACATCCACCTCACAGTCTGCAGTTCCAGCTGAAAGGGAAAGTAGAAGGCGGAGGTAGTGATGATTGGTGGGCAGCGGTGTGAGGGACATGGCAGATGCCAACATGGACATTCCATACACTATAGGGTGCGTGGCGAGAAAGGGTCACGTGCATCCCGTCTCTTGTCCTCATCCTCCCCAGTCGATGTGGCCGTCGCTACCCCGCGTCCAACTCGGAGGCATCCGCTTCCGTTCACAGCTCGCCCCACGCCAAATACAAAATGTCAAGCGACACAAAGGTCGCATTCCAATCCCAACAGGCGGCTCGACCAGGGGAACCACGCTCGCGTTTGGCGACTGGGGCATCAGAATCAAAGGAATGGGCGTCAGGTTCACCGCAAAACAGCTCATGACCGCTGAGGAGGTCATTAAAAGAAACATAAAAGTTGTCAAAGGTGCAAAGGTGTACCTCAGGGTTTTCCCCGACATCCCCGTTTGTATCAAGGTATGTACGTTCGGAAGGTCCGTCATGGTCGGTTGATCTGAGAATTCTGCATACAAGGGTAACGAGACGCGCATGGGAAAGGGTAAGGGGACGTTTGAGTTCTGGGCCACACGGTAAGGAGACGTCACCCTCGGATCGGTATAAGCTACACTTTCTTTTTCAGAGTTCCTACCGGCAGAGTCATCTTCGAGATAGGAGGAACTCCCATCCGAGAGGAGCTCGCTCGAGAAGGTAAGCGCTAATCTTATCCTTGGGCCCGTTTTATTTTTCACCATTTGTCGCACTCTTAGCCCTCCGTCAAGCAGCAGACAAGCTGCCAACGACGTTCGAGTTCATCACCAGGCAATCCTTGCCTCGCTTAGGCAATGTGGTCGTACAACCATCATCTTCGCCAGTGTCAACCACGTCCACTGCTACTGCAGTTCACCCTTCGTAGACTGTATCCTAATATCCCCACCTTAACGCAGAACTGCTTCTCATCTCACTGCGGCAATTGTTGCATGATATATCGCAATGACAAGCGATCAATCTGTTGTCTGGCTTACAGCTGTGGTGATTTATCCCTGTAGGTCCAGATTGCTTAAAAGAATCAAGTCTACTGGTCAAGATATGTATGGCTGATGCGAAGCCGGAAATCACTCATTTTCTTCTCGCCCACTTACCGCTATTGCGTCATTCTTCCCGTCTAGCTCAATTTAGTCCCTTCCCATTTAAAGTTCCTAGTCTCAACACCTGACCATTCGTGTAAAGCACATGGAGGCGAGTTTAGCGTTCTCGATGCGATTACATCTGCTGACATGAGCCCCACTGCACTCCGATCTCAAACCCTAGCGGTACGTGCGTTGAAAGCTAGCCTCCGTACGTACCCAACGCCATCCGTTGTGGGCCGTATGCAACAGCTCCGTTGCATTGCAACGCATTCCTCCTTAATCCTTACCACTACTAGTACCTTCCAGGCGATTTCACCGCAAGGGCTGGAGTTCTTCGAGATGTTCACCCCGCATCCAGGACCCTTCTACACACAGGCTTCAATTTGGTTTCTCTATGCTTTCCCTATTCCGAGTGAGCACAGCCAACGGGATTGCCTCCAGACGCCTCTCTAGTACTTTAGATGGCGTCCTGATATCCACATGAAAGGTTAGTCTGCGTTAAGCACGAAGTCTAATGGAGCGCCGATAAAGACGTTACTCAGATATGGAAACGTCAAAGCCATCTGAGTGTTCGATGACGGACTCCTCCTCGATGACTCCCTGAGTGTCTCTCCAGCACAGAAGTACTTTGCAGAAAGCTATACAATTTTGTCGCCATCAATCGCACAAGCGAAAAGTACAAGTTCTGTGAAGGATGGTTTTCTAGAGGGTTACGAGTGAGTAACATGGATTGCATGCACTCATACCTCGAACTAGTTATAGGTTGGCGTTGAAGAGGTCCCGGCGATATCCCTCGGTCCACCATTTACTCCATCTACCAGCGTAGCCATTATCTCTCCTGTGTGATAGTTTGTGCATCAGCCTTTCAAGAAAGGGAACCCTACTGCTCAATGTTGTTCTTATGACAATGCCACCGCTTCACTCTCGATGTTCGGGACTAACGGATACTTTGTTTCAGATACTCTGGAAGCGCAGGCGCGAGAGCCAACAAGCATGTTTTCAATCCAGGATTTGATCCGTCGATGTCCGCCCTTCACTAGTGATTATGACATTCCCTTGAAGAAGGTTGTCGATACTATTATCGCAGCACAACCTTTTCAGTCGACCTTATGACTCAACTCCTCGTTCCAACGGGAGAGAAGCCGACTTGCTGTGTTTATGCATGTTAACCCCGTTCGCTAATCCGTGCCGTCACATTTTCAGAGCCCATGATGCCTAAATAATGCAGAGCACGAAATGATAATAGGCTGCCAATCACCGCCTTCAACTTAGCCTTGCTATCTCCATTCCTGCATGGTCCTCTCGTCGCAGTCTCAGGCCCTGACGATACATCCCATCGCTAGAGAAGCTCATTTTGAGGTGTGTGTTCTTGCCCCTCGAGAATCGATATGTCGGTAAATATGCGTACCGTGTTGCAAAGTCCATGAATATGATCGACTCCTAGATTTCGGCCTTGCCATCTAGTGACAACTTGGTAACCATGCCGTACATAGTAGGACTTCTGCAAAGTGTACCGAGATGAAGCTGGTTCCGATGAGCGAACGGACATACAGCAGAAACGGTAGGAGCCTTTCGATGGTCCTAGGCCTAGGTACTTGGAGTATTTCCGGAGAATGGAACAGCGGAGAACCCGAAGAGGGAATCATGCTGACCCGAGTTTCGAATATCGTGGTAGGATCTCTTATTCCAAACTACATCAAGCATAGTGACCAACCCGGGCTGAACATTGACACCTGATCAGGTTTGCCCCGTGAAATGGTCTGAAGTTGTACTTGGGATCCATTCTCAGATTCATTCGACCACTCCACGATAGTCTGGAGTAGAGCGTGTCTCTCGCAATTCCATGCCAGCCTTTTGCGGATTTCAGAGTGAATAAATGCATTCACCCGATTATCAAGCCTCTTATGAATGGCGTCGTCAAGAGTGTTACGGATAACATGATGGTCGGAAAATTCAAGTGCTGGGTTAGGGGGCCTTTTATCTTTGATCGTACCACTTTATCGACTTGGGTGGAAGTCGTGTCGAGGACAGAATGGCTCCCCCTTTCATCGCCGGCAAATAGATTACCGTGTCCGTCGTACAGTATGAACTGGCGGCCAGAAGAAAAAGAAAGAAAGAAAAATACTTACTATATGACTAGAGCAAATTGCTCATCTTAGGCCGTTGCGTTATTGTGGAGCATGACTCCTCCGTATCTCATTTCTTGTGTCCTTCTATAGCTTTTAGGGAATATGATCCCGCCATTGACCATGGCGAGATCTCTGCAGAAAATGTTTCTAACGAAGTCCGAAGCCACTACGATAGGCGTAGCACTCCTCAGATGATGAAGTTATACGTGCACTTGTTAAGCGAATATTCGCCAGCCCCGAGCGCCCTTTGGCGGAATTAAACTACCTGAATTAGCTCCTAGATGTTGGAGTCGATTGCGACTGATAACAACTGTCTACGCGTTCGTTGGGTATCTGCATACACACAGATAAGTGGCTGCCATGCTATTCTGGATGTATGTATGAATGCTTACCTTTTCTTTCGACGCTACCTGCGCATCAACTTACTCCTGCGCACATGTGCAGGCCGCACCGACGTCACCAGCATTTCAGGCATGCGACAGGACAGACCCAGAGTCTTCCTTCAAGAACATTTATGATGCCAGTGTTTACCATCCAGCCTGTCAACAAAGATTAACAGTTCGATACACGGATGTCATAGAAAGACGTTTGGGAATCTGACACATATTTCATTAGGCAAGGTGACGTCACACGGCAAAGGATTCAGTGGAGTTGGTTGGTCCAACCGGTGAATCATTCATGTACGCATGCTTTCAAGATAACTTGTAAGCATGAGAAGGGTACTCATTATTGTTGTTGCCCGTGGCAGTTAACCCGCGGATCGATGCTACGGTTGAACAGTTCGTAGCCCGCTTACCTTCTCAGATACTCCACAATGCCACGACACACGAAACGAAGAAAGGCCACTTCCAGAATATATATACTGCTTCATTATCACGGATGCCACATGTCGGAGAGTAACAGTCCTCCGCCAATCTATACAACCCCTGATGCGGCAGGTCGGACAGAGTCCTCGTCCCTTCCTGTCAAATAAACCGTCAAAAACTTGAATCCGAAAGGAGGGATCCCGCGAGGAGTTATTTACCTTCATAAAACTTCTGCAAGAACGATCTTTGTGGTCTTTCGCTGGGTTGCAAGAGTATCCCCATTACATGGTCCGGTTGTTTCCAGATATTCAGCGTTTCCTGGAGCTCTTGTCTCCCTTTGAGAAGGAGAACCTCGATAGCTCGTTGGTCCGTGACGTGCCGATTGGCCTCGAACTTTTGGCGGATGCAGTGTCGGAAGTATGCGGGTGTAACGGGGAGCGCGTAAAGTTCGACGATTTCTGGGGCCTATATTGAGGTGGTGACAAGGATGGTTGGAGTGATGTTCGCGTGTAGTGCGACGAGTCAAGCACAGAAAACCAGTCAAGGAGGGAGGATTCGTAACCATGTGTCTGTACTTACCGCACGAACCCAAGCTCTGTACAAGTCAATAACCCGAGTACGTGCCTCGCTCGGGTTGCTCGATATGCGGGTCACCTGCGCGAGGCGGGAGGGGATGGTCGTCATTTGGGTTTGAGTGGAATGTCCGCCCGTCGTCTGGAGCAAGTGAAGTTGCTGACATAATCACATCCAAACTAATAAAGATAATAAGCTGGCTTCCTTCAAGTTTCTCGCTCAGCATCTCATCGAGTTCGGTGCGGAAAATATGGTCAGAGGAACAGGTAAGGTCTTGTACTAGGTGTATTATGCTACATCGCACCATTAATCGATACATGTCGAGATACGTGCTAATCACCGATGAGACAGGCAAATACAAGAACTACAGGCGTGGTGGGGGGAGGAGCTTCAGGTGAGTTTTTCACCGTGGTCACCCTCCCTTGCCTGCCCCTCGTGTTCGTTTGATCGTGTTGTCAACTCCCCGCACACCGCACTAGTAAGAACCTCGAAGTAGACGCAAACGGCACCGCTGTCTCGAAAGACGATCGGTACGGTCACTTCTTACCGATTCATTTCCTTTGCTCATATTTTTATTCATTACCCTAGGAGGAAAGCCAGAGAGTTGGACGAAGACGATTCCGATTCCAATGAAGAGACATCCTCTGAAGAAGACGAGGAGGACGAAGAGGAAGAAGAGGAAGAGCAAGGAGAGACAAGCGTTTCTCAACCGCAGCTCAGCCGTGAGGAGAGGCGCGCTCTAAAATCCCAAGAAAAACTCAAGAAACAACAGCAACCCGATGTGAACGAAGAGGAGGAAGACCCAGACCTTATCAACCCGAATCACGTCCAAAGGAAGCTTAATATATCGGACCTCAATTCCCCCCGGGAGCTTACTCGCAAAGAAAGGTACGTATCAAAATATATTGAGTAAACCGTGGTTAGGTGTCTCAGTGGTGATGTAGGGAGGCTAAGGAGAAACAGGAGGCCAAGGATCGGTATTGGAAGGTATGACTGTGGCCTTCGTGGACTACGGTTTAAATTGACGCGTTTGATACATTGAACAGCTCCATGCAGCTGGCAAGACCGTGGAGGCGAAGGCCGATCTCGCTCGCCTCCAAAAGATTAGAGAAGAACGAGAGGCTGCTCAGGCAAAGCGCAAAGCAGAGGCCGAAGGTGGGTCATTCGCTGTGCTCACTTGGCACGACAAAGATAAAGTTGATTCACACTTTACGCTGTACAGCCAAGGCGGCCGAGATAGAGGCAAAGAAGAAAGCAGCCGCTGCAGGGAAGCGCCTTTGAGACGGACCGCAAATGTGATTTCAACTTCACTGTATTTCTCTTTCTCTCTCTTCATTCAGCAGAAAAGACAACGAAACACGAGAGTAGTTGTAGGACTTCATATCGCAGTGCGAAAAATTGTATTACGCAGGTCGCATGAGCGCGTGATCACGGACTCTGAGCTTTTCTCGAACTGCCAAAGATGGTCGTCGCCCAGATGCACGCACCTATCAGACCAATGACCGGCCTGATCCAAAGTGTTTACATTCCCGCCTTATCTCGAACCGAAATGTCACCGAGGGGAAACCCGGGTACGTTAGAATGGATTTCCAAATATTCTTGAGCATCTCTTCCTCCCCATTATCATGGCCATCGAGTGCACGGCCCCGCTTGACTTCCTTCGACCGTCAACATGGGCCCTCGAGCCTGAGGAGACGACGTTCGCCAACTATGGCTGGAGTAACAAGGATATGGACCCGGTTCCTCCTCGCCTGCGTACATGGACGTGAGTGATTTAACAGTCGAGTTAAGGTTGTTTTCCTGCTCATGTACGTATTGCCACACAAGGGGCTGGAACTACGTGCGTCAGAGTTGTGTGACTTTATCGTGGCACGCTTTACAACTTTCTTCTCAAGGTTACATACTGGGTCTCGGATGCCACCAACGTGGCCATCTGGGAGCTGGCGGGTTCGATGTTAGCCATAGGTCTCTCCTGGTACGTCCCTCTCCCTCCATGTACGAAGTAGACGAGAACATTGATTCGCTGGTGAAAGGCGTCAGGCACTATCATGCATTGCTGCTGGGTATGCTGTCATATCTGTGGTCATGGTCATGACGGGCACGATTGGCGCTCGATTGCACGTTGCATTCCCAGTTCTGAACCGATCGTCGTTTGGCTTCTGGTTCAGTTATTTCACGGTGTTTAGTCGTGTCATCCTCGCCATGTTCTGGTTCGGCATCCAGGTATGGGAACATGACATTCACACCTTGTGTCGACACCAGCTCAGCGTTTAACAAGACCTACAGTGGTTCGCAAGCCGTATACCAAGTGAGTAGCATCAAGATGAGATACTGCTGCATTCATTGAATTGATTGTTGCATAGATGCTGAAGGCAATTTGGCCGTCCATAGCGAGGCTGCCAAATCATCTCCCCGCTAGCGCCAACATAACCAGCTCTGGTACACATGTATTGCTCAGTATCGTCTTCTCATCCGATGCTCATCCAATGCACTTTTTACAGGACTTCTCTGTTATCTACTCTACTGGATTATCCAGTCCCCATTTTTGCTCCTTTCACCACACCGCATCAGGTGGTTATTTCTTGTCAAGGGTATCATCGTTCCCATTACTTGGTTGGCAATGGTAATCTGGGCATTCGTGCGTGTCCCACCGTCGACAGGGCTTTTCGCCCAACATGCTACGATATCCGGTAGCCAGCTCTCTTGGACCTGGTTAAGTGCCATGAACAGCGCCCTAGGCATATATGCAACTCTTTCCGTGAATATACCCGATTTCACTGTGAGTTTATTTCAGTGTAACTTCGTCTCTGATACTGGAACGAATTTCCAGCGTTACGCAAGGAACGAGCAGGCGTAAGCGTGTTGATCCGAATCATGCCACCAAAGAAAGTAACTTCTCTTACTTGCTTCCAGCCAATTCATACAACCACTGGTTATACCCATCGTATTCACCCTCTGCAGCTTCGCAGGCATCGCCGTCACAAGTGCCGGCATCCAGCTCTACGGAGAAGTCCTTTGGGACCCGCTTCTACTCATTGATCGATGGGACAACCGTGCTGCTGCCTTCTTTGCTTCTCTGGCGTTCGTAATCGCTACTATCGGAACAAATATCAGTGCCAACTCGTTGAGTGCTGGGAACGACATGACTGTCTTACTACCCAAGGTTGGTGCGTCCGTGTTATGTATGTGGTCGTGCGAAGGCACTCACATTAGGGGACCCACATGAAAGTACATCAATATCCGGCGAGGCCAGATTATCTGTGCTATCATCGGTGGATGGGCACTTTGTCCATGGGAAATCTTGGCTAGGTACGACCGTCAAGCACCATTTTGTTGAAAATGAAAACCCCTTCCATTTCGCTCAGTGCCCAAGGTTTCTTGAGCTTTATGAACGGGTACACGATCTTCCTTGGCCCATTTGCGGGAATTATGATCACGGATGTGCGTCTTCCCTCCCCTAAGGCTTCCTAGTAACCCCACGATTGATCCCGTTTCTTTGTATGTTGTACACACATCAGTTCTGGCTCCTCCACAAAGGTCACGTCGACGTTCCTGCCATGTACGACCCCCATGGCCGATACCGCTACACGTATGGATTCGTAAGTTCCCCCACCCTTCGAATGCTTACTGTTGGGGATGATATGTATCTGACCGTTCAATGTGACCCCATTACGCCTACTATTCTAGAACTGGCGCGCTGTCCTCTCTATACTTGTCACTGTGGGCCCAACGATGCCAGGCTTGATCAACTCTATCAATCCAGCTGTTCGTATCGGAAACGCGACACGTTTATTCGATATTGCATGGATGTATGGGGTAAGTTTCCTCGGCTTACAGATCCTCCTTTCCTCCCCTTCCCTCCGTTACAAAAGCAGTGCAAAGACCAATTCGCTGACTGCGTCCCCCTTGTAAAAAAACGTAGTTTGTGGTCGCCTCCGTGGTCTACTACGTCACTTCTGTTGTGTTTCCCGCACGAGAGACGTACGTCGAGAAACTCATCTCGGCAGATGATCCGTCGGCCCCCATGGGTGCGCCGTACAGTGGTGGAGGGACGTCTCCAGTGGCCAGCACCGCCTCGGCTAAGGATGCAGAGAAGATCCGCGATGTTCAGGTTGTCGCCAAGACCGAATAGGATGTTAAGCTATACCAATTTGATAATGGATTCCACCGTGGAATGAAGTGGAGGGAACTGTTTGCCTTGATGTTAGTATTCAGTGAAAGTGACAACATGATGACTGTCGTGGGAGAACATTCTCCTGTGAGGTACATGAGTGTATCCGTAACCTACACGCATGTCTTAAGTCTTGGCGGAACGGCTTCGGACTCGAAGTGCATTCTCGGAGAACCTGATTACAGTACAAAACTCGTTGTAACACTCAAATTAGTTCTTTGTATTTACGCACAGCCATGGTCATCGTTGCTACACAGTTTCAGCGTCAGAAATGACATCCTATTGCTTGTGCTTCCGTCATGTATAATAATAAAGAGTTTATGCTAAGTAAAAGACACTTTACAACTCGTCATGGTTGAAGTAAGGCTCATCTTCATCCTCAGGGGTCGTCGCAGATCCGCCATCAGCATACAACTTGCTCGTGATGGGGTTCACGACAGACTGGATCTCTCCCAACTTCTCCTCGAAATCATCCGTGGTCGCCGTCTGCCCGTTCTCTTCGATCCACTCGGTAGCCTCCTTGACAGTGGAAAGAATCGTCTTCTTGTCGTCGTCGCTCAACTTGCCGCCCAGCCCGGATTGATCAGCGAGTTGGGACTTAAGGCCGTACACGAACGACGAGAGCGAGTTGAGGGCCTCGATGCGCTTACGGTTGGCATCATCCTCCGAAGCGAACTCCTCGGCTTCGCGTACCATACGCTCGATTTCCTCCTTCGACAGGCGACCCTTCTCATTAGTGATTGTGATCGACTCCGATTTGCCACTGGGTACAATGTCAGAGAGGGGAAAATTGAACAAAATCAGGCCGGCACTTACGTTCCCTTGTCGGCGGCAGAGACTTTCATGATACCGTTTGCATCAATCTCGAATGTAACCTCAATCTGAGGGACACCGCGGGGGGCAGGAGGAATACTAGAGAGCTCAAACTTGCCGAGCAAGTTGTTATCCTTCGTCAGAGCACGTTCACCCTCATACACCTGGATAAGGACAGTAGGCTGGTTATCAGCCGCAGTGGAGAAAATTTGGCTTTTCCGGGTAGGGATGACAGTGTTGCGAGGGATCAGCTTGGTGAACACACCGCCAGTAGTCTCGATACCGAGGGTAAGGGGGCAGACATCAACGAGGACAACATCTTCAGTTCCCTGTTCGCCGGAGAGAATACCACCTTGGACAGCAGCACCGTACGCGACAGCCTCGTCGGGATTAATACCCTTGGAAGGCTCTTTACCAAAGTAGTCCTTGAGCATCTGTTGAATCTTGGGAATACGAGTGGAACCACCAACGAGGACAACCTGTTAAACGCGAATTAGTCAGCTGCACAAAAAATGGTCCAAGTACATACCTCGTCAACGTCTTCCTTCTTGACGTTAGCGTCCTTGAGAACCTGCTCGACTGGCTTCATGGTCTTGCGGAACAAGTCCATGTTAAGCTCCTCGAACTTGGCACGGGTAAGCGTCTCCGAGAAATCATTTCCATCCTCGAAAGACTCAATTTCTATGCGAGTCGATTGTTGGCTGGAAAGAGTACGCTTGGCCTTCTCAACCTCCCGCTTCAGCTTGCCCATGGCACGCATGTTGGTAGAAACGTCCGTTCCAGTCTTCTTCTTGTACTGCTTAACGAGATAGTCGATGACCCGGTTGTCGAAGTCCTCACCACCGAGGTGAGTATCACCCGCGGTGGCCAAAACCTCAAACACACCGTCATCGATGGAGAGAAGGGAAACGTCGAATGTACCGCCACCAAGGTCATAAACGATTATTTGGGATTCACCCCCCTTCTTGTTCAGGCCGTATGCGATCGCAGCAGCGGTGGGCTCGTTGATAATACGTAAGACCTGAAGACCCGCGATAGTGCCAGCATCCTTAGTTGCCTGGCGCTGTGCATCGTTGAAGTCTATTACATGTAAGTCGTCCGTAACATGAGAGAAACAGATGACAGGTACGTACATGCTGGGACAGTGACCACTGCGTGGGTGACCTTCTCACCGAGGTAAGCTTCGGCGGTCTCCTTCATCTTAGTGAGTACCATCGCACTGACTTCCTCCGGCGTCTAGCAAACGCAGGTTAGACCAGTCGGACCGCACGAACATAGCGAGAACGCACAAAATCACGCATCTCCCCTTTGTATGAAACCTGAATAGATGGTTTCCCGCCCCGATCTGCGACGGTAAAAGGCCAATGCTTCATATCACGCTTGAGTTCGTTGTCGTCCATTTTGCGACCGATGAGACGCTTAGCGTCAAAGACGGTATTTTGAGGATTAGAATGGAAAGCATTCTTGGCACTATCGCCGACACTGAAATGACGCTGCCGTTAGTATGACGAGTATGCGAAATTAAGGCACTCACAGTCGTTCTTCGTCTGTGAAGCTAACCCATGAGGGGGTTATCCGGTGACCTTGATCGTTGGCGATGATCTCTACACGACCACCACGCTGTACACTTGAGAGGAAGTGAGGAAGAGTGTATGATCCGTAGGTGGAATCTACTTACCCAACACATGAATACCTGTTGATTCCCGTGCGACAAGTCAGTCAATGAAATGAATTTGTGAACGGAAAATCATACGTTGTACCCAAGTCTATCGGTCCGAGCGTAAGCCTCACGTCGACAGTGACCACAAAACAAGGACACGTACCAATACCGATGACCGTTCCATATTCACTCTTTTTCCCCGACTCTTGAGCTGCTACGGGTGAGCAGAAGCAAAGGACTGCGACGAAAGCGAGGAAAAGCAAAGACAGAGACGATACTAGATGGCGCGACCTTGCGCGTGAAGGACGGCGGTGATGCAGGGCCATCATCGCTGTTGGTGGTGGTAAGAAGAAAGAAATTGTGTAGCTTGTGTTCAGACGGCTTCGAGGCGGCCCTTTTTATCCAGGCAAGACCAAAGAAAGTGACACGTCGACACCCACGAGTATTCTCACGGTCACGTGGTGACACGTACTACCGCAGCTCAGGCGTGCAAGTACATACGTGCACATGGTACTACGGGGTCAAGTAACAGATTTATTAGGCGGATGCTCGCTTTTTGAAGCATATCAGGCCTGCGGTTTTCCTGTAACGTGCGTCCGATGTGTTGTCAGGGGCTCGGAACGGCGTTGGTCCGTTGCTTCCTTTGACCCGGCGAACTACAGTAGGGGCCTTTCTACTAAATTCTACATTAGTGCACACGTGTCCATGGGGTATCGAATTCACTATACAAGCTTGGTATATGACTCGTGGAGAAACGGTATCCTATCAGTCCCAGTGCGAATCCGCCTTGCGAGCGACCGCCATCCACCTAAGCTGACTCGGAACTGAAGAGGCATGCCAGTGTCATCTTCCATTCGCCCCCACTACTTGAGAATAATTAGGAAGCTCGGTCGTAGTCGGTGAAGCAGTCCGTTGGTGGACACCTCCGCCCTCCAAACGCGGATGATCAACAGACCCTTGGCGAGGTCCTCTCTGTACAGAATATGTCATTCTACGCGTAAAACATACCTGAGATCACGCATACCAGAGGTTGACTCGACAACGGGACAGGCCCTACAGTGGCCCGAGCGCCCCTGGGTCGACTGCCTGGTCGAGAAACAGCAGGTCGAGGTGGATAAATTACACCTTCCCAACCATCACCAGCTGCCCTCTGATAGGCATTCCCAGAACTTTGATGACCTCGAGCATCTAGTGACGTGGTGAAACCTGCAGCTGCTTCCTGCGGTCGCTGACTAGTATAAACGCTAAGTAGTTGATTCTGAATCGCTTCCGCTGCTTTCCACTTCCTGTAGAAGCAAAATGCGAGGAAAAAACTCAATGCAGCAATGGCTGCAGGTACGGCGATGCCTACGATGGCTCCTGTGCTCAATTGCCTAATGAAAGAGACCATGATGAGTGACCAGTATCAGACAGATACGTAGGGGTGCTTTACTTTGAACTAGTGCTTTGTGAATAACTTGAGCTTGAAGTAGTAGTGGTACTGGCAAGAAGTGTCAAAGTCGGAATCGAACGAACAGTAGAGCTGACATGTACCTCGATAGGCTCGATACTATTGCATAATCGATGCCCAGTCCTTGTCCGCCTGCACTGGGAGAATTCGTGATGGTCAGCTGATGTTGACCAGATCCGAGGTTATCCGCATGGAAGAGCGTGATTCCGTAATAAGGAAGATTGATCGTGGCATTGTACGTGTTGGTCTGTCCTCCATCCAGCTGGACAGTGTAGGGTCCATTCGAGGGTCCAGTCTTACCAAACAACGTAACCATCTCTCCTACCAGAAGTATATTGTAAGGCTTGAGCCACGCATGGGAGAAGCAGAGCTAACGTGCCCTGAGGGGGCACACATGAGTTAAACTTTGTCGACTGGACAGGCGCAACGATGCAACGCACTGTGAAAGTCAAGGTTGCGCTGGTCTGTTCTTCTGTATGGCTTGACATTCATCGCAAGTGAATTCAAAAGCTCGCATCGGCCGGTTACATGTACTCACTGGCCCGTGCCATTACTATATACATCAACGTCGCTGGGTGAGATCCAAAGCGAGTCTTGGTACTGGAAGCGTGGGTCGGGATCGTCGATTGTCTCCGTGACCAATTGGTCATCTTCACCTCCAACATCTGATTGCCACACGATCTGCAACACAAAGTGGAAATCGTATAACATGTATAAACAAACTGCGATTGGCTCACCGCATCGGCAGCAACGTAGATAGTGGATCCCGACCCCGTGTTCGTCAAAGTCAGTTGGTGCGTTCCTTGGTTCAAGCCAGAGATGTTAAAGATGGGGACCAAGAACTGATCTACGGCCGAGTACCCATTATAAGGTCCATACGTATCATTGTCGATTTGAACCAAGAAAGTGCCATGGTTATCTCTCAGGGAACCGTACCACCAAATTGCGGTACCGTTGAAGGTAAAAGTTGCATGTCCGTTCATTACGTCGTTGGTGGTGGCCGTGCTGTGATAGTACCTGCCGAGAGAGAAAGAGAAAAAAGCCAGCGCTCGTCCATATCGTTCGAATGACGTGCAGAGAGGTGGGTTTTACATACTGGTCTAGAGCTTGATCGTCAGTACTCGTTCCAGTCTTCCACGTAGAATCATATTGGATGAGCGGGGACTTGTCATCGACGAGGTTAGTGACTAAAGGCATTCCCGCTGCTAAGCCTGGTGGAATCCGTGCAGGAAATATGCGCAATCAGTACTGTGGAGAGGATGAAACCTTACATACAGGATTCTGGGAAACCCCACGCGGGCTAATTATATATTAGGCGGAAACACAGGTTCCATCCGTTAAGGTAAATGTCCACAGTAGTGTCATTACGGAGAGGCGGGTGCGAGTGCGAGGCGAATATGTATTATACTCTTTGGTGGAGTCGCTGTGTGTCGGCGCACCTGTCGTTCGTTCACCAAACCAGAGGTCAGTGCACGCTGACCGATGACAGTAGAACGGGACTTACATGAAGAAATGACACCGTCCGATGATCCCAGAAGGTCGAGATGCCAGAAGAAGCTCTAGCGCTCGTCGATAACGCAAAGTCCGCTGAATGCGTATCAGCGCATATCCCCCATGTTGAGCTCGACAAGTTCTTTGATCGATTTCTCGCTGAGGCTCCCGTTCTGCCGCACTGCGACATCGTTAATCCATGTGCTCCGATGGTACCACGTCTTTAGCTGCAGCAGGTGTCCCTCCTTCACAAATTCAGGCTTATCAGTTGATGGTCGTTCTCCACATGTTCACAAACACCTAGTGTTGTTGCAAATACTTCTTTTTCGTGGTGCCCTATTTACAACCCTCCCATTGCTCTTTACATACTTACTACAGTCGTACGTACGTCATAGCACAAGTGCCACGCTCGTTGAATGGCTCAGGACGAAATCCAAGTATCTGCGCCCATGTAAATTTCATTACGGTAACCCATTATCGCTGTTGCTGGTGGTGAGAGGAAAGAATTTGTGTAATTTGTGTTCAGACCAGTGCCTAAAGGCAAGACCAAAGAAAGTGACACATAGATGCATCGACACCCACCGGTATTCTAACGGTCATATGGTAACAGGTACTACTACATACTGCAGCTCAAACCTGCAAGTACATATGTTCACATGGCACTACACGGTCAGGTGACAAATTTATTAGTCGAGTCTGCCTGCCAGTGCTCGCTTTTTGAAGTACATACGACAGGCCTACAATTTTCCTGTAACATGCCTCCGATGTGTCGTCAGGGTCTCGGAACGGCGTTGTTCCGTTGGTTCCTGTGACCCGGCGAACTACGGTAGGGGTCTTTCTACCAAATTCCACGTGTCCATAGAGTACCGGATTCACTACAACCTTTGGCGTCGACTCGCGGAGAAAGAGTATTACATCCTATCACCTATCACTGCCAGTGCAAGCCCGCCTTGCGACCGACTGCCATCCACCTAAGCTGGTTCGAAAAAAGCATGCCAGTGTCATCTTCCACTTGCCCTTATTATCTGAGAGTAATTCGGGAGCTCGGTCGTAGTCGTTGAAGCAACCCATTGGTGGACACCTCCGCCCTCCAGACGTGAGTGATCAAAAGACTCTCGGCGAGGACCTCCCTACAGAAAATATGTCATTCCATGCGTATAATATACCTGAGATCACCCATACCAAAGGTTGACTCGATAATGGGACAGGCTCTGCGGTGTCCTCAACTCCACCGGGTCGATTACCTGGTCGAAAAACGGCAGGTCGAGGTGGATAAGTTACACCTTCCGAGCCGTCACCAGCCGCCCTCTGATAGGCATTCCCGGAACTTTGATGACCTCGAGCATCTAGTGACGTGGTGAAACCTGTAGCTGCTCCCTGCGGTCGCCGACTGGTATAAATGCTATGTAATTGATTCCGAGTCGCTTCCGCTGCTTTCCACTTCCTGTAGAAGTAAAACGCAAGGAAAAAACTCAACGCAGCAGTGGCTGCAGGTATGGCAATGCCCACGATGGCTCCTGTACTCAATTGCCTAATGAAAGAGGCCATGATGAGTGACCAGTACCAGACAGATACGTAGGGGTGCTTTACTTTGAACTAGTGCTTTGTGGATAACTTGAGCTTGAAGTAGTAGTGGTACTGGCAAGAAGTGTCAAAGTCGGAATCGGAGCGAAAAGTAGAGCTGACATCTACCTCAATAGGCTCGATACTATTGCATAATCGATGCCCAGTCCTTGTCCGCTTGCACTGGGAGAATTCGTGATGGTTAGCTGATGTTGACCAGATCCGAGGTTATCCGCATGGAAGAGCGTGATTCCGTAGTAAGGAAGATTGATCGTGGCATTGTACGTGTTGGTCTGTCCTCCGTCCAGCTGGACAGTGTAGGGTCCATTCGAGGGTCCAGTCTTACCAAACAATGTAACCATCTCTCCTACCAGAAGTATATTGTAAGGCTTGAGCTATGCATGGCTGCGGCGGAGCTAACGTGCCCTGAGAGAACACACATGAGTCAAACTTTGCTACCTGGACGGGTGCCGCGATGTGACGCACTGTGAAAGTCAAGGTTGCGCTGGTTTGTTCTTCTGTATAGCTTATCATTCATTGCCAGTGAATTCAAAAGCTCCCGTTGGCCGGTAAAATGCACTTACTGTCCCGTGCCATTGCTATATACAGTGACGTCGCTGGGTGAAGACCAAAGCGACCCTTGGTATTGGAAGCGTGGGTCGGGGTCGTCGATTGTCTCCGTGATCAATTGGTCATCATCGTTTCCAACATTTGATTGCCACACGATCTGCAACACAGTGGAAATCGTATAATATGTACAAAAAAACTGCAGTTCGCTCACCAAATCGGCACCAACGTAGAGAGTCGTTCCCGATCCTGTGTTCGTCAAAGTCAATTGGTGCGCTCCTTGGTTCAAGCCAGAAATGTTAAAGATGGGGACCAAGAACTGATCCACGGCCGAGTACCCGTCATAAGGTCCGTACGTCTCATCGTCGATTTGAACCACGAAAGTGCCATGGTTATTCCTCAGAGCACTATACCACCAAATTGTGGTACCGTTGAAGGTAAAAGTTGCCTGTCCGTTCGTTACGTTGTTGGTGGTGAACGTCCCGTGATAGTACCTGCAGAAAGAGGAAAAGAAAAAAGCCAGCGCTCGTCCATAGCGCTCGAACGAGGTACAGAGAGGTGGGTTTTACATACTGGTCTTCAGACTGATCGTCAGCACTGGTTCCAGGCAGCCATGTAGAATCATATTTGATGAGCGGGGACTTGTCGTCGATGAGATTAGTGACCAAGGGCATCCCTGCTGCTCAGTGCTAAGCCTGGTGTGATCCGTGCGGGAAATATGCGCAATCAGTGCTGCGGGGAAGACAAAGCCTCCCGGGTCTTCGTGGAATAACCTCGACTCCACCTTTAAGCCTGCTACGCTATATATTTAGTCGCCGGTCAATGCAACACATGCAGCGTACGCGGGCTACCAATATATTAGGCAGGGGCAGAAAAACATTTTCCATCCATGTCGGTGAAGGTCCGTAAACCGAGTAGTGTCGTCAAGAAGAGGCGAGTGGGAGTGCGAGACGAATACGTAGCAAACCCTTCAGTAGAGTTGCTGCCTGCTGGCGCACCCGTCTTTCGATCACCGACCTAGAGTGGTCAGTGCGCGCTGACCGGTGACAGTGGAATGGGACTTACATGAAGAAATGACACCCTCTGATGACTCCAGAAGGTCGAGAAGCCAGAAGATGCTCTGGCGGTCGTCGATGATCGCGGTTAATGGCGCCTTAGGGACTCGGTTCGATGCAGAGTCTACTGAATGCGCACCAGCGCATATCTTTCATGTTGAGCTCGACCAGTTCGGCGACCAACCTCGCCGAGGACTATGCCCTTCTCGTTCTGCTGCACGACATCGTTAATCCATGTGTTCCGATGGCGCGATGTCTCTAGTTGCATCACAAATTCAGGCTTATACACAGGCCGATGGTCGTCCTCCGCATGTTCGCGGACACCCAGTTTTACGGTTGCAAACCCTTCTTTTTCGTGGTGCCCTGTTCACGACCATCCCATTTCTTCTCTTTACATACTTACTGCAGTCGTACGTACATCGTAGCACAAGTTCCGCGCCCGTTGTATGACCCAAGATGAAATCCGAACGATTGAACCTGAGTTGGAAGTATCTGCGCCCATCTAAGTTTCATTAACGAGCAACAGTTAATTTTATGGTCCGCGTAATATTTGGAGCTCGGCCATTTACGAGTGCCCGCCCAACTCCACCCCGACTCAACACCCACCCCCAAACACACGCCGTGCAGAAATATGGCTCCTGCACAGACAACAGAACAAAACTTTAGAACTAACTTGTCCCAGTTCCGGTGGGCGAGGGGTGTGACCGACGACTCTCAACATGCGCAGCAACAGCAACAGCAACAGCAACAACAACCCTCGTCGTTCTCCCGCTTCTACAACGCCGTCGCAGGCGATTACATACCACTAAGGTCGGGCGAACGTTCGAATGAGGAAGAGGCTTGGTTTGCATTGTCTAGATGGGACAGGTCCGTGGCATAACTTCACCCGGAAGGTTATCAGAAAATGACGTGTTACATCCTAACCCGTCGTTGTCGACCGCAATCCCCTGTTCTATGCATCTCGGCTGATATGCTAGATTGTTGGGATTCGGCGCATGCTTGATTGGAGCGATCGTCTGTTTCTTCTTTGCCTTCATGGGACTGCCATGGCTCCCAGTACGTCCAGCGAAGTTTGCCTTAGCGTTCAGGTGCGGCGCCTTCCTCGTCGAAATGCGGAACGTGCTCACTTGCCCTATTCTACTCCCTCTCGCTTTCACAGCACGGGAAGTCTGCTGGTCATGGTCGGGTGAGTTCCCCATTCTTGCAGAGTCGATATCGACCCGACATGTTGAACCGCCCATGACAGCTTCTCGATCCTCATAGGACCCATCAACCACATCAAACATCTGCTCTCTCAAGAACGACTACCTTTCTCCGTAGTCTACTTCTCCAGTCTAGGGCTCACGCTGTATTTCTCGCTGGGGGTGAGTTCTGCACTATCCCTTCGTCGACGCGAACGTTTCATTGCTCACCCTTCCTTTCAGGCCCATTCATACTTGGGCTCCTTAGTTGCTGGGATAGTTCAGGTATGGCCCCGATCATCTCATTGCCTGTCCGTGTGTGGCTGAACGCCTTGGGATTGCAGGTCGTCGCACTCATAGCTTATGTCCTTGCATACTTCCCCGGTGGTGCCCAAACTCTCCGTTTCGGCGGACAGGTCGCTCTCAGAGGTGCAGGGAGCCTCCTTCCCTTCTAACTTCTTCCAATTCTCCATTGCACGCCCACCGTTGTCTTACTGTTGTAACTAATTTCACTGATATTTATTTGCGTTTCGCACATGGAAAACGCGGGAAGCTTGTTTCCATTCGTGAACCGTGCATTCCCCAGAATTAAGAGTACGTTCCATTTCGAACAGGACAGTTACTACTGCAAATTACAAAGTGCATTTGTGTGAAGCGAAGCACGAGTATGGCTTCTTTTTTATGTAACTACATCGATCACAGATGAAAACGAACCGAACTCTGTGGAACAAAATTGCCAATCTGCACACCTCACTCGAGCATATCGTGCATCCCGATCGTATCTCTCAGCCGCCTCGACATGATGTCGATGTAACCCTGGTATGATTGCCACTCGGCACCAACAGTTTCCGCATTCTTTAAAACGGTCGTCAATGAGGCAATCCATCACCCTCTCCGAGAAAAAAAATCTTACCAGGTCCAGAGTAGACACCTTCGTCAATGGGCCGACGAGTCTCTTGCCAGCTTCTGCCTTGAACGACTCCCTGTTAGGCGCAGGAAGAAGGCGCATGGATGACTTGAGATTGAGAGGTTGGGGGGCGGTAGGGTGTGCCGGGTCGGTTTCGGCGTAGCTCGCGAGGTGTCGCCAGAGCAGTAAGAGGAGCATCTCGAGCGCGCTCAACGCCGTCTTCACCTCGTCCTGCAGCCCAGTCTTGAGACGCGCATATCCTTGACGGATCAATAAACGCTTTTGAGTCATATCTAGGTCCTGAAGAAAGGCGGGGTCGGGGATGTGCACAATCTGTGGGCATGTATGTCAGCACACGAGGCAGCACCGTGGGTTATGGCCGACCTCTTGGATGTTATCTACGCGGATATGATCCTTCGAGGACAATTCTGCCGACAAATCGGCAATTTGCTTCAATGTCGCGGCAAGATCACCACAGAGGTCATTCAATGTTTCAATGGCTTCGCCGATTGTAGGGATCGTAGCCACAAATCTTGATGAACGCTCGTCGTGGCGAGGCGCAGACAGGACCGGTGAGAGCACCAAAGTAATCTCCGGCTCTACGAAAAAAAAAGTCTGAGATGCTTCTCTTCTCCTATGGCAATATGACACGTACCCGTAAAATCACACGCAGCACCGAGATATTCGATGATCGCTCCCCGCAGTAACAGCAACTTGTGTCGCACGGTGGCATCAAATCTGCTCTCAGATTGCCCTGGTGCAAGAACACTAGCGTGAAGTACTTCAGTATCTGTCTGAGGCTTGACGAACGCGCTCCAGTCTTCGTTGCCCAGACATCTTGCAGCCAAGCCCAAAATCGCGCCGTGAATACCGCCGAAACCTGTATTCATGGACGCCTATTTTCCCCGCTATTTAACGAGCGACGGGGCAAATCTCACACGACTACTCACCAGCTCCGATTTGGATACGTAGGGTAGGAGGCTGCCACTGAGCGAAACCAGCAGATGCACCTCTTCGACGTATGACAACCCAACCTCTTCAGAGTCATTCTTGAGCATGATGATGATGGTATCTCGGTGGTTCGACAGAAAGTCCAGAGCCTACAGAAATTTGAAGTGATCTAGCTGTCTGACTGGCAAGAAACCTTGCTCGAACTCACCTGGTGGCTCGCGGTCGTATGCTTGACGCCGAGTGACGATAACATGGCCACCACCAGTTGCAGAGCCGGCATGAAAAGTTGGTGGTACCGCTGGATTGCGGACGGGAGGAAGGAGTCACGGTCTAAGGAAGAAGTGAGGATGTAGGTTTTAGAAGTAACGACCAAATACAGTACGAACCCATGAATGACTGGTCGGCTTCAGGTCTCGTGTCCAGGAATTCACATTGTGCGAGCGTAGGCAGTATCTGCGCCTCGAGTAGCCGTTCTGCACCTGCTCTAAACTGTGTCATGCGAGTGAAAAATGCCATTTTCGCCTCATATACGTAGAGAGGATTCAGGTCGTCTGAAAAAAAAGGGGGCGATTAACCAACCATACTATAGAACACTCCCAATAAGGTCTCTCTTACCCGGATCAGGCTTTAGAACATGCTGCAGCTGTACCTCTGCCTCCTTCAAGCCCCGCACAAAACTCGACAGGTAACCATACCGAACCAGCGTCGTCAACAACGTCCGTGACTTCTCCGCACGGCAAAGATTAACGAGCGAATCCAACAATGTGAACGCCACCGTCTTCCACACTTCCGTACCGTCGATAGCGTCACGGCAGATCGTGGTGACCAATCGCTCCGTCACGTTCTTCATCACCGAAAGCGAACCGCCTTCCAAGTTGGAAACATGTGGAGCGGTCCTGCCTCCGGGAGTTGGCGTATTTGAACGCGCGGATTGACTTTCAGAGAACGACAAGTCTTCCCTCGTACTCACCACCGATAACGAGAGGGACATGGAACGCCTGCTGATAACATCCGAAGGGGGTTCCGAATGGGGCGACCGATCGTCACCGGCAACAAGGTGGAGGTAATTGACTAGGCATGCGTAGAGATTGCCGCGTACGAGCTCCGAACGATCGTTGTCCAAGATGCATTCCAGGATGCTACGCAGGAGAGCATATAGTCGCTCTTCGGGTAACGACCCAGCCTTGGGATCTCCTCCAGCAGACTGGAGCATGATCTGATAAGTGCGATCTTCCCGGAGTTTTGTGATGACTGTCAAGATCGCCTCCGAGAGTAAAATAGCCGTCCGTTCTTGTACGTCGGATCGAATGAGAGCGGGGAGAACATGTAACAGGTCAAAGAGCATATTTTCTCGCCGATCGTGTGGCAACCTGTTGAAGCACTTCATGAGAGTCATGTCCAGTAGTCTGCGCCATGACTCGTAACCGCTGGCGACAGCGCAGGTTATTTCCCGTCGATGGTTTTCAACCGCGCAACTTTCAAGAATATATGTAGTCTCCGAATTTAGTTTCTCGGCCAGTGCCGTCGTGGTAATCCGCCCTTGCGCGTGAAGCGAGCGAGATGCAGCTTTGAGGAGTGATAGGAGAGCCGATCTGTCAACGATCTCGCACCCGGTCGCGTCGAGGCGAAGACACGAAGGAAGGTTGAGGCTGGCGAGAAGCTCCACGTCAACAGGATGAATGGCGAGGCTATCCGACCAATCAAAGTTCAATGACTGCACGAACTCGATGATGCGTAGTTGTGACTGCCCAATTTCTTTGAAAGGTTGCATCATCCCGTCCTCCCACTCTGCACCGATGTCGTCATCCAGGTTCTCCGTTCCATAAAGAATCTGCAGGATGTTAAGCACCCCCTTGAAGTGCCCCCTGTTCGTCAATACATGCAGCTCCAGGGCAGCAAGATCCAAAATCCGAGAACGCAGCCCCATGAATGCTCGGACGGTCGGAACGTTCGTCAGTACACGCGCACCGTCGTTGTAAAGCACTTCTATCAGTGGCTCAACGGAAGCCATGGGGACCTTGGATGGTATTGCTGCGAGATGTCGTACGAAGAAGTCCTCGCGGGTACGCAGGTATCGCATCGTAGGATCCGACGTCCGAGGATGCACGCACAAATTATGGACGATCCAGTAGCACTTCTCGGCCAGTGCCGGCAGCACAGTAAACAATGGGTCGGTAGGGGCCAATATCATACGTTCTCTATCTCTCCCTCTACCCCCCACGGGTGGTACACCAACGTTTACTAGATCAAGGATTACATGAGAGCAAGTGCGGTGCGCACCGAGTGCATGAGGATCCTGAATCTGGTAACCATCTTCCGAACCACCGAAAAGCAGGAAATGGGCAATGTTAGGATAGGGGTGGTCCGGGAGGGTGTTTTGTACGAGTAGATTGAGCGCGGAACTTCGAATCGCCTGGTCGAGAGATTCCTGTGTCTCCTTGTCTGGAGCGCCAGCACCAGTGACTTGCTCTGCGTGCGCTTCAGCCGTCTCCACGTCGTCCAGTGAGTCTGCTTCGAGTAGTTGTCGGAATCCGCTCAGAATTCGTTCCGACTCGCTGCTGCGTTCGATTAGGTTCAGCATCGTGTGTACCGGTAAGGTGCGCGTGAGCTGCGCGATGATCTTGACCGCAAGAAGGACGAGCTCTGAATACGCTGGGTACAAGATGTACGTGGCAAGTGCAGGGATGTATTGTGGTCTATAGGCCAGCGCCTGGTCGAACCGGGTGTAGTAAGAGCGTGGTTGGATGCTTGCTGCCAGAGGTACGCCGTCGAGTTCACCAAGAATGGGTAAGAGGACATCCAAGAATATGTCCTGAATCTCAAGAACACGCTGGGCAATACGTAGGACGCGCACGATCGTATTTCGCAAGCCTGGCTCCTCTTCCGTCAGATCCTTCTCGAACCCTTCGACGCCGTCGACGATATACGACAAGATACTCCCTTGCAATGGCGAGTTGGTCAGTAGTCGCGAGATCACGTCGTAGCCTGGGTGATTTAGCAGCGGCACGACGTTCTCCCTCCGCAACACGCCCTCCTCTCCGAGCCTCACCAAACTCTCCACCTCCCAACTAGCCAATGCTCGTTCTACGAACTTCAGACAAAGATCATTCATCTGCCATCGCTCCGAGCGGTGCAAGTACTCCCTCCTAGGAATGTTCGCAAAAACGTTGTCGACGACGAAACTGACGTACGGCCCAATGCCTGGCACGCGATATGGCTGACCGAGGTTGTCGGGGATAGTGTTAAGAGGCTCCGCATCCGTAAGAAGTGCTTTCGGCGTGAGTCGCTTTGGCGTATGAAGCAGTGTGCTGAGGAGATTGAGGAATGGAATAGTAGCCGGATATAGCTTGTAGACTGCTTCAACCTCATCCAACTCTACCTCTACGCCCTTGACTGGAGGGAGCATAACGCCCCCTACCCTTCCGGCGCTTGCACCTGCCCGGACATTGATGACCTCCAGTCTCTCCATAAGGGTCCATACCATTTTGCACAACTCCACGCCTGCAGATCCAGCACCGGGTTCGCAAAATGATGCCAGCGTGTCGAATATAGCGCCCTTCAATTCCAGTGGGATACCGAGGGGGATGAGAGATACGAGTGTCGGGATGGCGCGGAACTGTGCGTTATTTGCAATGGCAAGGCGGACAGAGACAGCGTGGAACGTCACCGTAGATAACAGCCGCAGGAAGGCCTGTGCCAGGAGCACCTCCTTTGGTCCAATCACGATCTGCGGCGGGGGTTGGGACGCGGGGGGTTGCAATGCCACATGCCCTTGCGAGCCGAATGGTCCAAATGTCGCTGCAAGAGATTGTTGGGGAGGTTGGTTCGCACGCACAGAAGGTGCTGGTGTCGCCCACGATTCGAGAAGGGAGAAAATCGTAGTCCAAGACACCACCTGCCCTGCATTGTAGTGCGATGAACCTGCCGCGGCAGGAAGACTGCTACCAGGTATGACTTCTGCACCACCGCGGGCCAAGAAGTTGTACGCGAGCTCGCTGCATTGGTGTCCTTTGGCAAGACCGCTGAGCATGCTGTACAACGCCGTCACCATGCTAACGTCCCTAACTTGGGTAGACCAGACAGCCCACTGAAGGAATGACGGGAGTTTTCCGGCAGACAATTCCGTAATCTCGATGTATAAAAGAGGCCGGCCATCGGTTTTGGGAGTCGCACCCCAGAATTGCAGAGCACGCTCAGGCGGCAGAGTTGAATACAGAATACCGATGAAGTTGTACAACGTGGCGATATCATTGCGTGGTTGAGTCTGGCCTTCAGCGTCGGCTGCGGACGTTGCGGTTGACCTGAACATCCTCGTACGGTCCGTTCGCGCGCTTGCCAGCACATCTTCTTGCCTCTGCTTTATCTTGCGCAGTTCCGAGCTCGCATACGCAATCAAAGATCTGACAGCCACGTCAAAGGCGTTGAGCACGGCGGGTTGGAATTCGTCTGCAGGCAGTTCTCGCTGTTGCTCCTGCTCAGGAGTAAGCTGAACGAAATGGGCATACAAACCAGGAAGGGAGCCGTGGGACCTCCTCTGGAGCTGGATGAGGGCGGCGACGAGGTAAGTGAATGCATCACCTTGAACCGCATCCCAAATCCGAGATTCGAGCTCTTCAGTTTTAAAGCCTTCTTGATTTTCCAAAGACGGATCTCGATGGCGTGCTTCAGTCATGAACAGCGTCCACTTGAGCGCAACGACAGCTTTTAGCCCTGAGTCCCTCCAACTGAGAGTGGGCCCTAACTTGTCCTTCATATACTGAATCATGGACTTGTCAACTGCAAGACTGCGACGAATTCTGCCAGCATATGTCTGGGGGTCAGCGGGGTCAAAGATGGTGAGGACGGCAGTGAGGATGTAGAACGTTATGGAGTCATTTGGATTGTTGGACAACCAGTCTATCGCCTTCTGAACGTCGGCTGAGGAGAAGTACCCAAGACGAGCTATTTGGTAGTAAATTGCGGATAAAAGACGGCGTTCGTGCTTCAGAGAGTCGCAGCGCGCACTCAGGATGTCGTAGCCAAGTTTAGGCTGAGCAGCTGTACATACCAGAAGTGAATAACAGGCCTTCACAAGTAATGATAACTTACTGGTGCTGGGTGGTACGGTATTACTGGTAGCGGACTGCTTAGCGGCGCAGGCTTCAGTGACGATACTACCCAAGGATTCGATTGTCCTGAATATTCGATTGGCCAGCGTCACATCCTTTCCATCAAGTTTAACCGCCGACACCAATTCCTGCCTCAGAAATGCTTCCAACCTGACGTATAACCTCGGTGCCTCCGACGACTGTGCCAACTCTGCAGCTTCGAAAAGGAACCGTAGACAGTCAACGAGATGGCGTCGTCTCTTGTGGAACTCGACTATGGTTGCCTCCATCGCGCTAACAGAGTCCACATTGGGGTTTTCTGCCATTATTGAGTGCAGTATGCTGGCGACGTATTTCTCGGAGCATCTGAGTTGCTGAGCGAGGAATATTGTTTGCTGGGCAAAGTCCGCATTGACAGCAAGCGATCTGCCGTCGAGGGTAACTTTTCCTGGATTTAAAAAGCGCGAGTTGCACATCGGTGCACGTATAGCGGAAAGCGACAGGCTGGCTTACCGCTCTGTAATGCTCGTTGTTCCTGCGGTGAACTTGGACCGACATCAAAGAGAACTTGGAGCCGAGATTTGTGGAACATAAGCTCGTCGAAGAGCTCTTGTTCGCTGTGTCCGCGTGAGCTGAGAGCCGTCAGCAAGACACTCCTCAGCCCTGATATCGACTCCATCGCCAACAGAACTGTTGGTCTTGCTAATATAATGCGCGTGCGTTCGAGCAGGGAGAGTTACGCGAGACATGTGTGAAACAACTTCCATATATGGACGGGTGTAGTGACGCTGCTGTTGTTCTTCCACAGGTCCTGGAGCACGTCCTGTGTCCTTTCTGGCGATTACACTAAGCGGACTTACCGCACGGCTATGCTCGAGGCCTCGAAAGAAGTCCTTGTCAATAATATTGGCGACCAGTGCCTATCACATTAAACTCTGCTCTAGCTAACGTGCTCAAATAATTGTCATATCATACAGGTAAGTGGGGTACATTTTCCGCAATCTTTACAGGCGAAGCTACCAGCCCAAAATACTTTGGTTAGTCCCACTCTCTTTCCCCTGACCTTCAACTAACGACATGGGATGCAGGTTTCTTGTATGGCACATACTCGGAGGGTCAGAAAGCGGTGGTGGGTATCGCCGCCCGTATCAGTAACTCAACGCGATGCTCGAGCACAATATAATGATAATACACGATGCCATGGTTTGGAATGCCGGTCCTACTCAGGTAGCTTGCCATAAGCATCTTACAGCGTGCTGTGGGCGTAGACCCTGTTTCGCTGCACTCGCTCGTGCAACTCCTGCAAATGCAATATTGCTATAACATTGCGTTACCGCAGTAATCTAACAACGCAGCCTCTTCGCACAATACTACTCTGTGCAGTCGAACTTCCCTGCCCGTCTTCTCGACTGGTCTGAAACGTGCAAAAGTTGGGTACTAAACGCTTGAGATGGTACGTTTAAGTTCCTAAAAAGACCTGATTAGCGTACTCAGAACTCCTGTATGACAGTGGACGACCAAACAATGCTGATAGCGATTCCGTCATCATCTTTTATAATCTTCTGTGGAATGCCATGTCAGTCACCACAATGAATTCTATCACTAAGAAACGTGACGACCCCATGATGTAGTACAGCAACAGCCTAATGAGCATGGCGTAGTGAGGCTCCTGCAAGAGTATACTGACCGTGATGAGACCTCTGCAAGCCGCTCCTGCTGCCGTACAACTACACTCCGTTAACCCAAAGATCGGCACTTCGCAGGGTACCGCAGGAAGTCCGGCGCGCGCCGGTGACGCGCGCCTGAATGTAAAGACGGTGGAGACAAACTGGTCAGTATAATGCTACGCCGTACTGGTGTGCTAGCATTAGGTTGAGTTGGCGGAGACGCCACATAACCTTAAATGCAGAGAGAATGAATGAAAATTGTCGGAAACCCTCAGAATAAGCGCCCGTCGGGTTTAGTGGCCTT
The DNA here is from genome assembly GCA_024663475.1 of Pisolithus thermaeus. Classification (NCBI taxonomy): domain Eukaryota; kingdom Fungi; phylum Basidiomycota; class Agaricomycetes; order Boletales; family Pisolithaceae; genus Pisolithus; species Pisolithus thermaeus. The sequence continues at coordinate 499,615 of JANFAF010000047.1, forward strand.
TTTTTCCACACGGGGCTGCCGAAATAACCCTGAAACTAGCGTTCATGACCCACCGTGTCTCAGCCCTTTAAGGCCTCTGGTTAACGTCGATCTTCCGTTTACCTTTCCTCCTGCACTCGAACCTAGAGAGTATGTGTGATAAGTTGTTGACGGGTTGAACGCTGCATTGACTTGTTCACAAGATGAAGTTGTTAGATGTGGCCGCTGTTCTGGGCCGCGAAGCTGACATCTACCAGACTGATCCCGACCACGAAGTCTTGAAAGAGCTTGATGACGAAGGTACTCGTTATGCCATACTGTCACATCGCTGGGGCACCGAAGTCGGTTACGAAGAGATGGTTGGGTTGATGAAGATGGAGGAACGGAAGAGGGACGAAATCAGGCAGCGCAGCGGCTATCAGAAGATCATCGAGGGTTGCAAGCAAGCCATGAAGGACGGCTATGAGTGGCTGTGGATCGACACTTGCTGCATCGACAAGCGGAGCAGTTCGGAACTGTCGGAAGCCATCAATTCGATGTACCGGTGGTATCGAAACGCACAGGTTTGCTATGCGTATCTCAATGATGTTGACAAACCAGTCTTTCCTATAGAAAGAAACGACAGCAAGTTTGACAAATCCAACGGTTGGCCGGAGTGGTTTGTGCGAGGCTGGACACTCCAGGAACTCATCGCACCAAAGCAGGTCGAGTTCTTCAACGACCATTGGGTGCCCGTTGGTGACAAGGGGCGCCTTGCTCCTGTGTTGAGGGACATCACGGGAATTCCATGTGAGGTTTTGACGAGCGGCCTGGCCGCGAAGCGCCTCAGTGTCGCACAAATTATGTCGTGGGCCGCCGAGCGGAAGACTACACGCGTGGAGGATCGGGCGTACTCGCTGATGGGCTTGTTTGGGGTGAATATGCCGATGCTTTACGGAGAAGGCAAGAAAGCATTTCAGAGGCTACAACTGGAAATCATTCGCGTATCCAGCGATCACAGCATATTTGCGTGGAATCCACAGAAGCCGCGGACGGGCAGTGTCCTGGCAAAGGACCCGGGTGACTTTCAGCATTGCGGTCGCTTCAGGAAGGTGGAATCCGACGAATTTGTCGACAGGCTAACGAAGGAGTTTATCCAAAAGAAATATCTAGGCCACTCATTGCGCATCGACATCCCGGGAAGCAACAGGTGGGCCCATTGGCGCAAACTCGCTGCGTTGCACAACGTGGTGGACTTCCAGCAGTTTCGCACATTCATTATCAACAATGCAGGTATCCAAGTGTTCCTACCCGTCATCTCCTCTCGCGACTATCCGTTTCATTTCACGGCCATATTGGCATGCTGCAATGACTCTGTTGGTTTCGAAAACTACCTTGGGTTTCTGGTCACCATCGATTTGGTATCCTCCGGAACCGGCTTCAACAGGACTTCGTGGACTTCAGCCAGTCGTTCATTGCCCACAGCACGCCATCTAGAGCTCAAGACACTCCATCTCACTCATCATCGGGACGCCAATGAGATGCAGCGTGAGTTTACACTCGACGACAAGCATGCTTTGTACCATGGATTTACCCGCTGCGGCACTTTCCCGCACGAGTTCAAAAGCAACGCTGTCACACTCTCATTCCTCACAGAAGATCTAATCGTCATAGTCTATGCCAACGAGGAAGCTGGATCTCGTTTTGCAGTCGGCCTTGGATACTACTTTGGCCGGGGATGGGTGCACGTTATCTATGACGATTGCCCCAGGACTCGAGAGGAAGATCGAACGCCATGGTCGGAATTTCCTTGGAGAGCTTATAACCGAATGTGGGATGCACGTGCAGAGCATGCTCAGAGGATGCCCAAACAAGAACACGACGATGAGCACCGCAATGACTACTTCGTTAAGCATGCTCACCTTCCCCGATCAATTTGGGCTGCAAGGGTAGTCTGGGGTAGGTGGGAGATGGACAATTTCAAAGTTATGGTTGATGTTGAGCAGTGTCCTGGTTGCTGCGATGAGCCTTGTGGATGGACAACTACATCTGTTTGTACTTTCTCCCTCGTGTGCATGTGGACCTAACCGTTTTTGCTACGATAGAATAATTGTGGTGGCCTTGGTACACCGGGGCTTATGAATACAGTTTACCATCCATATCGGTTACGACTGGATGGATGGGAAGTCCTGCTTGGCGAGTGTTCTGGCCAAAGGATTACCGTGAGTCATGCCATGCATACTCATACTTGTGTCGAGCCTGATGCAAACAGTTGGGCGATTATGGTGACTATTCCGATGGAAGCTTCGTGCGCACTGGCAATATATTTGAGGATACGGAGACCCTTGACATCGACCTTGGGGACTCAGCTTACTGCCCTGTGGTTCACCGTGTTTTCAACATTGGTCCTCGTATAATTCTCCCTGTGCCAATCCCAAATGGTTATACTGTGGCACGTCATGACACGCACGAAACCCTACTCCTGTATCAACCAAAGGGCCTCTCACTTCCTACCAATGACCACCTTGTGCTGCTACTGAAAGCATTCTCTATGCGTGCTTCAGGCAAACATTTGGTGATAACAGTCATACAATGCTCAGATTGTCGCACACTTGATGATTACAGGGATCAACGGGATTCAGAGACTGGTTTCTTATGCTGCTGGACAGCTGACGATAACATAGAGCAAAGAGATACACGGGATGGTGAGTTTTTGTAACGGTCATGTGCCCTGTTACCCTCCCTACTCTTGGGTGTCAGGCTCGGCATCGGAGTGTACTAGTCGTCCCACAGAGCAAGAGATTTTGACTCCATTATGCATCATTGCAAGCCCACAAGCTTGGCGAAGAGGACCGGCGGCTTCTGTACAGAAAAAGGAACAATACAAGAGTATCCGGTAATCTCGTGGGACCACTTAATGCTATGTTACTAACGCCGTTTTTGCGATTAAGGGAGCGTTTCTACACCTTAGTAAATGTGGTACTTCTCCAGTTACCATTGGCATTTTCTGTACCAATCACGTTGTTTGTAGCATCAACCAAGAACTCAAGTACGTCAGAAGCCTGCGGTGCGTTGAAGAATGATATATGTAAAAAGACGACCACTCTCTTATACCAATAACAGATTAGACACAAGAAAAGAGCGATCGCGTTCTTCTCCGACGTGTTTGGTCTCTCATACCTCAGGAATTATGCACGTATTCACCTTTTTGGTACCTCGTACTACTCACATTCTTCATCCTATGTAGGTCGGCGAGATAATGTTCTTCGAAAGACTCTCCCGGATGATGGAAACTATTTCACTCGACAAAGGCACTGTGGAAGGTCATCCTACATGCATATGTCCTCCCGCAAACTTACATTATAACTTTAGAGGATGCTAAGTCACCGGCGCACCCACCGAAACTGCCATTTATCAGTTGGAACCTACGTAGAGGCAACCCGCAATCCAATGTTGTTCAAGACCCACGCCTTGAAGCTGTGGTGCCTCTGTTGCTTAGGCGGTGCCAAGCATCTCGCGTAGAGAGTGTAGAGCAAAAAATGAAATCCGAGTTGGAGTCCTTACTACAAACTCCGAGTGCCAGGGTAGGTGTAGCTGCCAGTACCGTGGTGCATGGATTAAGTTTGATCATAAAAAGTTACTCGCGCACATAAGAACGACCTTCGATAACGCCGCACGTGTGGCCCCGTGAGTGCTTTTTTGATCTAGATCGTGTTCTTGTTCTATAATTCGTTGCGTGCCAGTGCCGAACAATGGAGCTACGTTTATGATGGCTACGCCGATTATGACAGGTCAGCACCGCATCTACTAACGTTCAGTTGTCCTGAACACCTTATATAGCCAACTCAATACTCATTCCGAGATTCAGCAAATACAAGAACTCAGAGTGAAACTTGACGTCACAGAGGACGATGACGAACGGCGAACTCTGGAGGAGGACATGACGGGGAAGGCGAGGCCGGTTTCAAGTCGTTGCCTTCCAACACTCACGGTGGCCTATTTGTTGATAGATCCTGTGGCTTTGTTGGTGTGGGATTTGTGCGGAAGTGGACCAGCTATTGCCCATGGTAAGGTACTTCTCATTGGCTCCGTGAATTACACTTGACATAGGCAGGTTCTGGATTGCATTCAGAGGGAAGGATTTAATTGGGTATGTGACGTCGCATACCCCAAGTTCCATCGTAATCGCCGTCAACAGGCCTTATATAATATATCCCACCTTGTGACTTCAATATGCGCAGCTCCAAATAACGACCAGGCTCACTTGCAGCGGTAGGCGGCATCATCTGGCGTATGGTGTCGACTTACATTGCTCATCGATTACGGTTCCAGGATCATGCTTGATGCAGGAGTAGGCATATCAAAGCATCGGCTATTCCTTTCTGCCCGTACAACTAAGAATGCCCAAGGTACTAACTACTCTCCGAGTACAAGCGATCAGTCCAGATGAATCCAACTTATGAATGATGATTGCAGTATCAATAAGGATCATTTAGTTGACACGTAGTGGCTGGCTCTTAACTTACCGAGTCACCTTGTCTTGAACATGACTGCCTAGAGCACAACCGCAGCTCCTTTGTCTGATTAAGAACTGGCAATAAGATGAACCTTCGCGCCACGCACGTTGGACTACGGCACGTGAAACTTGCGGTGGAGATTGCGGCGGAAATGTCGGTCATATCATACAAGATACTCGCTTGGCTATACTGAGGGTAAGTGGGGTACAATTTCTGCAATCTTTACATGGATACTGTACAGTGTAACTGGGTACATACAAAAGTGAGAGGTGGCAGTAATCCTACACCAGGTAGCCCCCGATATCGAATGAAAGAATATACAACAAGACGAAGAGACGAGAACGACGAGAGAATGTACACGAGGTCATGAGATTAAACGGAGGAGAGTAATACCACATTGGGATTAAGTATTAAGCCGATGAGGTACCAAGAAGAGGCGAGGCATGGGTGGTATGGATAAGACGAGGCACCATAGTATTAGTCGTCGTCCTCGTCCTCGTCGATGACATAAGCGAAGGGGGATGTCCTGATAGGCTGACGGTGGCTGTGGTATGGGAGTGGTGTATCCTGGTCTTCGTCGGGAGGGATCGGGAGGACAAGGCGGAAAGCGTCCTTTCCGTTGAGATAGAAGCGATATAAGCGCTTCTCTCGGATAAACCCAAGAGATTCATAAAGAGCAAGCGCCGCTATGTTGTCGTACTCAGTCTCGAGCACCACCTGATGGCCAGTGATTAGGTTGCCATGATATTTCAAATTTTGCCCCCGAACGTGCGGCGTGTGCGTTGTGGTAATCATCAAAGTTGAGAACAGGAAGATTTTATTGAGATGGTGTATAAAAGTCAGCTCGATAATACGTAAATCCCTGGGAGCACTTGCCTCGTCTACGCCGTGCTGTTTCATAACTTCGATAGAGCGTCGTACAAGCGTACTGGCTATCAGGACATGATGACATATATCGTTACGATGGTTTTGGCCGTCGTTGCGACGTAGGGACAGGGAAGAGCGGAAAGGGTGTTGTGTGGTGAATTGTAGGGGGGGCTGACGGAAGTCAGAGAGATAACTCACCCACGCCGCGTTGGCGCCAGCTCTTGTTCACGCTGAGCATGGCTATATAGCCTCTGTTAGCGATATGCTTGTGCATGCTCTGCTTGCATACGATGACGCCAATCGGAACCGAAGAGCCTGCTGGTATCGCCTGGAAGGTCCGAAACTTGAGCAACCAGCGCGGTGTATGGGACAGAACGTCAAGCATTTACCAGGAATGCGAGCTGCGGCCTACATTGGAGAAACAAAGCAGGTCAGTGAACGCAAAGGGAGATACGTGGAAGGCGGACGGACCATTGGTGGAGGAAGTAGCGGTAAGTGTAGATGACATAGGGTTCGCTAAGCTCAGTCTGCACCAACGACATAATGTGTGGTAAATCAGATTCGCCTATATACTGTCTGTATACAATTTCAGCCATGACTTCGAGATTTCCAGGTGCTAGGACAGGTGGATACGGTCGAGGTTAGAGGACGAGCAGGGAACATACGCCAGTCCACGTGCAGGCGAGCAACCCTACAAGTACTGTCCGGGTAAGCCCAAATATTTATTCCCGATAGTAAACCCGAACCAATAGAGCAGCCCCGCCACCGCCGCTGTCCCTGCACATTCCTAACGCCGACTTCTCAGAATGTATAGCTCTGAGTGTCTAAGGAGTACTCGGACGATTCGACAGTCGTCACTTCCTCGGAATCCTTACATGTCCCCCCTTTATCGAGTTAGCCTTTTGCATTTGCAACGCCCCACTCCTCCGTTTGTGACGGCGACCTTGGCTCTCGGTCACCGCTGCGGTCGACCATCTACCTACTTCAGAGAATCATACAGTGAGTATGGTTCCTATTCTCAAACACGTTCTTTCGGCGTTGTCCGCTTGGTTGCTTCTGGATGTTCTCGTCGTTGCCATGTATGTCCAGGTACGTGCCCCGCACGTTCCTGTCAGACCCCGAGCTATTTGCAGGTTGGCACCACTTCTCTCACCGCTCAAACGTATGACTTCTGCCCTCTCTCACCGCGGAGCATACTTCCCACTCTGGCTATGTAACCCTCAGAGCTAATAGGGGTATCGCACGGAACCTTCTTCTTGGGAAATAGCTGCCTTGGTATTGTGCATATGTGGGGTAGAGCTGCCTTAATAGCATCTACAGGTGATTCCAAAATCCGAATAATGCCCGAACCTTAGTGGGTGTCACCAGAATTCGGAGGTTTTTGTTGAATGTGTTTGACGTGCCAGCTCATGTTGTCAGACCCTGACATCCTCAAGGCTTTGTGGGCTCACTGGCTCCAGAAGGCGCTGCTGATCCCGAGAGGTAATGTATCTAATGAGTCGGACCGTGTATCCTGAACATTTCGGGTTGGCATTCGGGATCGCCCAAAACGTAGCATACACACTTCTATTACTCCCACAAGCGGCGCCCCGGACAGCACCCGTTTTATCCATATCTCCTCGCTAAATCCTGTGCGTGTTCGATACGAAGCTTACAAGAGCATACCTATATGATTCGTCATCGTTCTCCTGAAGTCTCACAACAAAACGGACGCAGCATACTTTCCGTTGACTTTCCAGCGCTTGTCTTGTTTGTCCAATCTATCCGCAGCATCTTGTGGAACACCTACCACGACATCTGACTTGTTTGTGCGAAGGCTGAGTAGCGGGAATGACCCCGCCAGGGGCCCTGTGAAAACGACTTACGTCAAGATAACCTAATATGCATTCGGAACGACTATTACCAAGGGCCGTGGCAAAGGGTGTCGACACCGGCCACTTTACGTCCCCTGTTAGCCTGTAACACTCCACGTATGAGCTTCCCTGGATTGGTATGAAGAAGGTAACATACTTGCGATAACTAGAGATAAAGCATGCATTAACAAAGATAATGGGTGCCACGCGCATGGTACGAACTTAAGATCTCCCTACCCACGGTATAAGAAGCAGTACAGAACAGCAACCTTATTTGCTCACCTTAATTATCACCAAGCTACTTTCAGATAACGAACGCCACAGCTCGTTTGCCTTATCTTCCATATACCAATATGGCCAAGGACCAGTCCAGAACTGAGTCTTCTTTTGCCCACCCTCGAGTGCCGTGCTTAGGCAGAATACACCCTCCCTCAAATACCTCTCCCACCGTTCTACCATCTCCTTGAGATGACGAGCGGATTCGGTCGTCGTAGCAGTTTTATTAAAGAACGTGGGCGACGAGAGCGACTGTATGGTTCTATAGAAGTCGGCTGGAGTGACATCAGAAACGAACCAGGGAAAGAGCTTCGGACTGAGATCATGAGTAGGTTGTAATGAAGCTGACTATCTGAACTCACTGGAAGACGACTGTCGAGAAATAGGGCGTATGAGTGACCAGGAAATCGGCAAATACGAGATCAGTGAAAAGCTTCCGATTGGTCAAGACTCGATGGTGCAGAAATGTGTCTCTTCCCCACCTCGAATCCGGCTGTGATGTTGTCAGCCAAACACGACTGCGAACTCGATGGTTATTTACCGTTATCGAGAACAATGTCGCACCGTGCCACGAGCCCTGCCCGAGGTTGCAAGCTCTCGATGTGTTCCCACGCACTCTCTTGATCGTCCTTGAGAATGTACTCCTTCCTGACTCGTTGGGCATCTCTCCCAACTTCTTGAAATTGCTCAATGTCGCAAGGAGCGAGGTGTATCAAGAAAGATAGATCCTAGCTCCTCGCAGTCAATTTTGGCTGTTCAGCAACGTTACTGGGCCCCGTTCTTCTTACCGTAGCATTTCCCCTAAACATCGAAGCTACTGCGACAACTCGACTGGACGTGAGAATAGCCACGCACCATAGACACATCTGTACCATTTCCTTGAAGAGAACGAGAAGTTTAGCAGGGTCTACAAGGCTGTCCTTCTCGCTATCCATATCGTGCATCATCGTTGCTATCTCTATAGATACGTGATCAACACTCTTGCACTGAAGGATAGTACACTCGCCAGTGCTCACGATATACGGCAGTTGCACTGTTTCGGAATGTTTCTTCCTTCTTTGTGCGGAATGGATCAAAATCCGCCCAGTAAGTGGTCTGCTTAAAGTAGGAACGAATTAGGCGGTATCTAAACAGTTTGGTGAGTAGATCAGATCATTTTCACAGAAGAAATGTACAGGTAACTTTTGTGAATGGTTGGATACTAAAGTGAGCAAAACCGGTTCGGATTTACACAGATATCTTACTCTGTAAAAAGCCACGGCACAACGAACCACGTATTCTTCCCGATCCGGGCAAGCTTCTCTAGCTCGGAGTTGTACTCGTCAACATAGAATTCTCCGTCTTCTGGGATCTTTCTGTAAGTCCGTGATATCAGCACTCACTGACGTATTGTCTCCATTCCACAAGCTCACTCGAGTTCCTGATCGCTTTCCATGCGATGCTTGAGTCGGATAACCTTCGAGATAATCTCTTCCCCCTCATTGATCTTCAGGTCAGCAGCGGCTTCGCCCAATCCACCGCTAGCGAGAGTATCATCGGAGCCAGCTGCGAGAGTACCATCGATCAATTGGTGGATGTGATCAACTAAATCGGCGATGATGGTTGGCCAATGTATGACTAGTGTCTCGTGGCTACCGAGTCTTTACTGTGAAGCGTGTCGGCCGTAGATTGAGGGACGAGCGACACTTACGCGAAACTGGGGTCGGGTAGTAAGAGTAGCATCGTAGCGTACAGGGAAGTCCGCGTTAGTTTCGTGGGGTCGGACGTGCTTACCTGTTCTTGTCTTGGAGATCATGAGGAGGAAAAGGTGCGTCAAACATGTTGAATCTGCGATGTAGATTGTGGGTTATTTTCGTGTTGTACTGAGTGCCAATCTATAGGAAGGTCGTAGGTACAGACAGTCCCAGAGCAACGGGATCTAGTCGGAATAATTATGTAATCCAGTAAAACCGCATCCGAACGCGGAGCGTCGCCGTACGATCGCATTCCCATTCGATATGTACATGTTGGCGTAGTCATGTGAGTGGACGTTGTTTAGCCGCTCACATGCGTACCGACATGGACCTCCGGATGTCCACCTAATGCCGCGAGATGCGAGACGCGCAGGGGCGAACTCTACAAGCAGGTACCACCGGGTCTGTCTCGACGGGGTAACAGGCGCATCAACCTTGACCGGGTAACTGATTACACATTATCAACCAAGCTCGTCAAGGCCATTCTGTCACACAGTTCTGCCGCTGGAACCTGTCCAGCATCATATCTTCCGCGTGGCTGTTCCCAACCTTGTCGCAGCTATTTTTTAGGGGTAGCCTCAGACGCTCCAGGCATTCCTCGTTATCCAAAATAAGCACCTCAGCGATACATTAAGAACCGGGCGCAAGGTTCCAGTCAAGGGGTCCCCCGACAATATCGCGTACACGTGTGTTCATTGCGGTAATTCCATGGTTTTAGGTTGGTGGAACCTCTATTCCCCATGCCAGATGCTGGATCAGTAAGTTGCCATACTGGCCGACCGATTATCACATGGACACGAGTGCCAGTATTATGGAAAGCGCTCAGTATACGGGATACTACCCCGTCGCCCCTAATCTCTCGATGGATTCAGCCTAGTCTTCTCAATGGCAGGAACACTAACTCTTTTTAGATTGCGTCGTGGGCTGCGCAAACCCGCTAGGACAATCATCCAGTACACGAGGTAGAGTATATTAATGGCGCGTGTACGCACTCAGATGCACCATCTCTCATGTCTTCGGTGATTGATTCAGAGGCTACCATCAATGCGTTCATCGACACTATACGTCCGAATTTCGACTATATCATTACAATCAGTGCTTTTTCTGCTTGTTTGTTTACCCTCTTTGTACTCCTTCTTGCACTCTCCACGAAGGAGTCTCGTCGCCGCGTCGTATTCCGACTAAATGTGCTTGCCATCTGTATCGCCCTAACGACGAGCATACTCGCTGGCCTAAGCAATGGGAAGGCCATAATCGACCCATTTAATCCGGTATTGACAAATATCTTTATTGCTGCAAGCGCCTTCGTGTACTTCCCGCCGTTACTGTATGACTCAATATTGTTGACTCGCGTCTGTGCTCTCTACCCCCCGTCCAGCACGCCTCCAGCCACTCTACTAAAGATTTTCGCATTCCCATTTTGTGTCAAATGCGCTCGGGCGGTATTCATCGTGCGTTACCTCGTCTATATGCTTTTGGACCGTTGCGCACTGATTCTGTTTGCAGACTCTTTGCATCAAAAACATTATCAGGTCTGTTACAGCCACAGCTACCGGGGTTCTCGTCCAGGATGTGGCCACCATCTGGTTTCGCAATCCCAACATCATTTCTGAATGGACGCTACAAATACTAGACAACATGTGAGTGGACTAATGTCGAAATACTCCATTGGAAGGCTTGACTGTTTGCATTTTGGCAGGTATTCTGTTAGCCTTTTCCTTTACAACCTTCGTGTCCGGGCAAGACCATTGAAAGGCAGTGAGCTCTTTCTTACCATGTCTTCGCAGGAGGGCTGATGGATATGCAGGGGGTGGCATACCAAATCGAATATACCAAGTTTTCTGTGTTTCCGTGGCCAACTTCATATTCCCTGTCGCGCTCAACATTACACTACTCATCTTTGTCACGAGTGATCATACGCTCGATACTGACGGCGGGCTACTACTCTTGATCAACAACTATGTAACCGTCATCGGTGTATTGTGCGCAACGATCTGGTTCTCAAGATTGGACACTAGCAAGGAGCCTCCTTCGGACGAAATACTACGGCTCAAACTGAACTTAATGAGGGCTCCTACTAGTGGTGGGATGAGAGGGGGCGAAATGATGGTAATTGGGATGGGGGCTCTCACACTTGACCCGTGGCAAGTATAGACAGTGAAACTCCGGTGGACTCCAAGCAACTCCCCGCAGTGATGGTCATTTTATAGCGTCATTCCAAATCCCTCCGAAATCAAAGCCATACGACCATTTGCTATATCTCTTTACCCACAGCGCGCTCGCTTGTAATACTTGTTAGAACGATAGGCTACGAGCATATACCAACTGCATGCGTTGCACTGATGTATGGTAGTTATGTAACAATCGGTCTGTATTCGTGTGCTTATGTTGGGCCGTACGCATCGGTGGCCTTCGGCATATCTACGTCCGGCACGGAGAACTGGTACTGTTGGATGGACACATCGATGCTGGTTGAGCCTGGAGTTCAACGAAAAAAATAAAACAAAAACTTCAATTCAATTGTTACATCTGAATCGCGGGAAAAGACGCTGTCATACGCATACAACAGCGGCACACATGTAGTTTATCGATATGCAGGTGCCATCGACCATCATTTCAAGAAGTGAGGTCTGCCGGTGCGCTGCGGATGGGACTGGTACATTACGCTAAGATATGCAAGCTCTCCTACTCCAGGTTTGGGAGTTGCTTCCCAGTGCTTTTGAGGAATACGGCTCAGTCGATCAGCAACGGCTTTACGAGTTAGGATAATGATTTGATGGCCGAGCCCTTCCATTATTATCAGGTAGTCCGCGTACAACGATGGAGCTAAAAGATTCCGGATTAGTGTCTTAGTATTATGAATCTCTGTAATGGTGTTCACCTGACAGCCTTCTACTCTCTGTCTGCATAGGATGGGAATTGTGGTTTACCATTATTGGGAACAAAGTTGCATCGTGCCAGAAAGATCATAAACTCGCTAGTGCTCACGATATACGGCAGTTGCATTGTTTCGGAATGCTTCTTCCTTCTTCGCGCGGAATGGATCAAAATCCGTCCAGTAAGTGGTCCGCTTGAAGTAGGAACGAATTAGGCGGTATCTAAACAGTTTGGTGAGTAGACCAGATCATGTTCACAGAAGAAACGTACGGGTAACTTCTGTGAACGGTCGGATACTAAAGTGAGCAAAACTGGTCTGGATTTACACAAATATCTTACTCTGCAAAAAGCCAGGGCCCAACGAACCACGTATTCTTCCCGACCCGGGAAAGCTTCTCTAGCTCGAAGTTGTACTCGTCAACATAGAAATCTCCGTCTTCTGGGATCTTTCCGTAAGTCCGTGATATCAGCACTCATTGACGTATGTCTCCATTCCACAAGCTCACTCGAGTTCCGGATCGCTTTCCATGCGATGCTTGAGTCGGATAACCTTCGAGATGATCTCTTCCCCCCCATTGATCTTCAGGTCAGCAGCAGCTTCGCCCAACTCACCGCTAACGAGAGTGTCATCGGAGCCACCTGCGAGAGCACCATCGGTCAAGCGGTGGATATGATCAACTAGATTGGCGATGGTGGCTTGCCAATGTATGACTAGTGTCTCGTGGCTTCCGAGTCTTTACTGTGAAGCGTGTTGGCCGTAGATTGAGGGATGAGCGACACTTAGGCGAAACTGGCGTCGGGTAGTAAGTAGCGTACGAGGAAGTTCCGCGTTATTTTCGTGGGGTTGGATGCACTTACCCGCTCTTGTCTTGGAGAGCATGAGGAGGAAAAGGTGCTTTAAACATGTGAAACTTGCGATGTAAATTAGGAGTTATCCTTGTGTCGTACTGAGTACCAATAGGTCAACCGGTCAACCGGTCAGACCTACTACGGACAATCCCGGAGCAATGCGGGCCTAATACTCCTAATCATTACGTAATCCAGTAAAACCGTGCTGACATAGATCTCTCCGGATGTCCATCCACCTACATAAGTGACGTGAGATGGCGAGACGCGCAGGGGCAAACTATACAAGCAGGTGGGTTTGTCCGATCAACGTAACAGGCGTATCAACCTTGTCCGGGTAACTGGTTACACATTACCAACCAAGCCCATCGAGGCCATTCTGCCACACAGTTCTGCCGCTGGAACCCGTCCAGCGTTATATCTTCCACGCGGCTGTTCCCGACTTTGTCGCAGCTCAGTTTTTTGGGTAGCCTCCGACACTCCAGGCGTTCCTCCTGACCCAAAACTAGCACTCCGGTGAAATATTAAGAACTTTGCGCGAGCTTCGAGTCAAGGGGTCCCCGACAACATCGCATACACGTGTGTTTGTTTCTGCAACTCCACGGTCTTATGTTCGCGGAACCTTTATGACCTCCGCGCAGATGTTGGATCGGCGAGTCTTTTCCCTTCAATGTTGAAAGTACAGTTGCAGCTTCCATACTGACCGGTCGATTACGACATGGAACACAGCGGTGACAGTATGGAAAGCGCTCATTAGACAGGGAGATCAATATGTGATCTTGTGATTTCAAGTATGGGTACTACCTCATAACTAGCAGTGGCATTCGGACTAGTCCTTTCAATGAGGTGGATGCTAAACTCCTTTCAGACTACATCGTGTGCTGCGCAAACCAGCCAGGGCCCAGGGCAATCGTCTAATATCTGAGGTAGAGTATATTAGTGGTGCATGCACGCATTCAAATGCACCATCTCACATGTCTTCAGTGACCAATTCAGACGCTGCCATTAATGCGTTCGTCAACGCTATACATCCGAACCTCAATTATATCGTTGCAAACACCGCCTTTTCTGCTTGTCTATTTACCCTTGCTGTAGTCCTTCTTGCGCTCTCCACCAAGGAGTCTCGACGCCGTGTGGTATTCCGACTGAATTTGTTCGCCATCTGTCTCGCCCTAACGATGGGCATATTTGTTGGCTTAATCAATGGGAAGGCTATAGTTGACCCGTTTAATCAGGTATCGACAAGTATGTTCATTACTGCAGTCGCCTCCATTTACTTCCCGCCGTTACTGTATGACTCGATATTGTTGTGTCGCCTCTTGGCCCTCTATCCCCCTGCCAGAACATCTCTAGTCACTCTATTAAAAATTTTCGCGTTCCCGTTCTGTGTTAAATGTGCTCGAGTGGTGGTTATCGTGCGTCAAGTTGTCAGCGCGTTTTTAGTTACACTGTACACTGATTTCATTTGCAGACTTTTCTTATCTATGAAAATAGTAAAGCAGCTACGACCACTGAGGTTCTCGTCCAAGATGAGGCCAATGTCTGGTTTCGTGACCCCTGGCTTATCGCTGAATGGACACTGCAAATATCAGACAACATGTGAGTTGACAAATGTCGAAGCACTCCATTGGAAGGCCTGATCATTTACGTCTCGAAAGGTATTCTGTTAGCCTCTTCCTTTACAACCTCCATGTTCGTGCAAGACCATTGAAAAGCAGTAAGCTCATTTTGACTAAACCATTGTAGGACTGACTGATATACAGAGGGTGGCATACCAAATCGGATACGCCAAGTTTTCTACGTTTCTTTAGCCAATTTCATCTTCCCTCTGGTGTTTGACATAGCACAACTCATCCTTGTTTTGACTGATCATTCCCCTAATACCGGCGGCTTGCTAGTCTTAATCAACAACTATGTAACCGTCATGGGTGTAATGGGTGCAACAATCTGGTTCTCAAGATTGGAGTGGGCTTACACTCACAAGGAACCGCTTTCTGACGGAATGCTACGACGCCCGCCAGAGTTGCCGATGGCTCCTGCTAGTGGCTGGATGGGGAGAGGCGAAATGGTGGTAATTGGGACGAGGGCTCTCACACTTGACCCGTGACGAGTGTAGACAGGGAGGCTCCAATGGACTCCGAGAAACTCCCCACAGCGGCGAGGGGATAAGCACTTTATAACATGATTTTCAACCCCTTCGAAACCAAAGCCATATAACCACTTGTTGTATCTCTTTACCCACGGCATGCTTGCTTGCAATACTTGCTAGATATTCTCGTCTGGGAAGTCACGAGGATAAGGCGCCTGAAACATGTTACCCTTGCGATGGGAGTCGTGAATATTATCATGTCCCACCGGGTGCTTGGCGCCGCCACTGGTGGCACTTCCCGAGTCAGCTATGGCGCTATTAAAGTTCCGAGCATCGCCGTACGATCGCATTCCCATTCCATGCATACATGGCGAAGTCAATGCGATCACGCGCGTCAACGTTACCCAACCGCTCACGTGCATCCTGACATGGCTCTCCGGCGCCCCGATGTCCACCTAGGGCCGTGAGATAGCGAGACGCGTAGCGGGCGCACTATACAGGCGGGTTCGTTTACAATGGATAATAAGTCATCCCTTCCCGGATAGTTGGCTACATATTATCAACCAAGTTCGTCAAGGCCGTTCTATCACATGTTTCTGCAGATGGAAATCAGCCGGCGTTATATCTTCCAGGTGGCTATTTCCAACCTTGTCGCAGCTAAAAGTTTTTTTTTTTTTTGCAACCTCAGGCCTCCAGGCATTCCTTGTATTTGATAACTCGCACCCTGGCGGTATATTAAAGACTGGGCGCAAGGTTCGTGTCAGAGGGGTCCCCAACAATATTGTGTACACGTGCATTTATTGCAGTAATTTCACAGTCTTAGGTTGGTGAAACTTCTATCCCCCGTGTTAGATGCTGGATCAGTGAGCCATGCTACTTCAAATTTGCAAGTGCAACGACAGTTTCCATGCTGGCCGGCCGATTACGATGTGAGGTACGGTGCCGGTATGGAAAGCGCTCAGTAGATAAGAAGATCGATATGTAATCCTGTACGGATACTACGCACCCCACCGCCGCCATCAGGGAACCGGCAATTGGGTTTATGACTGGTTCTGACTAAAAACCCATTTACTGATGGCCACTGATCTCTATGGATTTAGCCTAGTCATCTCAATGGCATGAGCGCTGACTCCTTTTCGATTGTGCCATGGGCCGTGCAAACCCGTTTGAACAATCATCCAGTCATGAGATAGAGTATATTAGTGGTGCGTGTCACGTATGCACTCAGGTGCACCATCCCACATGTCATCGGTGACCGATTCAGAGGCTACTGTTATTGCATTTATCAACACCATACGTCCGAATTTCGACTACATGGTTGCAAACACCGCTTTTTCTTCTTGTCTGTTTACCCTCTTTGTACTCCTTCTTGCACTCTCCACGAAGGAGTCTCGTCGCCGCGTGGTATTCCGGCTAAACGTGCTTGCCATCTGTATCGCCCTAACAACGAGCATACTCTCTGGCCCAAGCAATGGGAAGGCCATAGTCGACCCATTTAATCCGGTGTCGACAAATGTCTTTATTGCTGCAAGCGCCTTCGTATACTTCCCGCCGTTACTGTATGACTCAATATTGTTGACTCGCCTCCTTGCTCTCTACCCTCCCTCGAGCACTCCTCCAACCACTCTATTGAAAATTTTCGCGTTCCCATTCTGTGTCAAATGTGCTCGGGTGGCAGCTATCGTGCGTCAACTTGTTGATAATTTTTTTTAGGTCCATTGTACAATGACTCTGTTTGTAGACTCTTATCATCTATGACATTGCTAAGGCTATTACAGCTACGACCACTGAGATTTTTTCCCAGGAAGCGGCCACCGTCTGGTTTCGCAATCCCAACATGATTGCTGAGTGGACGATGCAAATATTGGACAACATGTGAGTCGACTAATAACTACGCACCCCATTGAGAGGCTTGACTTTCTCCATCCTGAAAGGTACTCTGTTAGCCTCTTCCTTTACAACCTGCATGACCGTGCAAGACCATTGAAAAGCGGTGAAATCCTACTCACTACGTCTTCACAGGGGTACTGATGGATATGCAGAAGGCGGCATACCAAATCGAATACGCTAATTTTTCTACGTTTCCCTGGCCAACTTCGTCTTCCCTCTCGCGTTTAACATTACACTACTTGCCTTTGTCGTGATTGATCCTACCAGCAATCCTGTCGGCGGCCTGCTACTCTTGATCAACAACTATGTAAGTGTCATGGGTGTAATGTGCGCAACAATCTGGTTCTCGAGACCGGAGTGGACTCAGAATCACAAGGAATCTTTATCTGAAGACATGTTACGGTGCGAGCTGAACCTTCCGAGGGCTCCTGTCGGTAGCAGGATGGGATGGGATGAAGTGGTCGTAATTGGGACCGGGACTTTCACGGTTGATTCCACAAGTGTAGACAACGAGGCATCGATGGATTCAAAGCAACGCACTGCAGCGATGACAGAGGATAGGCATTCCATAGTGTGATCCAAATCTCTTTACATACGTACTAAATGGAATTAGAATCCTACGGCGATCCGTTTTATCTCTCTTCACCCACGGCGCACTCGCTTACAGTACTTGTTGGAGTGATAGGGTACCACTACATGCTGACTGCGCTCTCTGCACCAATACACGTGTAATTAGAAATTGATTTGTACTTGTGTTCTTGTTTTGGATCTCCGTGGTCAAAGAAATTGGCCACTACTGCAAACGCACAGAAGCTGGCGCGAGATCCTCAGGATCTAACGGTCTGGGAGTGCCAACACATCGGCGCAACCTGCAGTGCGGCGTCACACGCTGAATTGTAATGGCACAGCTGTGTCCGGCATCAGGAGGATTGGCGCTGTTAGACTCGGACGGGTCACTGTTAATTCGGCCCGGAGTTCAATGAAAAAATGAAATCATATTCATGAGCTCGACCACTAAATTCATATGTATATTGAGGCAAGATAGCCTCCATCTTGTCTTCATTCACTTGGTCACCGGAGAGAGTTGTGGCCCCGCGAATATTTATCCCTATCGTGGTACAAGATAAACAAGATACCTACTTACAAAGTTCGGCCATAACCACAGTCGTACATAGCTCAGCCCTACGCAAGTGCCCTTCGCCATCATTTTAAGAAACATTGACTGCCAGTTCACTGCGGGTGGGACCAGTAAATCACACCAAGGTGTACCCACTCTCCTTTTCCCAGGTGAGGAGTTGCTTGGGGTCCGTACCAGGATCCAAGCCTGTAGTACCATATGGGACGAACCCTTTTCCTATTAATGCAACTGGGCTCCTACTCTTCTCACCACCGAGACGGTCCCTTCCAAGATTAGGTTTGGGCGTATTGAGCATGTGCTCAGGTGACGGTTCGTTACGAGTGCGAACCCATTCTGATCCCGAGAACCACAGTGTCGCGCACAAAACCCCCAGGACAGTTATGTAGTTATTGATCAAAAGCACCATTCCGCCGGCGGTAGTAGACCAATCGGTCGTCGCGAAGACGATTTGTGCAATGTTAAAGATAAGAGGGAAGATAAAATTGGCCACAGAAATATAAAAGACTTGGCGGATGCGTTCCGCAATGCCCCGAGCTGCACGTTGGGGAATGCGCGCGTTATTCGTCATTCCTCCACAAAGAAGCAATGTGGTATACTCGCCTCTTTTTATCGACGACGTGCGGATGTGAAGGTTGTAAAGGAAAAAGCTGACAGAATACCTTCCGAAGAGTATATGCCCAGTAGATCACATAGAGGGATGCCAACTTACAGGTTGTCGACGATTTGCATCGTACACTCAGTGACCAGATAAGGGCTACGGAACCAGTTAGTGGACTGGTTCTGGATGAGAGCCTCGGTGGTCGTCCCAAGAACGGCAAAGCCACGAACACCCATGGTCTGCGCAAATCATCCAGAAATGAAAGCAAACGTCAATGAAAGGACTCACAATAGCAGCCACTCGAACACATTTGACACAGAATGGGAATGCAAATATTTTCACCAGAGTAACTGCAGGTGTGCTGCCGATGGGATAGACAGCAAATAGGCGAGTCAGCAACATTGAGTCATACAGTAACGGGGAGCAGGAAAGGAAGGTGACTGCAGCAACGGAGACACTTTTCGAGACCTGATTAAATGGGTTGACTACGGCTTCCCCAGTCATCAGACCAATCAATGCACTCGTGGTTAGGGCGAGACATATAGCAACCACATTTAGCCGGAATACCAGGCGACGTCGAGACTCTTTGGTGGAGAGTGCAAGAAGGGTTATAAAAAGGGTGAATAGACAAGTAGAGAAGGCAGTGGCTGCAACGACATAGCCAAAAGCCGGACGCACGGCGTTGACGAACGCGTTGATGGTAGCCTCTGAATTCGTCACCGAAGACATTTGTGAAGTGGTCATCTGAAAGCATATGCGTACCGCTAATATACTACCCCGTGCACTGGATGAGCATAAGTTGATTTGCACAGCCCATGAGCTCCTGCCTTTCCATAGATTAGTGAAACGTACAAACGTTGGCTGCTCTTCCTTGCCCAGTCATTGAAGAGCGCTTTCTCCTACTCTGTCTGCCTGGAAGGTAACTGCCAATTACTGGTTACTCGTGAAATAAGAGTAATAAAGCTCACGAGTCCAACGGGTGTTTTGTAGATGGGACGTACGTGCGGGGTAAACTGGGGTTCCAGTCTTTCACTGGCAGGGGATGATGGAATTGTCGTTGAGACCTCATGACTTGAACTTTGCGCCCAGTTCTTGATACGTGATGGAAAGTTGAGGCTAGCTTTGAACGTTTGAACTTTGGATACCGCTAGCCAGTCGACCCGAAACGGCTTTATGAGCTAGGATAATGATTTGGTGGCCAAGCCCTATGACTATTATCAGGTAGTTTGCGCCCAAGGATAGAGCTGAAAGACCCAGAATTGGTCTAATTCCCCACTGACATTGATATTTATTACTGGAAATGGTGGACACCGACATCGCAGTGACTCGTACATATAGCTGATGTATTTTTCCGTAGCGATTATGAATCGTAAACTCTCCAAGCGTCTTACTTTCACAAACCTCTACAACGGTACCTGCCTGACAACCTTCTACTTTCCGTCTGCACTGGTATAGACAGGGATCGTGTGGAAAACATACTGATGCATTTAGCTGTCGGATTTGGGCTCAGGAAATGGCGTCAACAGAATACCAGTGTACCACAGCCTGTTAGGAACCCGTCCACGCAGAAAAGGATATAATAACTTAGGTTACGTTTGGCTCTCGGAGGCTGTAGGAGATGATCGTACCACTCCAAAATGTACATTCGGCCACACGTTTTTCGCTGAATTATTGGGGGTTACAGTTCCGTTGTTAAACTGCAAGGTGCGGACCAGAAATCTTATGTTATAGGCACACCGCAATCCTTCGACGTGCATGCGGTCATCTAATGCCACTCACCAGTCGGGCTAGTATGGTATAAGTCACACCAAGGCATGCATATTCTCTTTCTCTGGGATGGTGAGTTGCTTGGGACCCATCCCCGTGTCTAAGCTCGGAGTGCCAGATGCAACAGACCCCTTGCTTACTACAAATACAATTGAGCTCTTGCTCCCCCCCACCTGCGACATGATCCCCTTCTAAGCACGGTTTGGGTGAGTTGAACACTGTGGAGTCAGGCAACGGTCCGTCGTGAGTGCGAACCCACTCCGATCCTGAGAACCACTACGTCGCACACATTATCCCCATAATGGTTACGTAGTTGTTGACCAACATCAGCGACGCGCCGGTGGTCACGGAGGGATCAGTCATAATAGATATGATCAGTGCAGCGTTAGCGATGAGGGGGAAGACAAAATTGGAGACAGCGATATAAGATTTGGCATATACGTCCTGCAATGCTGCGTGTTGCATGTCGAGACATGGCGTCGTCACATTCAATCCATCCGATGAATAGTGAACTGACTTACCCCTTTTTATCAGTCTGGTGCGGACATGGAGTTTGTAAAGAAAGAAGCTGACAAAATACCTGTCAAAAAGAGAGGCTAAGCCTTCCAGTGAATTGCTTCGAGGTTAAGCAACTCACATATTATCTTCTAATTGCACCGCCCATTCAGTGATCAAGTTAGGATTACGGAACCAGATGGTGGTTGCACCCTAGGCTAGACCTTCCACCGTTGCAGACCTGATGTATTCATTGAGGAAGAGAGTCTGTATACGTAATCGTCGTTACGAACTTAGATATCGACAAAGTAACGCACGAGGACTACCACCCGAGTACACTTGACACAGAGAGGAATGCAAATATCTTCAACAGAGTGTTCAGAGGTGTGCTGGAGAGGGGATAGAGTGCAAAGAGCCGAGTCAATAGTATCGAGTCGTACAACAACGGTAGGAAAACGGTGAAGACAACTGCGGCAAGATAAACACCGGTCACTGACACCGGATTGAATGGGTCGACTACGGCCTTCCCATTGTCAGTATAGTCATCATTAGGACGACACAGATGGCAAGCATATTCAGTCGGAATGCCAGGCGGCGCAGAGACTCCGTGGAGAGTGCGAGGACGACAAAAAGGGTAAATAGAGAGGCGGAGAAAGCCGTCGTTACAACGATATAGTCGAAACTCGGATGTATGGTGTTCACGAACGCATTGAAGGTAGCCTCTGGACCCGTCACTAAAGACATATGAGGTGGTGCATATATGCGCGATTAATACATATGATCTGTTGTGACGTACTGAATGATTATCAACCCTGCTTAGTTTGTACAGCACTGAGTCTAACCAGAGTTAGTGCTCGTTCCAAAGACTATGTACATACTAGTCTAAGTCCCTGGAGACATCCGCTACTGCGAAGGAAAAACTTTTCAGTGAGATCATGTGATTTGGAACCGGACTCCTCGCCTAATAGTGTAAGAGTGCTTTCCGTACTGGTACATATCCTTCGTGCCCTGCTGTGTCGGCCTAGACGGGAGCCGCCGGAGATTGCTGGAAAAATGAGAGTGGTAAGACTCATCGAGTCCAACTATATAATGTTGTATTGCATACCGAACCACCACACGCGTGGGGGAGGGGAGTTAGAAATTCCACTGACATAACATAATGAAATTGCTTTATGCAACAAATACGCTTTGATGTTACGGTCCTCCTGACCCGAACCCTGCGCCTATTTCCCAATGGTTATGGAAAGTCGAAGTGCCGATTACTAGACACAAAATGGAACGCTGTGTCTCCAGCTACAAGAAACGACTTGGCCTCAAAAGGTAGGGAAGAGCCGTGCGTGCGAATAGAACAACAGTAAGGAAACAGCCCCGTCGACCAGAAACAGCTCCACGGATTGCGATAAGGAATTGATGCTGGCGTCCGGCCCTGACGACAACTTGATTTTTATCGTATGGCGACTCACAAGGATGATACGAGAACTAGGATTAGGACCATTCCACTCCCAAATAACATCGGAATTGGGTCAGCTGGGGCGACATTGGCTAGCATTGACTAAGAGACATTACCTTAAACTTTCTGCCCAAATGGGACGGGAATCGTAAGACAGATGGATTGCAGTGGCTGTCAGATTCAAGCATAGGCTCACCCATCTGACGGCGCGAAGAAAAAAGCAGGATGCAGTGATGCGGCCAACGATTACATAATCAATACTGATCATGATACTTCGCATGGATAGTACCCGTTCAAATCTTCCTATCTCGTCCTTGAGGCCGAGACACAAGCTGTACATGTACAGTAGATTGCTTAAGTATGTACCATAGAGCTGCAACTAAACAAGCAAACTAAGACAGGATTGTAGTAGAATCTATTGCGCAGAGGATTTGGGGTCAAGAGGGCAAGACGGCAGAGCACTTGCCTTTAGTGTTTTCAGTTGGTGTTGGTCTTTGGTAGGTAGGAGAGTAGTTCTGAGTGAGGATGATATAGAGTGAGCTCTGTATTCCGCTTGTTACATCCTGTGGTGTATCCTACAGGGTATATATACCTCTATGGTGCGCATGGACCAGGTGTGTCTGCACCTATGATAAGAACTACCATATTTGTAAATAAGAGGACCTTCCATATAGGTACTACTCTGTCTTTCTACTAGGAACATGTTGTCCGGTAATCCGGTAGAACAGAACATATCAGAATAGTATGGAACGACTATTCTTAGAACAGCAATCACATGTGAGTGATAATAGCCGGTGATAATTTCAACACTCCCCCTCGCTCTAGATAGGTTGGTCTACCAAACCTAATGACGAGCGATTATTTTCAAACTTTTGCCAAGTTAAGGACTTGGTTAATCCATCAGCCCTTTGTCAAGTAGTATTGACGTATTCAATGGCGAATAACCCTTCTTCAACACATTCGCGGACGAAATGCCACTGAATGTCGATGTGTTTTGAGCGTCCATCTGAGACTGGATTTTCGGCGATAAAATGTGCACCCATATTATCACAGTAGAGGATGGTCTTCTCCATCTTGAAGGACAACTCTTTGAAGAGCATATCAAGCCATTTGATTTGTCTGGCAGAATCGCACATCGCCATATATTCTGCTTCAGTTGAAGAGAGAGCGATTGTCTTTTGTTTTCGGGATCTCCACGAAATAAGGGAGTTGCCATAATACATGGCAAAGCCAGTGGTCGAATGACAAGTATCTTTATTTGAGGCCCAATCGGAATCTGCAAAACCATAAATTCTAGCTTCTTTCCCATGGTAATGAAGGCAAAGGTTCGGTGTGGATGCCACATAGCGAACTATATGTAGTGCCTGTTTTAAATGAAGATCGGTTGGATTCGACATATATTGCAACATTCGGATAACCAAAAATGCAATGTCTGGCCTGGTTCCCAGAGCCATATATAAGAGAGATCCTATAACCGATTGATATCGTGACCGAAGCTGAGAATTTGACTGGTATTTCTCTGGAGCCTTCTCGGGAATATATCCAGAGGGTAAAGGCGTGCGAACAGATGTCGCCTGTTCCATTCCAAATCGCTTGATGACCTTTTGAACATATGGGATTTGATCTAACCAAATTTCATTGGTATGACGATTCCGTTTTATCTGGATTCCAAGATACTCTTTTACTTCGCCAAGATCTCTTGATTCCCAAATTTTCATAAACTCGTCTTTCTTCTTCCAAAGTAAATTCTTGTGTGAAGCGAGGAAAAGTCCATTGTCAACATAAACCAAGAATATTACTGTTCTGGCTTTCAATTGATAATAGTATACTCCGGCATCTACTTTTGATCGGAGGAAGCCCATCTGAAGAAGTGATTGATGTAGTTCTTTGTTCCATGAGAGTGCTGCTTGCTTTAAACCATACAATGCTCACAGCAACCGATAAACTTTGTGCTCTTGACCTTTGATTTTGAATCCTTCCGGTTGTTCCATATAAATTTCCTCATCTAGCTTGCCATACAAGAAGGCAGTTTTCATGTCTAATGCTTCCATTTCCCAATTATGCTGCGCTGTGTGAGCTAGGAGGATTCGCACTGTCTCGAAGCGTGTGACCGGGAAAAAGTATCTTCGAAGTCTATCCCATACTCTTGTGTAAAGCCTTTCGCTACTAATCTGGCTTTGTGACGACCATCGCTCTTTATAGCGTAGACCCATCTTGATTTGACCAATTTACGTCCTGGAGGAGGATCCACTAGTGTCCAAACTTTTCTTTCTTCAATCAATTTTAATTCATCCTTCATTGTGTCAAACCAAAGGGTTTGTTCAGTTTTCGGGAGTCTTAATACATCCCTGAACTGTTCCGGTGCTTGTTTGATTCGCGCAGCTAATAAGATCATGAATGAGGCATCTGTGCTCTCATCGGTTTGTGCTCCCAGAAAACGCGAAGGTCCTGCTTCAGGTTGTTGTGTTTCCTCTGATGTCTGTGGCAGATTCTGCTGAGAGGTCTTTTGTCTGATGGCTTGAATGCTATCATCAACCATCTTGTGAATAGCATCTCGTTTCTCTCGAATCTCCTTTTCTATTTCGACCGGATCTCTCCGTTCTCCATAAACATTTCCAGGTCGACATGGAGGTATTCTCATTCAAGGAATTCTGGGGTTTTCCCAAGCAATAACGAGAGGTCTTCTTGGTTCAGCAGGTATATTGAAAGGTCTATGAGGATGATGCAACCATTCTTCTTGTAGTTGTGGTGCATTTCGATCGGTACACAGATTTGCCCTCGGTGGGAATTCCCTTGGTGGTATATGCGGATTTCCAGCATCCTGGTCACCTTCACCATTATTCCACAGTGGGTCTTGTTCAAGATTTGGAGTTTGTGGTCGAGATTGGGGTCTCTCATCCATTGGCTGATCAGGCCCATTATCCATCCAATCATCATTGGTAGGCACGTTAGTTTTTATTGGTTCTTGGTTCGTCACAGGGATAAGGTCTGAGTTATCAGATTTGTTCTCCTTTCCTAAATCTGTACTACAAAAAGGAAAATGTTCTTCAGCAAATTTTGCAGTTCTGGCAATTACAATTCTCTGGCCATGTAGGAACCGATATCCCTTCATATTGGGTTCATAGCCAAGGAAAACCATTTCCAAGGCATGAGGTTCTAACTTGTCCTTTCTTTGATCTTTGGGAATCCAAACATAGGCTAAGCATCCAAAGACTCGGAAATACGATATGTCGGGTATTTTGCCTAGGAATAATTCGCACGGGGTTTTCCAAAGGGATCTCCTCAATGGAGTGTGATTGTATACATGTAAGGCAGTGTCAAAGGCAAAATTCCAATAACGTTTAGGTACACAGGCATGATGATGAATCGATCCAGCTTTCTCAAGAATCACTGCAAGCATTTCCCAATTTTTCTTCAGAAAATATACTGAAAAAATGGAGGGAAGAGATACTCTTTTATGTTGGATAATTTGTTGGAAAAAATGCAAATATAATTTTCTCTTTTCTGTGCAGAAACATGGATTAATGGTAGTGCCCATTAGCTTCTACTCTAAGTGGTATTAGCATCAATTCATGTTTTTTGGAAGGAAATAAAACATTATTTCTGCATTTTTTCTTTCCAAACATCCAAAATAAAAGAGTATCTCTTTCCTCCATTTTTTCAGAATATTTTCTAAAGAAACATTGTGAAATGCTTGCAGTGAATGGTCCGGTTGAAG
Source organism: Pisolithus thermaeus (assembly GCA_024663475.1). NCBI lineage: Eukaryota > Fungi > Basidiomycota > Agaricomycetes > Boletales > Pisolithaceae > Pisolithus > Pisolithus thermaeus. The sequence goes on from JANFAF010000047.1 coordinate 525,687, forward strand.
CGTTCTGCTCGTCCATTCTGTTGTGGTTGGTCTGCAATAGACAGTTCGTGAATTACACCCTTGGAGTTGAGGAGCGATTTAAACTCAGTGCCCATAAACTCTCCCCCTCGATCCGAACGGAAAGTCTTTAAAAAACAGCCAGTCTGGCATTCAACGATGGATATCCAATCGCGAAAGCATGATACGGCATCAGACTTGAGTCGGAGGTAGAGGCAAAAGCCAAAAGAGGAGTAATCGTCAAGAAGGGTAAAGACGTATCGCGCTTGATAATAAGACTCAACAGGTAATTCAAGAAGATCTGCATGAACCAATTCCAAAGGAGCAGAAGCTCGTTTAGATGAAGCATGAAATGGATCGGATTCCATTTTGCCAGAGGCACACCCTCGGCAAATCGGTAAGGATTTCGCAATTAGCTCAGCAGGAAATCTGGAAACATGGCGAGAACAATTTTTAATAACAGAAATGCCTGGATGTCCAAGGCAATTATGCCAAAGAGTATATTGATCTAATGCGATTGTCCCTAGGTCTACGGTCTTGATGGCGCTGGAGGAATGGACAGGGACTCCATAGAACCAGTGCAACCGCGAAGTAGACAAGCATGTCGCCTTGAGGACTTCACGACCATCGGGAGTACGAATCACCTCATGCAATTTCGTTGCGTAACTCTTATACCCAGATTTTAAGAGTTGGTTCCATGAACATAGGCGTTTGGAGAAGTCTCCATGAATTACATCTCGTAATGTCAGGTAGTTGTTGGATTCCAACTTTAACACAATGGTCCCCTTTCCATATAGTTTGACAGGTTCATGTCCAGCAGTATGTCCAAAAGCTGTTCTAGGAAATGACTTATAAGTCATAAAATCAGTTCGGCAAGGAGTCACATGATTAGTGCATCCTGAGTCCAACATCCACATACAGTTCTTGGGAGCCTTATTGACAACGTGATTGGTTTCCAAATCACAAGGATAAGTGTTAAAAGCATCACCATTAATGCTGTAAGAGAAACCAGAGGCACCCTCAATCGTAGGGTCCGGTTCATAATCGTCAGGTAATCGTACATATTGTATAGGTTTGGGGTATTTATGCTCGGTTACCGAAGCATGAAAATCTTGTAAGGATACCGTTACTCTAGGACGGTTATGCCTAGATCCCTTAACCTTTTTATGAACGCTCTGTATGCATTCCTCTCTCTCATTACTAGTGCCGTATGTGGGGGTATCCTCCACTCTACTTCCGGATCTATTAACACTAGGATTGGTGTTGGAGGACTCATTGACTCGGTTTCCGAAGTCAGCAGATGTCCATCTCCCCCTCTCCATAGTTTGAAGACCACATTGTGTGGCCAGATCCAGTAGTACCCGTAGATGTAGTCAGGATACTGTTTGAAGGCACATTTGACATTGACAAGGCAGATTAACAGTGGTTCCAGGAAGAGCTTCATCAACATACTCAACTGTACATGATTCTTCACTTTGAAGAACCGGGACAGGAGTGATTTCATCGTTAAACTCCTCAAAACGAGAGGCATTGTCGATAGTTGTCTGTAAATTTATATGATAGGACTCATAGCCCTGATCATATTCCTCGTTGTACTGGTCGTAATCATTATATTCCTGGGATTCCTCAGGTTCTTCTGTATAGTCAGTGGCGGCAAACCTGCCACGACCACAACCACGACCACGAGTTCGACATGCACGTTGTTTGACCTTCGGCTGTCCTTGAGTTTGTTGTTGTTGTTGATTTGAGGGAGGATATGGTGTTCCACCCCATGGAGGGAGACCTCCTTG